>JARHVA010000850.1:1117500-1717500 GCA_037957365.1 Torreya grandis | reverse complement strand
ACTTTAAAACTTAGATAGAATATATATTGAATTTATTAATTTGAAATATTCTAAAATTTGAAAGTACAACTATGTTAGATATTATAATGATAATGAAAATAAGGTACTTTGCTGATTCTAATAGTAATACATATCTAGATATAGAACAAGTAGGAACAAGATTGTGATAATATTCTAGAATAGTAACCAATTTCTAGATTTAGTACCTCTATAGCCTCAGACGCTTGCATCGGCCTTAGATGGTTGCATCAATGCTAGTGCCTAGATTGGACATGGGCATCCTATATGGAATACCTATTAGAATTATATGTAACCTCCTATATGATTCTAGGTTTTTCATCACATTCACTTTGGTTCATTTAGATCTGGGTCATAGAATTTCACTCTTTGTCAAATATCAAAACCCTAGGTCTTCCTCCTCATAGTAGCTATGGGAAAAAATATGTTAGTGGGAACATGGTTTCAAGATACCCAAAATACCCCTTGGTAAATGATAACTACCTACATATCCAATACTCTAAAAAGGCCTTAGATTTATGTATTTTTCCCCTATGTGTTGGCTTGTGTGTGAATCATGCAATAAATGAAAAATAAGTACAATAATGACCTATCTTGTATCTTGGAAAATTAGGCTCTTGGGTTTCTCCTTCAATACTTTAGACCTATGTACATGCTATTTCTATGAATGATATGAGAATAGGAGAAAATATGAAATATTTTATTTATCGAGTGCTAGTTTGAATCTTTTTGATAATTTGGCTTGGTCTGTGATAAGTGTAGGTTAGTAATGAATGATCATTGATATTATATTTATATCAATCCATTTGGATAAATAAATAACATTAAAACACTTAGGCTGACCATTAGGATATGTTTCATTTGAAAATTCTATGAATTTAGGGCATTAGACACTTACATTAGAGAAAGACACTTGCATTGATGTAGGTGTCTATTTTAGATACAAGTGCCCATGAAACAATAAAATAGGTAAAAGATCAAAACTTATAGAGACATAAGATAAGAAAATTTTAAGCATTGTCAGTAAGATATAATTTGGGTTATCAACATAAGACTATTTAGACTAAGAGATATGCTAAGAGGCACTAGAGAGATTATGTAAGACTTATAAAAGTGATAAAAGGTTCAAAATTGAGAGGAACAACTAAGGTCTAATTTTACCAAGTGTATGAGATTGAGGTGCTAAACAATTCAAAAATAATGTCTACATTCTCTTAAGGCATGATATTTTGGTGTGGACTTACATTTACAAGTGGAATCATGTTTCAAATATTTTTAAGCTAAAAAACCTTTAAGGTTTGTTTAGTTTATTTATTTCAAACACAATAAGACAAAATATGACTATGACAAATACAAACAAAATTTATATTTCTCCTTTTCATTAAAATAAAAATAAGTTATTTACATATTCACATTTGGAATCTTTGCCATGTTAAAATACCTATTTTAAAAATATTAAAGCTTTTAAAGAGCCTTTTTATATAAATGAGATAAATACTTGTTTGTGTTTTTTATATGCCCATTTTTTTCCACTTCAAGAAAATTAAAAACATTTCTATAATTGGTGTTTAAATAGATTTTTACCTTTCTTTTATCCTTTTTTAAAATGATGTGGATTCAAAAACAAAATGATGATTTGTTCAATCACATGAAAGAATAACATATTGATAAACATCATGAAATTTTTTCTTTACAACATTAAATTAAATTCCAAAATCAAACCAATATTTTATTGCAAAACTTGCACAATGAAAAATTAAGCAAAATGTAAAAAATTATTAAATTTCATACCACTCGAATTAATTTTTTTTTAAATGTAAAAATTTGTAATGTTTTTTATTTGTATCCTAACAAGTGATTTAAAAAAAAAATATTAATTATAATCCTATTTTAAAATTATGCAATGTA
Source organism: Torreya grandis (assembly GCA_037957365.1). NCBI lineage: Eukaryota > Viridiplantae > Streptophyta > Pinopsida > Cupressales > Taxaceae > Torreya > Torreya grandis. The sequence goes on along the minus strand of JARHVA010000850.1, from coordinate 1,715,574 downwards.
TAGGCTATAAGGGTGGTGATCTTGGTAAGTATTAAAATGACATTGTTGAGATTCTTTTACTTCAATCTAATGTAAATTGTACATGACTCAGTTATAATGATCCCATTACTTGTAATGCAAATTTTAAATTGTATTGTCCTCCATACCAAAGGACTTATCATGCAACTTCTTTTGATTATAATGATTTTCATGTTCATTCTTTGGTTAAAAATGGTAATACTTATAAGAATTATTGTAAAAATGGACATCATATCTATAAATTTTATAAATTGTATTGATGTAAATATTGTGGTAAATACATTCATAATAATTTACATTATTGGAAACCTACTAAGACACATAATTCTAAGGTAAAAATAATTTGGATTTGGAAAAATATTAGATTTTGTAGAGACTTTGATATGTATTTTTATGACATTTATTTAATTACTTCTCATAGAATATATTTTACAAGTGACACATCTTCTATATCTCCCTTTTGATAAACTTAAAATTTTATGGATTCTCTTATTTTTGTTACAAATGAAATATGTTTTGATTATAGCTCATTTGGATTAACTTATTTTTTTCCTATGTAGATTTCACACTTCATGATGAAAGTTGTATTTTGATCCATTTGCCTTTTTGAGATATACATTTAGTATATTATTTATATGTAAGATATTTTATATCATATTTTTTAATTAGCATGATGATTGGTTTTAGTTTCTTTGTTTTGCATGTTTTAGTACATTACTTCTCCATCTTGTTGGACTTTGTTCCATTATGGATTAAACACCTTATATGAAAAGAATTATTTGAGATTATTGATGATCACACATTCATTATTGAGACTTTTGTTTTATTTCTCAAAATTATTTTAATTCCTCTTGAAGAAAGTTTCTATTAAAAATTAGTATTATGTAATTTCAATTCCTTCCTTATTTGTAAAGGGGTTTTCCACTTTTGTTACCCCAAATTAAGATTAAGGGGGACTATTAGAGATTAACCTTATTTTTGTCCTTTAAGATTTTTAGATTTATCCTAAGTCTTGTTTGGTTGTGTATTTGTTATTATTATAAATCTACTTTATACTATATTTATGGAGTGTATCTCACTTCTCTTGTCCACTTATTGGATTTGGGAGTTACATAAGTAACTCCTCCATCCACATGTCACACACTTCCTCAAATCACTTTGTGATTAGGACAAATGGAACACACTAAGGATGCCTTTTAAGGTCATGATGGGATTCTTGTAATTCCCTCATCTTTCCTCTTGTTATATTTAAAGATCCCTCTCCTCCTCTCTTCCAATATTTATTTTCTATTTTAATCTTGTAATTCTTATTTTAGATTGAGGCCAATATTATATATTAGATTATTATTGATATTATAATTAAATATATTTATTTTCAAGTATTATAATAGTTTTTAGGGTTTTTATCCATTTGGTGGTTTTCCCACTTATCGAATTTCATTTTTATTTGTCTAGATTAATTCACTCTTTGTGGTAACTTATTTATTTTAAAATTGTAACTAATGATATTGAAATCTAATATAATAATAAATGTCACAAGAAACCCTCTTGTAGATATGACATAACAATGACATTGAAACCAAACACCATTGATTTGTAAAATATATTTCATATAGAGTTAGAGCTTTTGTAGAAACCACCAAGTGAATGTTGTAATTTTGAATTCATAAGAGATATTATTTTACAAAAACATGATCAAATATATGTTATAAATATTATAATTTAATTCTATGAATGTTAAAATCAGTGAACATGACATAATCTCATATTTAATGATATGTATAAAAAATAATCATTAAATTAATGCAAACAAATTGGCCCCCACCAATAGTTTTAAGTTTCATGACTTAGGTAATCATATGAGAGAATAGAGAAAATATTTTTAAAATAGGGTAATAAAATTTTATATAACACTAATGACCTTGTTATTTAGTTTTAGTTATGAAATTGGGTTATAATTAGAATTGTGAATTTCAAAGATTTAGGAGTGTGATCCAGATCAATCATTTCTTAAGTAACTATTCAAGATTTTACAATTAATGGATGGGTTGTTTGGCTAATGTGGTACAAATAATACAAAAAAATAACTGTGAAAATTTGGGATGGATGAAAAACCATTATATTAGCCTAGAATATCAATTCTAAAAGTAACATTCAAAATGATATAATATTTAGTACTCATTCTTTATAAAATATTGATCAAAATTTTAACAAAGTATTTAAATATTTGATCAAGAGATACTTTAATATGGTAGATAATTTTGTATTATATTAAAAATGATTAAAATCCCATAAATATTAATAAGAGATTCAAACTCACTCATAAAAAAAAACAAGAATACAAAATGAAAATGAAACAGGAAAATAAAATTAAAAAAGAATAAAGAAGAAAAGACAAATAAATTGAATAAACTCAAATTATGTCCATTAACTGAATAACACATCCACTTTATATCAAGGTCCTACAAATGAAATGTATTTTTAACAAGAAAAATAACTATTTTTTATGGACAAAGCCAAAGGGAATCAAACTTGTGATGATTCCCAAGTTATTCATGGGCTTTGTCCCAATACAACACTAAATAACCTACCTTGAAAGTACTTTTGAAAATTTTATTATAAAAAATTTTCTTAAATTTATCTTTAGCTCTTTATAATTTTTTAAAAGTAAATGCTTTAGTTTAATTAAGGGATAAAAATTCATTAAGTCTCTATTCTACAACACTAGTATCCTCTATTAAATATTGTAGAATAGCCCTAAAAAAAGTAATTTGAAGCTCAATGGGTAAAGTAGCCTCAAAATCATAAGCCAACATAAATAGAAAATATTTTGTTACATATTTCACCATTATAAGATTAGCCTATAATGCTTCAAATATTTTAACATGCCAATTATATTCATTCTCACAAAAGTTTCATAATTGAGATCAAATTTTTATTAGTAGATTTGACCTATCCATTCCCTTGAGACACTTTTAAGAATGCTTTGAAATAATTAAATAACATCCTTTAAAATCTAATTAATTATTATAAATTAAATAAAGACCATTATTAGATATTATTTCATAAAGAACACCAAATTTTGAGAAAAAATATTTTTTCAAAAAATGAAATTATCTCAGTGGTAACAAAAGTTATTAAAGATAAAACCTCAGGCCATTTAGTAAAATAATTAGTAGTGGCTAGAATATACCTATGGTCAATTGAATATGGGGGGTGGATGTCTAAAATAAATGCCCCATTTAATGAAATATTTTTTGATAATAATAATAATAGGGTTCAAAGGCATAATTGGTAGTCTACCACTACTAGTGAAAAAATGAAATGAAATGCATGACCTAACTAACTTATATGAATATTGAAATAATGTAGGACAATAATATCCTACACACATAATTTAGTATGTATTAGTCTTTGTGCATAGTGACCACCATAGCTACCTTTGAGGCAACCTCTAAGAACCTTTTAGATCTGATCATAGGTTAAAAAATGTAATAACACACCATCTCTATTTTTATAAAACATTTTTTATAACAAAACAAATTTTAAGGCCTAAAATTTAAGTTCTTGGCTTTGTTGCTTATATAATGTGTCAAGGAAAGATTTATTTTTAAAATAATAAATAAAGTTATGATACCAATCATCTTGTGAAAATAAATAATTCCAAGTTTTTTGAAAGAACAAGAACCTTCATAGTTTAGAAATGAGATTTATATATAACTAAAAAATTTATGCTAAAAGTTATATTTTAAGCCAAATGTTTAGCTAAGTCATCTTAGATGTTTTAAATTTAAAATCAAACTCTTTAATTTAAAAAAATAACTTTGTTAACCTTCCTTGAATAGTTGATTGATTTAAAAGATAAGAAAAAATATACACATTTGAATGAATAATAAAAATTATCCCATCAATAAATATATAAATTTACTTTAGGATGAGATTAATGAAAAATAAAAGTTTCAATCAAAGGATACCTTATTTCTATGTCTTTCAAAAATTGACTCATGTATCCAATAGATCATTCTTCATGATAATGATCATGCTGAGTAATGATGACAACTATTGTTTTTTATCTGAATTGACATAGAGAATGGATGGTTTGTACAGATCTAGTTTAGTAAGCACAAAAACACTTTAAATGACATTTTTTTATCATTAAATGTTTAGTTTTAACCTACATCCCAAATGTAAGTCTATTTTTTAATAAAACCTGTAAGGGATTAGATTTATCAAAAAAATATGAAACAAACTTAAGCACAAAATTATTTTTACCAAAAAGATCTAAGACTAGATTAGTTTTGGGGAAGTGGTAAATCTTTGATATATTTTATGCATTCAAGATCAATTGAAATGCCATTTTTAAAAAATAATGTAACATAATAACTTTCCTTTAGTAACTCAAAAAAATTGTCTTTTTAAGATTATGATAAATACCATACTTTCTAAATTTAGTGAAAATTTCATGTAAATGATCAATGCACTTCTTCTCTATTTAGAATGCATGGTGAGGTTATCAAGGTAGAATTGAATAATTATGTCAATTAGGTCATCAAAATCTATGTGCATAAATCTTTGAAAAGTATCACCTACATCCATTAAACTAAATACATTATGTTAAAAGTAAATTTAGTTTTGTGTCTGTCTTTAAGATTACAAAGATCTAATTATAACTAGAAAATCCATCAAAAAGTGAAATCATTCAACTCCTATAAACTGATATAAAATCTAATCTATAATAGGCAAATGAAAGTTATATTTAACACTATATATATATATATATATATATATATATATATATATATATATATATATATATATATATATATATATATATATATATATATATATATATATATCACCATTTTTATTCCTAGCAAGACCTAAATTTGATAGTGAATTTAAATATTATACAATAAAAAGGACAGCACCATATAACATATTATCAAGTTCATTATTGATGTGTCTTCCAATAATGGGCTTATTCTTCTAACTTTATTTCTAATAGGATTTATATTTGGATTAATAGGTATGCCATATTTTATTATCTTGGTATCATAACCATTTAGGTATTTATATTACCATGCAAAAATATCTATATATTCCTTAAATTTTTTAATAAATTGAAACATTTCATCATTAATATAATGAATACCTAAATATGAAAATTTAGGATTTTATTCAATGCTAATATTAATGGGAACAATCTCACCTATAACTCTCCTAGATGGTTCTTCGGTACATGAGCGTTTATGATGGCCATGTGGAATGAACATAAATTCCAAACTGAAAAAACTAGCAAATAATTAATTAGTGTTTAATTAAAAATAATCACCATAAGTTAACACATAATCATAATGGTTAAAATAGTTACGCTTCCAAATTAAATCAATATGTTCATCATAGTAAAAAATAGGCCAATTATCATTACGATTAGGTACTTTAAGTCAAATAATCTTAGAAAAATAATAATCTATAGTTGGTTTGATATCACTTAAAGTAGGATTAGAAACAAAAACAATAAGCTTATCAAATTGAGAATTAATTTCTCTAAGGATATGTGTCATATTAAATACTTCAAAGCTCTCTGTAAGTGACTAAATATTATTAGTATATACACAAAGATGATTATGATTTTTTTTATATTTTTATTACTTGTCTAATAATTAACTCAAAATATCCAAAAAATTATAGATATTTAACTCACTTTATTTTTCAAGACCTAAACACAAATCTTTAAATTCAATTTTGTTGTTAGTGTTTTCAAATGATAATTTATAAGCATATAGAAAAACTTTATCTATAGGATAAATTAAAAAAAAAAATAACACCATTCCCATGCTACGAGCATGATCCATGAAATTAAAAATACCAAATGATTTATCTAGAAATGGTTCTTATTTTTTGTTGATCAAGTTCATCCAAAGTTATCAACTCATAAGTACCAATTTTATTTTCAATATAATTGATAGTGGTTGTTATGAATTATATAGGATTACTATTTCATTTCTCTCTATGCATAAACATAGTTACATTACTAATAGGGACCTATGGTTTATTATTTCCTATGAAGTACCAATTACTTTTGATAAATATTTTCATAAAAACATATCATAGTTATGCACGAAACTTGTATATTAGACATGCACATGATTATTTCATCTTGAACTATTTTGATAACAATATCAAAAAAATTACCGCAATTTTTACTTTATGTCAAGAATGAAACTAATAAGATTCATGTTATTAATTTCATAATATATGCCTATTTTATCAACAACAAACTTAGGCATGATATTATTAGAAGATTTTGTATCAATATTATAGTTATGGATAACTTTATTAGCAATTCTAATAGAAACATAAAATGGAAGAATGTAATTGGATGGAAGATTGTTGTATTGAGCAAAACCAAAATTTGATTCATTATTACTAAAATATTCTTTAAATCTTAATTCATTCCTAAAAAAATTTATTTTTAACATCATTAATTTTATCAAGTTGACTAATTAAAATGTAACTTGAAGTAAAGAAAAACTAGTTCTAATGCTTGTCATATCTCAATAATGTTATAATCTCTAACATGAGGATGACATATATGAGTAGATTTTGGGGGATTATTAAAGAGGATATTGTGTGTTATTAAATATAGTAGATAAAGGATTATATTTCTAAAAAATTGCCTATAATTATATGTAATAGTGATAGTATGCATAACTTTACCTTTATCTTGCATGGAAGGTTTGGAAGCAGATGTTTGATTGTTAACTATATTTGAATTATCTTTAGGGACATAATTATAATCCTTTTTTCTCATATGAATAACATAAACATTAAAACTCTTTTATTGTCTTTCGACTTGTCAATACCACACATGTTAATATTATTATACAAGCCAATGATAATACTATCTTTCCTATGGATAATATGTTTAAATTTACTTAAAAAATATATGTGTTAGGATCATGATCTATTTAAAAACATGATAATAATGAACCTTTTATTAATTCTTAACATTATAAGGATTAAGAGCTTTTGTTGATGTGTAAGGTTTGCCATTCATTTTTAGTTTGATGATGACTAACTCATTACCAAGATTATGTGTGACTTTAAAATTTATACATTATCATAAGTTAAATCAATATAAACTTCATCTTTAAATCTAATATATTTCAAATTATTTTCATATTCTATGTAAAAATAAATCGTGGCATCATACTCTATTATGTATTTATATTCTAAAGCCATTTTTTATTTTAAAGGCAATGCACTACAAAAATATAATCTAGATAATTTTAAAGATGGTCTCATGTCATGAGGATTTTTTTAATGAAAATTAGTAAATATAGTGATAAAATGGTGTTTTTCTTGGATCAATATAAATATTGATAATTTCATTGAATAACTCTAAATATTCTTGAGGATTATGAAAATAGAGTTATGTCCAAGCTTCATTGTCCTTCCAAGTGCTAATAACTTTAGTAGATATATTAATAAAAGCATGATTTTATTTTCCTTCTAAAAATTATGAAAATATTGTAAGAGAAACCTTTTCATTTATTATTTATAGAGTAACAAAAATAAATTTAAAATAATTGAAATTATCTTCCCAAGACACGTTAGGATCTCCTAATTTTTTTGGGATATTAAGTGCTTTAAGTGAAGGTAACTTACCAGGATGATTACCAATATTCATTATTACCCATGAATCTAAGGATTTATAGTATGTTGGTAATTTTATACATTATAATCATCTTCATTTTTAGTGATTTAAGTTTGGTCTCTATTATTCTTTAGATAAGGAATGAGATCTCTAACTCTATCTCTAACTTCTTATTCCATTGGAAGATTTAACAGGTTCTAAAGTTTTACTAGGCTTAGTTTGTTTTAAAAAAATATGAGGGTTAGTAGGAATCATATAATAATCAATAGTATGGGTTTTATAAAGGAAGAAAATTATAGGTAGAGGATTAACAACCAATATTTGTTACCTTTCTTGTTTAATCTGATGATTTTGATCTTGAATAGGAAACTAAGTTTGATGACCTAAGATAACATACCAATCTATTTCGAAGGTTTCTTCATATTATTATTTAGATATAAATTCAATAATGTGATATAAATCATAGGGTTTATTATACCAAGTAAAAATAATAAGGTTAGAATACATATCAATATTTTATTCAATAATATCAAACTTAGGTTAAATGACAAGAGGGGGATTAGTAATGGTCATGGACAAGGAAATTGAAAGTAAAAGAAATGAATATATAAATAAATAATTTCTTAATTTTTTTCTAGTCGAGTCACCAATTTTTTTTGTGGTTAAAAATGTTGCATCAATGAATCAACCCTTTCATCTAACATGAAGGTCAAGATGGAATCATATAAGTGTAATTATAGAAGATCTATGGAACAAATATTGATCCTAAGATGTGTACATGGGGTTTTTAACAGTTATAGGAATAAGTTAGTGTAACATATAAAAAATTAAGAACCATTATATTCATAAATAAATTTACTTCTTCAATGTATAATTTTATAATCAAATTGAAAATATATAACCTAACCTATCTAACAAAGTTAAACCTACAAGAGAGGCAATCTTTTGATGGAAAAATCTTTGATCTATTTAAATAAAGTTATTTATTTATTAGTCTCAATGATTTAGTAAATAAATAAAACTAAAAGAGAAAACATACCAACAACTAAAAAAGACATAAAAGAAACCAAAATGGAAACCAAACAAGGAAATGGAAATGACGACTGACATTAATCTAACAATTAATTAATTAAAAGTAAAGAAAAACTAATACTAAAAATTATATCATCAAATATATCCAAAAAATAATATAAGAATAGAATCTAATAAAATTTAATACTAATAAAAAACATATTAATAAACTATTAAATAAAGACTTCAACTAGATAAATAAGATAACAAACAAATAATGATTAACTTAAAAGACAGAGAGGAAACAAGTAAGCAATAAAGAAAGAAAGAAAAACTTAAAAAAATAATATAATAAATAAAACTAAACATTAATTAATTACTATTTTTAAAAATAACTTAGAAACTAATAAATGAGAATAAATTAAAATAATAGTAATAAACTAAGAATAATTAGTCTAATAAACTAATCTAAACATGTAAATAAATATAATTAGATAAGGAAATAAATCAAACTAGAAAAACTGAATAAATAAATTGTGTGAGACTTTTAAAAATAATAAACTTAGGGGAATTAAAATAAAATTTAGTAATAAAATTTAAAATAATCTTGATTACAAAAAAATATTCCACAAAATATCACTATACAATTGATAGATTAACAATTTGTCATAAAATGCAATGTTTTCATAACTATTCAGGTGATGTACATGAAGTTAAATGCATATGATTGAATATTTAAAATCATAAGTGACATTAATACAGGATAATATTTAGATGATAAGTTATAAATAAATACAAAACTTTGATATACATGTGTCATTCATGTAGATTATTTCACCATCAAAGAAGATATCATATACTATATCTTCAAGAGATTATTTAATCTTAGAGATACTTACACGAAAGAATAATGATATGAAATCATTGAAAACTTGAATATATCTTAATACCTATTTATTTTCCTCTTTTTATGTTTCTTCAATCTCCTTATAAAGCAATCTTCATTTAAGATAGTTATGGTTGAAGTTATAAATAACTTTAGTTGGTTATAGTTATAAAGTCAATTAACTTATAAAAATCAATTACTTTATAATTGGTTGATTTATAAGTTAAAAAAATTATGAATTAAATTTATATTTATAAATTTAAAATAAATTTTATGAGATTAAATTAAATAGTATAGACCAACTTAATATTATATAATGGGTGAGGGACCTTTGACTTGTCAACATCACTAAACAACTATTTACATGAATATATGAATAAATAATCAACAATATTTTGTCAAATGGTCTAAAATGAAATTTCATAAATCCATAATAACATATCATAGTCAAAGTAAACATCATATGATCACATATATATCTATTAAACTATCTAAACAAGTACCACTATATAAAAAAACTAAAATTATTGCCAAAATGAACATGATCATCAAGTTAATTAACATAAATTAACATATATCATGATATAAAAAATTAAAAAAATTATCAAAACTAAAATCTCTAGAGTACCAAATCTAATGAAAAATTTTAGAACTAAAAATATGAAAAACATATTAAGTTTCACAACAATATAACCATTAAGTCAACAAAATAAAACATCATCAAACTACAACTCATGAATATGAATCACTCCTATAAAATAAATCAATAAGAGGAGTATTTTTATTTATTTGGTACTCATTTTAATCTAATGGCATAGTAGGTAAATCAAACATTTTTTTACCTCCACCATCATCATCAATCTCATGTTTAACCTTCTTTAGCACATGAGTCACTAGAGGTTGGGACATAGGGATGTTGGCACATTTATTTCTATAGGATGAAGGGTTATTAAGTAAAAGCATAATGCGTGTAAGAAAAATTACAAGAGGCAAGTTTGAATTAGCTAAGGTAGGATTGAATTCAGGAAATAATTCATTATGGTTTAAAATAGGAGGGTTATTATTTAATGCATTTTGGGTTGTGTGTAAAGAAAAATAACTTGACGTACCTTATCCATATGGATGATATTACTGACTAACTCATCTTTGACCTCTAAATAAATATTTCCATGCAAGTTCAAATATGAAATTGAGATTCTCAAGGATGGTCCAAAAATTAAGGTCATTTTCATCAAAGTGGATTGAAACATGAATATCATGATGAAATAGTCTAAATAAAACATTAACAGTCCTATGAACCTAAATGATATTTCATGGTGACTACCTTTGGAATGAGTTCCAATGGAATTATATAAACTACTTCTTTGCAAATCATTCCTTTTAAAATCCTTAGAATCTGGTGTCCACCATAGAATTCCTAAAATTTGAAATAAATTTAAATAATATTTCCTTGCTAAAAACTTCATGCAGACATACAATACCATTCTCAAGAAACATATTACATGCTTAGAAAGAAAAATCAATTATATTACCATTCTATTTCCTCAAAATGAAGTTAAATAATTTCTCATAAGATACGAAATATACATAGTTAAAAGCTTTTGACTATATTAAACAAAATAAAATAATAATTCTAATAAAACTATGAGTGGTCATCACTAATGACTGATCATTCAACTAAAAAAATGCAACAAATTTTTCAAAAGAAACAGGTCCAAACTTCTAATTGAATATGAAAAATCACTAGCATAGTTATAGTTATTCCTAAATATATTAAATGACTTAAAAAAATTATGAGACATGAATAAATCTTCCCTTTTCTTTTGAACAAGATTATCTAGACTTTATTTTATATGAAAACAATAATAATAACTCTCATAAACTAAGTTTACCATATTTCAATCAAAATCTCATGTAGGGAGATGAACCATAATATCATAACAAAACCCTAAAAACCCTTTCCAATGTTTTAACATTTTTTTACAAAATATCATGTTCACACTTTCCAATTTTCATGTCATATTATTTTTTCTCACATTTCAAAATCTCTTATGTACTTGTGCAATTTTACAAACAATATAGGGTTTTCACAATATATAGGCTTGAAAACAATCAAGTTTCACCTCAATGTCACACCTAATATAAAATGGAGTTTACATAATTAAAAACCTAACATTAGTCATATATGAAATTGATTACAACTTTAAAGAGCATACACATAGAAATGAATCACATCATTACTATGCTAAAAAAGATGATAACATAATGGCAAGACATCGATTAAAAAATGAATAACAACACAAATTTAAACACTATTTTTTCATTATATAACACCTTAGTCTTGTACACTTGGAAAATACATGTGATGGATGTACCTTCAGTTTCTATACCTTTTTCCACTACCAAAAGGCTCGTATACACTATCTCTCTATGCCTAATTGATTAATGTCTTAGTCTAACCAATGTTATTCTGATGACCTAAGCCTAATATCTTTCCCAAAATTTTATAAACCTATTTATCTTACATTTTTATAAGTTTTAGACTTGTGCCTATTTTATAGCTCCCCAGACACTTGTGTTTGAGTCAAACTCCTACATCGATGCAAGTGTCCTAACAAATGAAAGTGTACATTTCTATAAAGTCATCCAATTTATAAATGAAACATATCCTAATTGTTTGCTTATGTTTTTAACGCAATATATTCTCCAATGGGATTGACATAAATATAAAATCAATCCTCATTTATTTCTCACCTAGAAAATATCAAATCAAATTACTAGAATCATTCAATCAAGCATTAAGGTGAGAAAATCTTACCTATTTTATCTTATTTCAATATCACTCCTAAAGACAACATATCTACATGTGTAAAGTACTAAAAGAGTTCCTTAGGAGACACATTTTTCAATTTAGAAGATAGTTCACTAGTGTACTTATAATAAATTACATGATTCACACAAGCCAAAACATAGAAGATAACTAAATAAAGATAAGCCCTCTTCAAAGTATTGGCTATGTAGGAAACACTCATTGACATAGGGATATTTAGGACAAATCAACACTGTGTGGCCACTAAACTAGTTTTCCCATATCCATTATAAATATGAAGAACTAGAGTTTTATGTTTGACAAGGAGTTATAATCCATGACCTAGATCTGAATGCACTATAGTGAAGGCAACATAGAACCTAGAATCATACAAGCGGTTGCATCTATTTTTAGTAGGTATTCCATGTTAGACACTTATGTCTAATTAAAACAGTAACATCAATGCAATAATCCTAGGTTAATGTAAGTATCCTTGACTACATAGGTATAATTTCTAAAATTATGTGATAGATCTAGAATCCATATCCCTATGTTTCGCCTATTATAGATCTAGATCTATATTAGTATAATAACTAACTAAGTATCTCATTTTTATTATCATTGTAATATCTAGCATATATGTACCTTCTATCTTTAGCATCTTAGCATAATAAATTTAGTATTTATTTTATATGATTTTTGTAATTAATTGACCTACTTTAGAGATAGTCTATACTACTTGTGTCCTAAGCTATTTCTTACCATTATAACCCTATAATCCTCATATATATATATATATATATATATATATATATATATATATATATATATTAGGGTTAAACATTTGGTGAACCCAAAGTTTCATCTGTAAAACCCTAGATATTGATATAGGGTTTATTGTTTCTCTATTTTTTATTTTCAATTTTTAAAAATGAATATAAATTTTGAAAAATAAATATGATTTTCTTTTTTGTATGAAGGCATGTTTAATATGGATCTATTTGTTACTTAATTCATATTTTAATACTTCATAGTAGTTTTTAATTGATATGTTTCATGCATGCTTAAATCAATCCAATATATAAGGGGTTCTAAATCTAATTATTGTAAATCACATGTATTATTACATACCAACTCTTGTTATAATGTTTACAATGAGATCCTACCTATTATTCCAAAATGCCAAAGGGAGTGCATGAAACAACCTTATTCTTCCCACCATACCACAAATTATTCCAATGATGTTATAGCTAAGTATTTACTCTGGGACTTGCTACACTATTCCTCCCATTAAAAATATGTTCTTTTGGATGCATTACACCTGACCTTTTTACCAATTAATGTGGAACCTTCATATGTTTCTTCTATTTTAAATTCCATCAAATAGACTAAACATAATATATCCTTTTAAAAGGAAGATCTACCACTAAAAGACTTCATAAATTGTTGATTACCATTATACATTCAAGTTTGTGTGTGAGATAAAATTTGTAAAAAAAGGCCTTGTGGACAATGGTTTAGGGATCAACATTTGCAACATATACTTTATTCCCTTACTTGGTATTGGGCCTAAATATTTGTAACCTTTAAATATTATCATCAAAGGATTTGATAATATTCCATGATAAGTATTGGGGAAAATAACATTGAACATTACTGTGGGATCCCATACACTACCTACTTTGTGCCATGTTATGATAAATGATTTAAACTATAGTATATATTTGGGATGACCTAGGATACATGATATGTATGTGTTTCCATCTAATTTTTACTCATTATTAAAATTTATCAATTAGGGATTTATTTAAATATTTCCCATGGATAATAACCCCTTCAAAAATTGTGCCATGATCCAACAAACAAATAATCATACGCCATAATCTTATAAACCCAATTTTGGTTCTTGATATTTTATAAAATATGGATATTAAGGAAAATGGTTTGGAAAACATGAGATGGGTATATCTCAACCCATCTCTCCTATAAATAACACAAATCTATAAGGCTTGCAGTTTTAAATAAATTTTTAATTCGTAATCAATCTACTCACACCACATCTTATTTCTAAAAGGCCAAATATGAATATATGAATACTTACACAATAGATATTCCTATGGTTCAACCTCATTTTATTTATAAGATCACTTAACCAAAAACATTGACATTCGATGAATTTTAAAATGATGAGTCATTATCAGAATACTTTGGGTCATATGAGGATCTCCTTTCTTTCTATCATGAGAATAGGTATCCTCATGCCACCTCTGATCATGATTATTTTGGTGAGAAAAATGATACAAATATATAATATCACCATTTATTATGGAGTAGTCTACATTGCTAAACAAAGAAACAATATAATTTAATTATGGAACAAATACAAATACCCGGCTAGTATTTCTTTACAACAATGATATAAGATGATGAAGGAAAGGCCTATAAACAAGTACTAAATGATTACCTAAAACTATTTTCTTTGGATTACTTATATATGTTTGGGATTGACCCATCAATGGAGATGCATAATATATTATTGTATTTTTGATGCAAAGCCTATTAAATAAACGATTGCTAAAATGCATCCTAGAATGGCATTTCTTGTCAAAAAAGACATTAAAAATGTGTTGGATGATAGATTCATACAACTCATTACACATTCTATTGATGATAAAAATAATACCATCAATTAATCAATCCTTTCACCTATCATGAAGGTCAAGTTGGAATAATACCAGTCTAATAGTAATGTTCTAAAATTATAATTATGATCCTAAAGAAGCAATGGGGTTTTTAAATTTTTTAGAAAATCATGAATAAGTTATCAAACATAATATATTACATTAAAATTTCAAAAATATTCTTAATCAAATAATGAATCAATTTAGATATGAATATGTAATCTATCCTATTCGACAAAGAAGGCCTATGAGTTAGACAATATCTTGAAGGAAATAAATATGATTCAATAAAATAATATATATTTCAAATAATATCTCATTTTTGTCATAAGAATCTTTCAATTGACTGCAAGATAATAAAATAGAAATATAAAGTAAATAGTCTTGAGATAAATCAAGATAAAAAGATATTCAATCAATTCAATATTCAATTAGAAATTACTCAAAGAGACACAATAGAAATCAGTAAATCTAACTAAAGGAACAAAGATAAATTAAAAAGAAAAAACTAAGTTAATAAAAAGATAACAAACCATAAAATAATTAAGTATAAAATATTAAAAATAGTAAACATAAATATAACTAAAGACTAATAAAAAAAATCTACAATCTACAAACTAAACAATCTAAAATTAAAAGTCCAACAACCTAAGAACTAAATAATCTAAGAACAAATTGATAAATCTAATAAACAATCTAAACTAAACTGAATCTACCTAAATCTAAAATAGAACTTACAAACTATTAATATGAAATCTAAACAAATCTAATATCTAATTTAAACTAAACTAAATCTACAAATTTATTAAATTCTAACAAATAAATTTGAAACTATATCTAAAATATAAGAAGGAACTAAATAAAAAGAAAACAAATTATACTAAATAAAGTAAACAAAAGATCTATCTAAGAAATAACATAATAGAAATTAGTATTAAACTAAAAGGTAAAAGATATTAAACTAAAAAATAGAAAAGAGAATAGAGTAACTAAAGATTAATCTAAAATTTAAAAAAACTATATTACAACTAAAGTCAATATAAAGTACAATAAACTTTGCATGTCTCAAAAGAGAGAGTCATATTAGTAGAAAAGATAGATTTTATTTGAGAAACCAACATATTTATTTAAAAGTACATGAGAGACAACTTTAAAATAAAAATAGATCAATGAAATGTCACAAACAACAAATTTTTCATTATTCAGGTTTAATACTTAGATTCTATACATAGGACTGTAATATTAATCATCAAAATATATTAGACTTGACAAACTTTAGCTATTATATTATAAATAATGATATAAAATTGGATATACCTATGTTGCCTAAGTAATTACTCAACTGTCAGATAAAGTACCATTGGGTCTATCTTCAAAAGTCATTATATTTCAGAGAAATTGCATATAAAAGAGAGAGATGAATGATTGAGTTTACAAATGTATAAGTATTCAATACCTATGTTGTTTCTCCTCCTCAAATGAATCATTGATTTCCTTTTATGCTTAAAACTTAGTTGGAAAATAAGTTATAACTAACCTCAGTTAGTTATTAGTTTAATCTAACTAATTGACTTTAAAGTCAATTAATTATAAATAGTTATTAGTCAAGGTTATGTTTAATTAAGACATAAAAGTCTTAATGGATCAAGTTTTGAATATATACCAGATACTATCTAATGGGTGGGGACCCCTATCAACTAATAATAAAATAGAATACATATATCAATATAAAATAGATAAATCAAAGTTCATGAAATACCTATTTATATCAACCATAATGCATATTTTCAAAAATTAACTTAAGGATATATATATATATATATATATATATATATATATATATATATATATCCTTAAGTTAATTTTTGAAAATGTGCATTATGGTTGATATATATATATATATATATATATATATATACTTTAACTTTCAATTTTGATTTTTGGTGATAATGTTTGGAAAGTATTGAAGATTTTTATTTCCTTATATATATATATATATATTAGGAAATAAAAATCTTCTATACTTTCCAAACATTATCACCAAAAATCAAAATTGAAAGTTAAAGTATCCAGTTTGAAAGTATAGAATTCTACCACTAAAGTTCAAATGAAAATAAATTTTTTATCCCCTTGATAACCAATTTTAATCACAAATCTAAAAGGACTTCAATTATAGATTTACCTTACTCATTAACACATTGTATTCCATTTTAGTTGCTAGAAACTATACTATCTTCATTCTAGAATCATTCATTTTGTCATAAATTTCTAGCTTGATCCATTTGAGCACTCTGATCTCAACTGGTGAATATATATCATTGTGACTATTTGACCTTTTATCTAAAGTGGAAGGATGAATCTCAAGAGTACATTTTTTGCTAGCTGAAACGAGCTTCTCCAAACTTAGTTTCTTACATCCCAAAATAGGCTCACTTTGAGAAGATGAAGGCTCATTAGAAACTGAAGGAAGAGCAACATTAATAATTTTTTTGCCGTGGGTTGTTTCTATATCAATATGAGCGGTTCCATGAATAGGTTGTGGTTTAACAACAAGCTTAATTATTTCATAATGGATGACTAAATAGGCAAGTGATGCAGATTAATTTGTAAATGGTTAATGGAATTGTTGTGAGGAGTCTTAACACCAAATCTACTTCCTTGAAATCCCCTATTGCCCCTATTATTGGTTGGATTGAAAGGCAAATTGTTTAGGACATTCTAAAACTCAAGATCTACTACATCAAAATGGATAGGCATTCTAACACCTCTATGAAATTTAGGGCCAAATGTCTTAGCTCTAAAACCATCCCTCTGAATATTTTTATTTGGGTTCTATTGATTCACATTACTACCAGAGCTCGGCTTCCCCAATCTTGATTATCATTACTTTTGTATGACCCAAGTTGATTCCATAAATAAATCTTAAATATAATCTAAAATAAATTCAAATTTGATTAAAATGGCTAAACATCAACACATATGTATCTAACATTAAGATCAACTATATTTCAAACAAACAGTCACTTATAAAAGTCAAATATCATTAAATAATCTAAACTATCTACTGATTATAACAATAGAATTATTTCTAACAAATATCAAAACAATACCCATTTATTCACACAAATATCCAACTAAAAAGTAATATTATATATTCATCATTTTACTTTATAATATACCATCCCATCTTATGATTTTTCTATTCATTGTTTGAATATTAATTGAAAACTGAATTGACTTAAAAGTTGAAAGCAATATTTGCATTAAAGAATCTTTAATCAACTTATGATTTTTTTATAAAATATAGACAACATTATTATAATATTCTAACATGATTTTTTTATAATATTCTATCAACACTTTCATATTACTAACCTCTGGAATGCATTCTCTTAAATAAATCTCAAAATTAACCCTTCAATAAAAATATTTTTTGGCATAATCATTTTCTTTCATTTTATTATGTCTAAACCCTAAATAACTTGTCACATTTTTTATAAAATCACTAATTATTTTGATCCTTAGCTTCAAAATGAATCCTAGAACTTCAAATCTTAGGTAATATTTTAGAAATAACTTCATTATTTTTGAGATTCAACTTACTAAATTTCTATATGCAAATCTATATAAATATAGTTGCATTTATATGTTCAAATCATTTTCCAACATATATTTTCTATATTATGATCAACCATAATCATAAAACATTATGTGTAAAACCCAAAAGTAGATGAACTTCAATAACTAATACTTCTAAAAAAATACTTTAAAAACCAAAACCCTATTATGCATAGATTTTGAACACCCAAAATTAAAACACAAAATATGACAAATCTATTTCAAGATGACACATAATATTTGAAATCTGTCATTTGAAAACAAAATGTGTTTTCATGTTCAAATATAATCTTAAAACCATTTAGAACATGTCAACACATACAATAACCTTTTATCATTTGCATATAACTTATCATGTAGAGTTCCAACAAAAACCCTTTCAAAAAGTGAAAGTTGAAACAATCTATTGAAATTAAAAGTTGAAATTGAACTCATATTCAACAAAAAAAATCTCATATGTTATCAAGTATTATTCTCAAACTGATAAAGCCATTTATCTTACTTATCTTGAGAATGTATCAAACTTAAATCCATTTGTTGAAAACATCATATAACCTTCTCAAACATGCATGCATAGAACTTAACTCAAAATTTATTAATATGTAAGACGAGATCATATTCTTCCCATATAACTATAAACCATTTGAAACAACAAGAAAACCATTCCTCAGACTCATACAAGTATCTAAATCCTCATAAGACAAATATGTAGACTTTGTTTTATAGAAACCCCTAAATATGAATCTTCAATATCAAAATAAAAACTTATCAAACCCAAAAACCTTTTGAAAATATCAAAATTTCCAACATTTCATAATCCAAAAGAATCCAATATACATAGACTTATAACTTCAAAAGATAGAGACATCAAAATTTTCAACATTACAACCATTGAAACCTCAAACTAAAACTCAAATCATGAGGAAACTATCATATTTTCAATGTTTAATATACCATATCTCCTCAACAACATGCAAAGTTTGTTTTAAACCTCAATCAACATGTATGATTATAATCCATCAAAATATTTCAAATATCCATAAATAAATTTGTAGACTCTACTCACAAAACTGAAGTCCCAATGAAACCTTTTAACTAAAGATGCTTCAAAACACACTGTTGAACATACATTTGAATATATTACTCACAGGACCTCAACATTATTCAAAAAAGAAAAGCTTCAACCATTAAAGAAAACTATTATTCCAAAATCTTATGCACACAAGAATAAACTATAAAATTGCATATTTCTTATCTTTATAACATACATGCAGTCATATGAAGAATAGGTTGTATTTATTATCAATCTATATGCCAAGAGTGATATTTTCAACATTGAATATGAGCTCATTCAGCTTCAAAAATATGTATCTAGAAACTTATCAAATGATACTATTTCATATAGACTAGAGATTATTTTCTTTTCATTCATGTAACCAAAACTTAACAAAAAAAGTAAAAATACTCATCAAATGCATTCATACTACTCATATCATACCTATATGCACTTTTATCTATGTTTCATGCTTGAAAAAACCCATTTGCAACTCCAAGAATCAAACTAATAGAACTTAATTTCCATCAGAAAGATTAAATAAAATTTATAATAGACATCCTTTTGATGTAACTACCATGCACTCGTGTACTATTTCTATCGGCCCATCAAATTGACATTAATTTTTAGCATTCTACTAATTAAATTAACAAAGCCATCAAATTTATCAATGACTAAAAATCCTAATAAACCGCTTACCATCTTTTGATGATGAGGCATTTATGCCTCACATTAAACCTTTTTTGTCACCAAAATCCTATCATGATCTCAAATCATATAATATGCTTTAATTTTAATTCATCTTGAAAACTGTTACCATGATGACTTTCAACTCAACCTACCATGAGACTACTGAATGGAGTGCCAAATGAAATGCCAACTCACCATTGAACATGCCTCAAAACATAAATCACATTACCTTGAATACTTGTCTTTTGAAAAGACCATATAAATTAAGACCTAGGTTTAGGTATTCCAAACAAAGCTTTATATTTCTGAAATCCCATTTTATAGACTTAGGTTTAAGACTTTTAAAATTACCATGGCCTTATAAAATCATAATTATTATTCCAAAACTTTAGAATAGTGACCTTAGATTATGATCTTCATGTTTATGAAACCTTAGGACACAATTAGAACCTTTAAAATGAACCACTTATATCAAACCTCAAATAATATCATAAAAACTTAATTCATAAAGACTTGAAATGAATAAGTTATCCCATTGATCATTATGTTTAGAATTTATGATGAGAATTTCAAACCAACATAAAATCATGCCAATGTGTTTGAAACTAAATTCCATATGTATGTAATCTATGAATCAATGAGTTGATAAAAATGACCATATTCAATTTTCAAAATGAGTTCATAGTAAGTCAAATGATAAAATGCATTATCACCTCAAACTATGATAATTATGACCAATATATCTATTTACCCACAATTTGGAAATTGACTGAGGGGAAAAGAATTATAACCAATTCAAATATCATTCTAATCTATTTCAAACCAAACTTCACATTACCAATTTAAAAAAAACAATCACCACAAACTGCTCTAGTTGAATGAAAACTATTCTAAAATTTATATCATGTTCAATTGAAAATCTATGTATATCTGAATCATCATAACAATCATAATAATCTTTAATCATCAAAAGTATCTCTATTTCAAATAGAAAGTGTTGAATTATAACCTGATCATGAACTAATAATTGATATGACTGATCACAACTATTTCATAAATGACAACATACATATGCATATTTTATTCATTTATCCATTTATGCTCTTTGAAACCACTTAAATATAAACATGAGTTCATCAACCAATCATCATCAATTTTGAATTAAAAATATGTATCCAAATATACTACTAATTGATCGAGTCCCTAACATAGTTTTAAACTTTATGACCGAGTCATTTCTATGGTAGAAAGTATTAGTTTTAGGAAAATTTGAGGGGGTGTGAAAAATAGGCATAACACTAGCGACCTTGCTAGTCAATTTTATGCAATGAAATTGAGTAAAAAATAGATTGCCTATTGATAAAATATATTCTTGAGAGTGTGATCTAGGTAAATCATTTCTCAAGTAGATATGCATGAACCCCTTTCAATAATGAATTTTAGTAAGGGATGGATTGTTGGGCTAATGTGGCATGAAGAAGGGAATGATATAGTAGGGAAGTTCAGGCTATGTGCATAACCTAATACAAATACATTAAGTATAAAATTTAAAAATTAAGTAATACTTAAAATAATAGATAAAATTTAGCATATATTATTCGTGTATAAAGAGAACTAAATTTATAAAGAATAATATCTAAAAATCATTGATACTTACAACAAAATTTGCAACATCCTTTCACTCTTCCTTCATAATGTTAAACTTCTCTATTTATAACCCTCATTGATCTTTTCAAAAGTAAAGGTAAAGAAATACAAATAACAAACTAAATAGAAACAACAAATAATAACTACAAAAAAAATAAACATAAAATCAAAAAGAAAATAAAAGAAACAAATAAAACTAAAAGTAGCTAATCATGAAACAATTTTAAATGATGGTTGTTAACTGAGTAATGCAACTAATTTCCTTCAAGATATTTTAATTGAAAAGTATTATTTCCAAGTTATAATAGCAATTCTATAAGGACCAATCCATAATGAATGAAACTTGTGATGTTTTCCAAGATCTTTGTGAGCTTTATCTCAATATAAGACTAGATCACCAACTTTAAAATTTTTGTTAGAAACTTTCTTATCGAAAAACTTTTTAAATTTTTTCTTAGATTTTTCTAATTTTTATAATGTTGTTGATTTAAATTCATCAAGATCTAATAAATCATGTAATCTTTGTTCAATAAAATTAGTGTCTTTAATAACATATTGTAGAGCAGTTCTAGTTTAGAAATCTGAAGTTCTATAGGTAATGTGACCTCAAATCTATATGTTAACTTTAAAAGGAAAATAACCAATTGATACCTTAACCATAGTCCTATCAGACCATAAAGCTTCAAAAAATTTAAAATTCCAATTCCTTTTAGTATCACAAACTAACTTCTTCATGATTGAAATCATATTTTTATTCATTGACTCAGCTTGTCCATTACCATGAGGATAATACTTATATGAATGACTAGATATAATATAATACTTTCCCAAAAATTATAGAAATTCATTTGAAACAAACTGAGGTCTATTATCTAAAATAATTTCATAAGGAACTCCAAATCTAGAGAAAATATGTTTAAAAAAAAATGAGATTACTTCCCCAGTTACAAAACTTTTAAGTTCTTTAACTTCAAGCCACTTAGTGAAATAATTTATGGCTGTTAAAATATACCTATGACTAGTAGATGTAGGTGGGTGTATATATAAAATAAAATCAATACCCCACTTTTTAAATGGTTTTTCAAGAATGATAGGGTTTAAAGGCATTTCAATCAACTTATCTCTACCAATAAACAACTACTATGACATACAAAAATGAACTAACTTATAAGCATCCTAAAATAGAGAGAGACAATAATAACCTACCCTTAAAATCTTATAAGTAGTAGTTTTTATAGCACAATGTTCACCACAATTTTCTTCATGATAGCCTCTACATAATTTTTGAGTTTGATCATATATAAGACATCTCTGTAAAACTACATCTCTATTCTGATAAAATAAGAAATTTTATAATAATAATAAATTCAAAAGTTTTAATTGTAAGGACCGTCTTTGATTTTTATCAAAATTATTAGTACAGACCTAATTTTGAAAATAATAGACTAAGTTATGATACCAATCATCTTTACCTAACAAGCAATCCCATTCATTCATCTCAAGACCAACCTTAAATTTTTTAGAAAAATCAACAATCTTCATGGTTTTTAAATGAGGCTTTGCATTTAAATTATCATCAATTGACAAAAATAAAACATTAATATCTAATGAAGCATTTTTAGCTAAATGGTTTTTCAATTCATTACCTTTGATCATTTTATTAGTTTTAAATTTAAGATCAAACTCTTAAATGCATAAAATCCATTTATCAAGCCTTCCTTGAATGGTTGGTTGTTTTAAAAGATAAGACAAAATAGGTACATTAGATCATAGAAATTTTTTGTTTCCCATAAATAAATAATGAAATTTAATCAAAGGGGAAACTAATGAGAAAAAAAAATTCTTAATAAGGGGATACTTAGTTTCAGCATCTTTTAAAACTTGACTCATATAACCAATTGGTTTTTCTTCATTATTTTCAAATTCTTGTTTGATTATAGCTCTAATGGCTTTTTTAGTAGCATTAACATAAAGAAGGAATGATTTCTTTAAATTAGGTTTAGTAAGAACTTAATCACTTGCAATGGTATCTTTGACACTATTAAATGCTAAATCAACACCTTCATCCCAAGTGTAAATTTTATCTTTCTTAAGTAATAATTACAAAGGATTAGATTTATCAACAAAATATGATATGAATTTCCTAACAAAGTTTATTTTACCAAAGAAAGATCTTAATCTAGATTATCTTTGGGAGGAGGCAACTCTTTAATATCTTTAATACATTTGGAACCTATAGAAATACCATATTTTGAAAAAATATGTCCTAACAACTTACCTTTGAAAACACCAAAAATTGATTTCTTTGGATTCAAAGAAATATTATATTTTATACATCTTGTGAAAACTTCAAAAAGATGATCTAAATGATTTTTTATTTTTTTTAGAATGAACAGTGAGATCATCTAGATAAACCTATATTATAATGCCAATCAAATCATCAAAAGCAACATGCATAGATCTATGAAACGTAGCTCATGCATTCATCAATTCAAAATACATTATGCTATAAGCAAAAGTTCCTCTACGAGTTGTAAAAGTTGTCTCATGTCTATCTTTAATATTTCTAAAAATATGATTATAACTAAAAAACATATCTAATAATTACATCATTTATGATCATGTAACTTGTAAAATCTGATCTATACTTGGTAAAGGAAAGTTATCTTTAATGCTATCGTTATTTAAATCTATAAAATCAACACATAATCTAATGTCACCATTTTTATTTCTAGCTGACACTAAATTAGCTACATATTAAAAATATGTTATAGGGAAAATGACACCAGTATCAATCATCTTATCTATCTCTTTGTTAATGGTGTCCTCTAACAAAGGGCAAATTCTTTGTATCTTTTTCCTTACAAGTTTGATACCAGGTTTTCTAGGTATGTCATGTATAATAATATTAGTATCATAACCTTTAAGAACTTTATATGTCTAACAAAAAATTCAATGAATTCTTTAAATAACTTAATGAATTTAACATTTTCTCTTGTTGTAACTTGAACTTCTAAATAAACATATTTTGGATTATTTTTGGTAACTAAATTGATAGCAATAATCTCACCTATGATTCTCCTAGAAGGTTCTTTCATTCTAGAAATCTTGGGCTGATAATTAGGAATAAATATAGATTCCAAAATCACCAGACTAATAGGAAATTTGTTACTAATTAATTACAAATAATCTTTAAAATTTAGTACGTAATCATCATGGTCAAAATAATTATCATTAATAAAAGAATCTATATGTTCATCACAATTAAAAATCGGCTAACTATCATTCATGTCAATAATTTTAAGACAAAAAATTTTAGCATAAAAAAAAATTGTATTAAGTTCACTCTCATTTAGAGTTAGATTAGATGCAAAAACAACAAGCTTATTGGCTCTAATATTAACTTCTCTAAGAATATGAGTGATATTGAAAGCCTCAAAACTTTTAAGTAATGACCAAATTTTTTGCATATAATGATGTAGATGAGTTTTATTACTTTTGTAAATTTTCTAAACTTGTCTAACAACTAATTTAGAATCTCCATAGACTTCTAAATGTTTAATGTTGAGTTCTATGGCCTTTTTCAAGCCTAAACATAAAGCTTCAAACTCTGTAAAATTATTAGTATTTTTAAATGATAATTTATAAGTATAATGGAGAATTTTACTAATAGGAGAAATTAGACAAATTATAGTTCCATTAAATTATTAAGAACAAGTTCCATCAAAATAAAGAGACCATAAAATATTCTTTTCAAATAGTTCTTCATGTTAATTTTCTAGTTCATCTAAATTA
The DNA here is from genome assembly GCA_037957365.1 of Torreya grandis. Taxonomy (NCBI): domain Eukaryota; kingdom Viridiplantae; phylum Streptophyta; class Pinopsida; order Cupressales; family Taxaceae; genus Torreya; species Torreya grandis. Next base: position 1,689,705 of record JARHVA010000850.1, on the reverse strand, counting down.
ATCAATTCATAAGTCCCAATTTCAGTCTCAACATAATAAATGGTAGAAGAAGTAGATAACTCAATAGGTGAACTAGACCACTCTTCTCTTTTTATTAAATCAATTTAATTATTAATAGGAACCCATGTAGTATCTTTTCTAATAAAATTAGTAGTTGCTTTTGATCAATCTCTTCCTAGCAACATAGCATAATTACTAGGAATATCTAAAACTTGGACATCAATCATGAATGTAATTATTTCATGTTGTGAAAATTTAATGACTATATCCTAAAAATGACCACAAGTTTTAGTTTGTTTAGAATCAAATCTAGTAAGTTTTTTATTGTCAGTTTCATAAGATATGCCTAATTAATCTACATGAATTTAAGCATTATATTTATTGAAGCACCTATGTCTAAGATACAATTATGGATCACCTTATTATAAATTTTGACCATAACATAAAAAAGAGATATATAATTTTTAGGAGGATCATAATTTTGAGCATAAATAGTTAATTATTCATTACTACCTTCTTCTTGTAATCCTACATTAGTTTTAGGAATCTTAACAACTTCATTGATTTTATCTAGCTACCTTGGAAGGATAGCTTCCTAAAGTAATGATAATACAATCTTAATTATTTAAAAATCATCACTTATATTATAAATTTTAACATCATTTTTTCTAAATTTTTTAGGCTTATATTACTAATATTGAATATTATTATAGCCCATTGATAAAGGAAAATTTTGAGCAACATTATCAGTTAAACTACTTACATTATTTTGAACTATTTTTCCTTTGCAATTATAAGAATGATTATTTGTTATTTTATTATTCTTATAAGAACTATAGTCTTTATTTTTAGTATTCATAATATAAGCATTTTCATTTTTTGATGGGTCATCAAGAACATTTATGTTGTCTTCTAGATCTTTAGATATAAGATATTTCCCTTAATGAAACTTCTTGAACTTATGAATAGAAACAAATTAATCTATATCATGATATAAATTACATACATTAAATTAATAAGAAATTTCTAGATTTGTATTTCACTATTATTTATATTCGATGAAGAATATTTATCATTAGATTATCTTTTAACAATGACCAACTCATTTCTTAGAGTTTGGATGGCTTTTAAATTTTTTGAATTATCTAGATTTAAACATCTATAAGATCTATCCTTAAACCCAATACATTTAAGTTTATTTTTATATTCAATACAAAATATTATAGTTTTATCATATTTTGTAATATCTCTGTCTTCTAAATCTATTTTATACTTCAAAGGTAAAGCACTACACAAATAAAGTCTAGATAACTTCTTGAAAGGTCTAAGGTCACATGGAATGTTTTGACATAGCTTAGTGAATCTAGTGATAAAATTATAAATGGTCTCACCTGGATTAAGAGAGAAATTCACAAGATTATTGACTAGGTTAAAATCTTCCTTAGCTTTCCCAAAAGAAAACTCTAGTCAATCTTTAATGTCCTTCCATGTGCTAATAACTTTGGTAGGTAAACTAATAAATGGCTAATAATGTTTTTCTTCAAGAGTTTGTGAAAAAAAATTTAGGCAAATATTCTCATTTGTTATTCCAAGAGTATCACAAACTAATCTATATACTTTTAAATAATCTTCCAAAAATTCTCTAGTAGCACCATAAAACTTTGGTATAGTTAATCCTTTTAAGGAGGGTAACTTACCAGGATGATTTCCAACATTAATTAGATTTATATAAATCCATGGAGTTGTAGTTATATGTTGTTTTTCTTTAATTTCTTCTTCATATTCACCTTCAATGAGATCATTATGATCTCTATTATTTTTCAATCCATGAATTAGATCATGTATCCTCTCTTTTACTTCTATTTACTCTCTCATTAGAATTTTCAATAATTTCTATTTGAACATATTGATTATCTCAAACTTGATTAACTTGATTTATTTATAGATTTGTAACAATAGGTTTAGAAGGTAAAAAAAATCATTAAACAAAAAATAATTAGAAATAAAATGAGTTCTAGACCTAGGATTAACAACTAAAACTCTATCTCTATCTTATCTAATTCTTATATTTGTATTAAGAATATCTTATGGAGTCTCATGAGTAAGATTTGAATACCAAACTATCTCAAATTCTACTATTTATTCTTCTTTATTTATGAATTGAATTACTTATTAAAGATTCTAAGGATGATTATACCATGTATAACATGTTATATTAAAATCAACATCAACTTGATTATCAGTAATATCAATTCTAGGTTAGATAATAGGAGGTTGTTGTCCTCCAAGTACCATGAGCAAGAATAAAACCCAACTTAAAATAAATTAGATTTTTGAATGAATCCCCAACTGAGTCATCAAATTTGTTGATGATAAAATTTTTGCCATAAACTAATCAACCCTTTCACCTCTTATGAAGGTTAAGTTGGAATTGTACTAGTCTAATATTAGGCTACTAAAGGTTCAATTATGATCATCAAGATGTGAGGGGTTTTTAAAAATATTCTAGGAAATCACAAATAAGCTATCAAATATAACATATTCCATTGAAATTTAATAAATATTCTTAATTAAATAAAGAATCAGTTTTGATATGAATATGTAATCTATCATATCTGATAGATAAGGCCTATGAATTAGACAATCTCTTGAAGGAAAGAAATTGATTCAGTAAAATAATATATTTTTCAAGTAATATCTCATTTCTAATATAAAAATCTTCTAAGTAATCTCAAGATAACAAACCAAAAATATAAAGTAAATATTCTTGACATAAATCAAGATAAAAAGCTATTCAATCAAATTAATATTCAAGCAAAAATTACTCAAAAAGACACAACATATAGCAGTAAATCCAGCTAAAGGAACAAAGATAAAGCAAAAAGAAAACAACTAAGTTAAAAAAAATATAAAAAACCATAAAATAATTGGGTCTAAAATATTAATAATATTAAAAAATAATAGAACTAAATACTAAGCAAATAAAAAAAATATACAAACTAAAAAATCTAAAACTAAAATTCCAATAACCTAAGAACTAAAGAATCTATGAACAAATCAATAAGTCGAATTAATAATCTAAACTAAATTGAATCTACCTAAATCTAAAAATAACTTATAAAATATTAATATGAAATCTAAAAAAATCTAATATCCAATCTAAACTAAATTAAATCTACAAATTTAGCAAAGTCTAACAAATAAACTTGAAACTATATCTAAACTATAAAAAGGAACTGAACAAAAAGAAAACAAATTATCGTAAAGAAAGTAAATAAAAGATTTATATAATAAATAACATACTAAAAATGAAGAGTAAAATAAAAGATAAAATATATTAAACTAATAAATGGAAAAGAGGATATATTAATTAAAGATTAATCTAAAATGAAATAAACTATATTAAAACTAAAGTCAATATAAAGTACAATAAACTTTGTGAATCTTAAAAGAAAAGATAGATTTTATTTGAGAAACTAACATATTTCTTTACAAATACTTGAGAGACAAATTTACAATCAAAATAGATTAATGAAATATCACAAACAACTAAATTTTCATCATTATTCAGGTTGAATACTTGGATTATGCATACAAGACTGTAATAGAAATCATTAGAAGATATTAGACTTGAAAAAATTTAGATAATATATTATAAATGATGATATAAAATTGGATATACTTGTATTGCCTAAGTAATTACTCAAATATCAAAGAAAGTACCATTGGGTCTATCTACAAAAGTCATGTTATCTTAAAGAAGTTTCATAGAAAAGAGAGAAATGAATGATTGACTTTACAAATGTATAAGTCTTCAATACTTATGTTGTTCCTCATCCCAAAATGAATCTTTTATCTCCTTTTATGCTTTAAACTTAGTTGAAACATAAGTTATAAATAACCTTAGTTATTAGTTTAATCTAACTAATTGACTTTAAAGTTAATTAATTATAAACAATTATTAGTCAAGGTTATGTTTAATTAAGACTTAAAAAGTCTTAATAGATCAAGTTTTGAGTATAGATCAGGTACCATCTAATGGGTGGGGACCCCTAACAATTAATAATAAAATAAAATACATATATCAATATAAAATAGATAAATCAAAGTTCATGAAATTTCTATTTATATCAATATAATGCATATATCTAAAAATTAACTTTGATTTATACTTTCTAAACATTATCACCAAAAATGAAAATTGAAAGTTAAAGTATCCAGTTTGAAAGTATATAATTTTTCCACTAAAGTTCAACTAAAAATAAAAATGTTATCCCCTTGATAACCAATAATCATCAAAATTTAAGAGGACTTCAATTATAGGCTTTCCTTGTTCATTAACACATTCATTATATTTCATTTCAATTGTTGGAAACTACATCAGCTTCATTTTAGAATCACTTGTATTTTTATCAATTTCTAACTCGATCTGTTTGAGCACTCTAACCTCAACTGATGGATCTATATCATTCTAGCTATCTAACCTTTTATCTAAAGTGGAAGGATAAATCTCAAGAGCACATATTTTACTAGCTGAAATAGGCTTCTCTAAACTTAGTTTCCTACATCCCAAAATAGGCTCCCTTTGAGAAGATTAAGGCTCATTATAAATTGAAGGAAGAGAAAGATTAACAATTTTTTTAGCATGGGCTATTTCAATATCAAGATGAGTGGTTCTATGAATAGGTTTTGGTTTAATAACAAGTTGAATTATTTTAGGAGTGGGTGGCTAAATACGCAAGTGATATGGATTACTTTGCAAATGGTGAGAGGAACTACTGTGAGAAGGAGTCTTAATACCAAATCTACATCCATAAATCCCCTATTTCCCCTATTATTAGTGGGATTGAAAGGGAGATTATTTAGGACATTCTCAAATGTAGGATCTATTACATCAAAATGGATAAACATTCTAGCACCTCTATAAAATCTAGGGCCAAATCTTCTAGCCCTAAAACCACCCCTCTAGAAATTTCTATTTGGATTCTACTAATTAACATTGGTACTAGAAGCTTGATTTCCCCAACCTTTATTATCATTACTTATATCTAACCCAGGTTGATTCCATCCAAACATCTTAAATACAATCTAAAATAAATTCAAATTTGATTAAAATGATTGAAAGTCAACACATACATATCCAACATGAAGATCAATTATATTTCAAACAAATAGTCATTTATAAAAGTCCATTATCATTAAATAATTTACACTATCTATTGACTGTAACAACTAAAATATTTCCAATGAATCTCAAAATAATACCCATTTATTCACACTAAAATCAAAATAAAAAGTAAAATTATATATCCATCATTTTACTATACATTATACCATCCCATATTATGATTTTTCTATTCATTTTTTGAATATTATCTAAAAATTGAATTGACTCAAAAGTTGAAAGCAAGATTTTCATAAAAGAATATTTAATCAACTATGATTTTTTCTAAAATATAGATAACATTATGTCTCAAAATAATATTCCGTTAACACTTCTTTATTACTAACCTCTAGAATGCATTTTCTTAAATAAATCTCAAAAGGAACACTTCAATAAAGATAATTTTTGACATAATCATTTTATTTCATTTTATTATCTCTAAACCCTAAAGAATTTCTCACAATTTTTTCAAAATCACCAATTATTTTGATCCTTATCTTCAAAATGAATCCCACAACTTCAAATCTTAGGTAAAATTTTAGAAATAACTTCATTATTTTTTGAGATTCAACTTACTAAATTTTTGTATGCAAATCTATATAAATATAATTGCATTTATATGTTTAAACCATTTTTTGACATATGTTTTATATATTATGGTTGACATAATCATTCAAACATTCTGTGTAAAAACTCAAAGTAGATGAAATTCAACAACTAAGACTTCTAAAACAATCCTTTGAAAACGGAAACCCTATTATGCACAGATTCTAAACACCCAAAATTGAAACACAAAATCTGACAAATCTATTTCAAGATGACACATAATATTTGAAATCTTTCATCTCAAAATGAAATGTATTTTCATGTTTGAATATACTCATGAAACCATTTAGAAAATGTCAACACATAAAAAAACCTTTTATCACTTGCATAGAACTTATCTTTTAAAGTTCTAACAAAAACCCTTTTGAAAAGTGAAAGTTGAAACAATTTGTTGAAATTAAAAGCTAAAACTGAACTCATATTCAACAAAACAAATCTCATATATTATCAAATATTATGCTCAAACTAATAAATCCATTTATCTTACTTATCTTGAGAATATATCAAGCTTAAATCCATTTGCTGAAAACATCATATAACCTTCTCAAACATGCACGCATAGAACTTAACTCAAAATTTATTAATATGCAACTGAAGATCATATTCTTCCCATGTAATCATAAACTATTCAAAACAATAAGAAACCCATTCATCAAACTCATACAAGTCTCCAAATCCTCATAAAATAAACATACAGAGTTTGTTTTATTGAAAACCCTAAATATGAATCTTCAATATCAAAATAAAAACTTATCAAACCCAAAAACCTTTTAAAAATATCAAAATTTCCAAAATTACATGATTCAAAAGAATCTAATATGCATATACTTATAACTTCAATAGACTGAGACATCATAATGTTTAACATTACAACCATCAAAAACCATAACTGAAAAATAAATCATGAGGAAACTATCATATTTTAAAAGTAATATACACCATATTTCCTTGACAACATGCAGAGTTTATTTTAAACAGAAATCAACATGCATGACCATAAACCATCAAAATATTTAAAATATCCACAAATAGATTTACAAAGTCTACACACAAAACTAAAGTCCCAATAAAACCTTTTAACTATAGATGCTTCAAAACACACTATTGAACATACTTTCAAATATATTACAGACAAGACCTCAATATTATTCAATAAAGAAAATATTTGTCCATTCAAGAAATCCATTACTCCAAAATCTTATGTACACAAGGTAAAACTAGAAAACATCAATTTTATTAACTTTCTAATATACATGCACAATCATTTGTAGAATAGGGTCTATTTATTATCAATCTATATGCCAAGAGTGATATTTTCAACACTGACTATGAACTCATTCAACTCCCAAAATGTGTACACACAAACTTATTAAATGAATATATCTCATACAGACCATATCCCATTTTATTTTCATGTGTATAATCAAAACTTAATCAAAACAAGTAAATATATTCATCAAACAAATTCATACTACTCATAACATACCTATATGCACTTTTCTTTGTGCTTCCCACTAAAAAAAACCATCTACAACTCCAAGAATCAAACTAATAGAACTTTGTTTCTATGATAAAGCTTTAATAATGAATGAAATATTGAAAATAAAAAGCTTTTTAATGGCCATCCTTTCGATGTAACTATTGTGCACTCATGCACTATTCCTATTGGCCCATCAAATTGACATTAATTTTTAGCATTCCACCATTTAGATTAAAAAATCCATCCAATTTAAGAATGACTAAAATACCTACTAAACCCCTTACCATCTTTTGATGATCAAGGCATGTACGCCTCACATTAAACCTTTCATACCACCAAAATCCTATCATGATCTTGAAGAATCTAATATGCTTTGATTTTAATACATCTTGCTAACTATTACCATGATGATTTCCAACTCAAGTTTCCATGACACTATAGAATGGAGTGCCAACTCACCATTGAACACACCTCAAAACATAAATCACATTACCTTGAATACTTATCTTTAAAAAACACCATATACCTTTAGACCTAGGTTTAGGTATTCCAAAAAAATATTTATACTTTTGAAAACCCATTTTATAGACATAGGTTTAAATCTTTTAAAATCACTGTGGCTCAATAAAATAATTATTATTATTTCAAAACTTTAGAATAATTACCTTAGACTAGGATCTTCATGTTTATGAAACCTTAGGACATAATTAGAACCTTCAAAATGATCCACTTATATCAAACCTCAAATAATATCATAAAAACTTAATTCATAAAGACTTGAAATGAATAATTTTCCCATTGATCATTATGTTTAGAACTTATGATGATAATTTCAAACCAACATAAAATAATGCCAATGTCTTTCAAATTAAATTCTATATGCATGTAATCTATAAATCAATGAATTCATAAAAATGACCATATTCAATTTTCAAAATGAGTTAATATTAATTCAAATGATAAAATGCATTATCTCCTGAAACTATGATAATCATGACCAATCTATCTATTTACTCATAATTCAAAAAGGGACTGAGGGGGAAAAAATTATAACTAATTCAAATATCATTACGATCTTTTTCAAACCAAACTTCACATTTCTAATAAAAAACAAACAATCACCATAAGCTACTCCAGTTGAATGAAAATTACTCTAAAATTTATATCATTTTCAATTGAAAATCTATGTATATCAGAATCATCATAACAATCATAATACTCTTTAATCATCAAAGGTGCCTCTATTTCACACCAGAAGTGCTGAATTATAACCTGATCACGAACTAAAAAGCAAAATGATTGATCACAACTGTCTAAGAAATGACAATATACATATACATATTTTATTCATTTATCCATTTATGCTCTTCAAAACCATTTAAATATAAACATTAATTCATCAACCAATCATCATAAATTCCTAATTGAAAATATGCATCCAAATATACTACTAATTAACTGAGCCTCTGACATAGTTTTACACTTTATGACTAATTCATCTCTATGGAAGAAAGTATTAGTTTTAAGAGAAATTGTGGGGGTGTAAAAAATAGTCAAAACACATTCTAACTATGTATCTGACATTATGCCTATTAGTAAGTCTAATGGTGAAATTTGATGTTGCATTGATTATCATGACTTAAACAATGCTTATCCAAAATACAACTTTCCATTACCTAATATCAAAATGATTGTTGATTTTAAAACTAGATATGAGACATTTTCATTTATGTATGGGTTTTTTGGATATAACCAAATTAAAATTAACCTAAAAATCTAGATAAGATATCATATACCACTCCATGTGGCACATTTTATTATATGGTCATGCCTTTTAGACTTAAAAATGCTAGAGCAACATATCAAAGGTCCATGACTAATAACTTTCATTATTTTATTCACAAAACTATTGAGGACTATGTTGATGATTTATTTGCCAAATCCAAGCATTGAAAAGATCATGCTAATGAATTAAAAAATATATTTGAATGTTTATGCAAATTCAACATTCATTTAAATCCCTAATATTTTTTTTTGAAGTGTATTTCATAAATCTCCTTGGGTACATTATTTTTCAATGAAGCATCAAAATTGATCCAAAAAAGGTAAAATATATTGTTGATATGCCATCACTAACTAATCTAAAGAAGATATGATTTTTACAAGTTGGAATTTAGACTATCCAATGCTTCATCACTTGTTTGACTGATAAAATAATTCTTTTAATGCATTTTCTAAAAAAGGACACCAAATTTGTATAGGATGACATTTTTCAACAAAGATTTGATAAAATCAAAGAATATTTAGAAAATCCACTCATACTCATACCTCCTATTATAGATAGGCCATTAATTCTCTATATCTCATCCATTTAAGAGTCCCTTGGATCCCTATTAGCACAATATGATGATAATCATAAAGAAATGGAAATATATTACATCAGTTACCAATCAATTGATTACGAAGACAAATATATGATAATGGAAAAATTATGTTTATCCTTGGTTTTTTATACACAAAAAATAATGTATTACTTGATCAATAATGAGGTTCATGTGATAATTAAATAAGATACATTAAGGTTCATTATGAATAAAACACACCTCGCTGTTAGTATCACAAAATGGGTGGTGTAAATTACTAAGTTTGATCTCAAATTTGTGTCTCAAACATCAATAAAAGGTTAAGTTATAGCTAACCAAATGGTTATTGCTCTACTACCTGATGCTTTTCCAATTACCAATGATTTTCATGATGAATTTGAGGCATACAATGCAACTCCAAATCCATGGATAATGTTTTTATACATCCATATGTATAGTAGGAGTGGGTGTTGGTATTATATTTTTTACCCCCAAGGGAAAATACATTCCTTTCTCTTACATATTATGCTTTTCTTGCACCAATAATATATCATAATATAAAGCCTTGATAATTAGGTTGTTAATATCATAAAAGATTCATATTGAGGACAATCAGGTGTTTGGTAATTCTCAATTGATCATTAATCAAGTTACCAATAATTACTAAATTAAATAATAACATATGATACCATATAAATAAATGGTGGAAAAACTAAAAGAAACATTTGATACATTTTCTATTAATAGTATCCACCATAAATATAATTACCATGTAAATGAAATGACTAATGTGACATCCATGATGAAATTTGATATTAATGATGACCATATAAAATTTACCATACACCAGTTATGAGAAAATTCCATTTCTCTTAACAAAATGGGTGCCTTAACCATTCTTTTTATTACACGTAGTTCTAAAAACACATAATGGTACAGTGATATTTATAATTTCATTTACCAATTATATACCTAACCACTTTATATGGAATGATATATGTAAATTACAATATGTAACACTTCATTATGTTATTATTGGGAATGATTTATTCAAATTGGGTTTTTATGAACACCTCCTTTAATGTTTATGCATAGATGAGGCACACTGTGCAATATTATAAATGCATGATAGTGAGTGTGGTAGGTATTTTAATGGCAAGTTAATGTCAAAAAAACTCTTAGGTGAAGGCTATTATTGGCCTCCCATGAAACAAGAATGTATTGAACATGCCAACTTATGTTTTCAATGTTATAAATATATCAATTTAAACCACACACCATCTCATGAGTTACAACCAATTATCTCACCTTGGACTCTCTCTTTATGGGGCTTTGTTTTGATGGGAAAGATAAATCTAGTTTTTGTTAGTGGACACAAGTTAATAATCACAACTATAACTTATTTTACAAAATGGGTGGAGATAATCTCACTTGAGTTTACTATAAGGGACAATATATGCAATTTTTTGATGACCAATATTATTTACCTTTTTGGCATACCTTCAACTATTATTAATGACAATGGATCATCATTTAAAAACAAGACAATCAAATACTTTTTCAGTAAATAAAAAATAAAACATACCTTTTCTACATCTTAATTCCATATGGTAATGGACAAGTAGAGGAAAAAAATAAAACCATTGTCAAAATCCTTGGCAAGAAAATTAAATGATACAATTTAAATTATCACCAATAGATGGTGTATGCTTTAGGGGTAATGGGATTTCACACATAATGTAATGAAGAGCTAAAGCTTAGAAATGTGTAGAGCATAAAATTTAGTTAGTCTCAATAACACATATTTTATTTTATAGATTGTGTACATATAAAAAGTGAGATCACTCCTATAAACAAGGAGGTTGCTCAACAATACACCCCACAATACACTCACATAGCCCTATATCATTTCATGACATGTGATTTTTAAAACCAAATTGCTAATAATAAAACTAACTAACATACCTATGTTAGGACTAATTCCCAACATTCCCCACATTAGTTATAACATGGGGTGAGGAACTAACATCTAAATTGCCCCCCCTAATTTTTATCTTCTGGACATTGACATTAACTGAAAATGCATCCATTACATTGATTAAGAGAACTTATTACAAATACCTTTTCAACATAGGCTTATTTGAAAAAATGCCTCTAAGACTTTATTTGAGAATTTTCAACTCAAAGATTACAACACACAAACCCAACCACCTATTGATATCAACAAATGACAACAAGGAATATAAATTTATTGACTTTGATGACCAAATACAAAGGACACATAAAAATGATGACATATGACTCTTATCAACATATATATAAACAAATAAACAAACACATACCTTAATATTCTAATATAAATCTAAAAAACCAAACTTTATAAAACCTTAAAACTCAATTATAACTAAACCACATTAAAAAACAAAACTATGAAATAATATAAATAATTTTAAACCTAATAACAAATTTATAAAATCAAATAATAATAAAGCAAACAAAACTTTATGTATATCTAAAAGCTTAAAAATTATTAAATAAATAAATAAATAAAAAGACTCGACATACATTTGTTTTCTTTTAAAAAACAATCTAAATACTAAAAAAAATTAGAAACCTTAACTCAAACCCTAACTCTAAGATATGATTTAATACATACTTGACCTAAAATCCTTTATTTATGTTTTTTGTTTTATGGATGCATGCGACAATGGAGGAGTCAGTTGAGTAGAGTGGAAGAGATTTTGATGACATTATTAGAATTAGCTAATAGTGATAAGGTGAATCTACTGAATAAAATGGTGGAAGATGGGCTAAGTAGTTTCCATGGATGAAGAGGATGAAGCCAAGAACACCATGGGAGGATTGGGTATGCCACGATCCCAGGTGGGAAGATCTCAGGTCTAGAAATTTTGTAGGAGGCATTGGATCCATGTGCATAATGTGATATAAATTATATAGATCCATGTCAATGTCTAATTGGAGATTGAAGATTTGGTTCACAACAGATAGAAACCCCAAGGAGATACACCAAGTTTCAAGTTGTCTTCATGTATGCCAAGTGGAAGAGAAAATATAAACACAAAGATGTAAAATATGACCAAAACCAATATGTGGATGATGTATAGTGGAGAAGTTATGCTCAGGTATGATCCTCCTTTTTAAGTACATATTGTATAAAATTATATATATATATATATATATATATATAATTTTTTCATCACATATCTTTTTTTTGTAATTTTTTAGGATGCTCACTAAAGATAGGGTGGGTGGACAAACTATGAACATAGAGTGGATAGAGTGGAAGCTTTAGAAAAATAATGTAGGAAGTGATAGAGCCAATAGGGTCATGCATGATCTGCACTGATTAACTATTGGTAGTATGCAAGTAGAGGTGAAAAGACAAGCAAGAGCTATTGCACGTGGTTTACATTAAAAGATTCCTTAAAAATCCATTTTAATGTAAAATACAAATGAGTGAAAAATATAAAGAGATTTGGACCACCTGATCTTATACCACGAATGGGATTTGACCCATAATGTAATGAAGAGCCAAAGCTTGGAAATGTGCAGAGCACAAAATTTAGTCAGTCTCAATAATGCACATTTTATTATATAGACTAAATACTTATAAAAAGTGAGATCAATCCCATAAACAAAGAGGTTTCTCAATAATACACCCCACAATACACTCATCAATCCCTATATTATTTCATGATATGTGATTTATACAACCAAATCACTAATAATAAAACTAACATACCTATGTTAGTACTAATTCCCAACAACTCCCCCTTAATTCTAACATGGGGTGAGGAACTAACATGTAAATTTTCCCCCCTATTTTTTGTCTTTCAAACATCAACTTTAACTAAAAAAACATCCATTACATTGATTAGGAGAACTTATTACAAAATACCTTTTCTACATAGGCTTATTTAAAAAAATGCCTCTCAGACTTTATTTGAGAATTTTTGACTCAAAGATTATGACACGCAAACCCAACCACCTATTGATATCAACAAATGACAACAAGGAATATAAATTTATTGATTTTGATGATTAAATACAAATGATGACATAGGACTCTTATCGACAATAGATATAACCAAATATAAAAACACACATACCTTAATATTCTAATATAAATCTAAAACAAAACTTTATAAAACCTTAAAACTCAATTATAACTAAACCACATTATAAAACAAAACTATGAAATAATATAAATAATTTTAAACCTAATAATTTTTTTTATAAAATCTCATAATAATAAAGTAAACAAAACTTTGTGTATATCTAAAAGCTTAAAACTTAATAAATAAATAAAAAGACTTGATATACATTTGTTTTATTTTAAAAAACAAGCTAAATACTAATAAAAAATTAAAAACCTAAACTCAAACCCTAAATATAAAGACATGACTTACTACATACTTGACCTAAAATCCTTCATTTTTGTTTTATATATGCCTGCGGCAATGGAGGAATCAGTTGAGTGGAGCAGAAGAGATATTGATGATAGTCTTGGAAGTAGCCAATAGTGATAAGGTGAATCTACTAAACAAAGTGGTGGAGGACAGGCTAAGTAGTTTCCACAGATGAATAGGATGAAGCTCATAACACCATGGGAGGATTAGGTATGCCATGAGCCCAGATGGGGAAGATCTTAGGTCTAGAAATTTTATTAGAGGTGTTGGATCCATGTGTTCAATGTGATACAAATGATATAGATTGATGCCTATGTCTAATGTGAGATTTTAGATTGGTTCATAACAGATAGAAACCCCAAGGAGATCCACCAAGTGTCAACCTATTTTTATATATGCCAAATGGAAGAGAACATCTAAACATAGAGATGTAAAATATGATCAAAACCCATTTGGGATGACGTACGATGGATAAGTTGTGCTTAGGTATGCTCCTCTTTTTTTGAGTACACCCTTAATAAAATTATCTTTCTCTCTCTCTCTATATATATATATATATACATACATATATACATACATACATATATATACATACATATATATATATATATATATATATATATATATATATATGTATATATATACATATATATATACATATATATATATATATATATATATATATATATATATATATATATATATATATATATATATGTATACACACACACAGACACACAGACACACACACACACACACACGCACACACACACACACACACACACACACACACACACACACACACACACACACACACACACACACACACACACACACACACACACACACACACACACACACACACACACACACACACATTTATAGGATTAATCTCACGTTTTATATATATGCAGTCTATAGAATAAAATGTGTGTTATTAAGACTGACTAAATTTTTTTCTTTACACATTTCCAAGCTTTGGATCTTCATTACATTATGGGTCAAATCACATTAGTGGTATCAGAGAAAGTGGTCCATACCTCTATATATTTTTCACTCATTTATATTTTACATCATAATGGATTTTTAAGGAATGTTGCAATGTAGACCATGTGCAACAAATCTTGCTTATCTTTTCACCTTTGATTGTATACTACCAATAGTTAATCAATGCAGACCATGCATGGCCCTATTGGCTCCATCATTCCTTGCATTATTTCTCTAAAGCTTCCACTTTGTCCACTCTATGTTCACAGTTTGTCTACCCACCCTATCCTTAGTGAGCATCCTAAAAAATTAGAAAAATATATATATATGGTGGGTAGACAAACTATGAACATAGAGTGGATAAAGTGGAAGCTTTAGAGAAATAATTCAAGGAATGATGGAGCCAATAGGGTCATCCATGGTTTGCATTGATTAATTATTGGTAGTATACAATCAAAGGTGAAAATATAAGCAAGAGTTATTGCACATGGTCTACATTTCAACATTCCTTAAAAATCCATTATGATGTAAAATATAAATGAGTGAAACATATAGAGAGGTGTGGACCACTTGCTCTGATACCACTAATGAGATTTGACCCATCATGTAATGAAGATCCAAAGCTTGGAAATGTGTAGAGAAAAAAATTTAGTCGGTCTTAATAACACACATTTTATTCTATAGACTGCATATATATAAAAAGTGAGATTAATCCTATAAACAAGGAGGTTGCTCAATAATACACCCTAAAATACACTCACATAGCCCTATATTATTTCCTGATACATGATTTGTAAAACAAAATCAATAATAATAAAACTAACATACATATGTTAAGACTAATTCCCAACATTCCCCGCCTTAGTTCTAACATGGGGTGAGGAACTAACATCTAAATTATCCCCCCTAATTTTTGTCTTTCAGACATCAACATTAACTAAAAATGCCTCCATTATATTGATTAAGAGAACTTATTACAAAATACCTTTTCAACATAGGCTTGTTTGAAAAACTGCCTCCAAGACTTTATTTGAGAATTTTTGACTCAAAGATTACAACACACAACCCAACCACCTATTGATATCAAAAAATGGCAACAAGGAATATAACTTTATTGACTTTGATGACCAAATACAAAGGACACATAAAATTATGACATAGGACTCTTATCGACCATATATATAACCAAATTAAAAAAACACATACCTTAATATTCTAATATAAATCTAAAAAACCAAACTTTATAAAACCTTAAAACTCAATTATAACTAAACCACATTAAAAAACAAAACTATGAAATAATATAAATAATTTTAAACCTAATAAAAAATTTATAAAATCAAATAATAATAAATCAAACAAAACTTTATGTATATCTAAAAGCTTAAAAATTATTAAATAAATAAATAAAAATACTCGACATACATTTTTTTTCTTTTAAAAAATAAGCTAAATACTAAAAAAAATTCAAAAACCTAAACTTTAACACTAAATCTAAAGACATGAATTAATACATACTTGACCTAAAATCCTTTATTTTAATTTTTTGTATTACAGATGCCTATAGAAATGGAGGAGTCAGTTGAGTAGAGAAGAGATTTTGATGGCAGTCTTAGAAGTAGACAGTAGTGATAAGCTAAATATACTAAACAAAATAGTGGAGGATGGGATGAGAAATTTCCATGGATGAAGAGGACAAAGCTAATAACACCGTGGGAGGATTGGGTATGCCACAAGCCCAGGTGGGGAAGCTCTTGAGTCTAGAACTTTTATTGGAGTTGGATCCATATGTGTAATGTGATAAAAATGATATAGATCGATGCCAATGTTTGATTTGAGATTGAAAATTTGGTTCACAATAGATAGAAACCCCAAGGAGATCCACCAAGTGTCAATTTGTCTTCATGTATGCCAAGTGGAAGAAAACATATAAACACAAAGATGTAAAATATGATCAAAACCCATATGATCAAAGCTAATTTTTTTTTTCATCACATATCCTTTTATTTTTTAATTTTTTAGGATGCTCACTAAGGATAGTGTGGGTGGACAAACAATCAATAAAGAGTGGGCAGATTGGAAAATTTAGATAAATAATTCATGGAATGATGGATCCAACAAGGTCACACATGGTATACGTTGATTAACTATTGGCAATATGCAAGCAAAGGTGAACAAAAAAGCAAGAGCTATTGCACATGGTATACACTATAACATTCCTTAAAAATCCATTTTGATATAAAATATAAATGAGTGAAAAATATAAAGAGTTGTGAACCACCTACTTGGATACCACTAATGGGATTTTATCCATAATTTAATGAAGAGCCAAAGTTCAAAAATGTGCAAAGCACAAATTTTAGTCAGTCTCAATAACACACATTTTATTTTATAGACTGTGTACATATAAAAAGTGAGACCACTCATATAAACAAGAATTTTTCTCAATAATACACTAACCTAACCCTATATTATTTCATGCTACATTATTTTTACAACCAAATCACTAATAATAAAACTAACATACCTATGTTAGGACTAATTTCCAACAAGGGGCATATTATACTAGTGTTTGTAAACCTACTTAGGCTATGCCTTATTATTTGGTTTATAATATAGAGGTAGTGTTACCAATTAAAATTGAGATACCATCCATCTATGTCTCTCTCCAAGATATTATAAAATACAATTAATACCATGAAAAGAGATTGAATTAAAATAGTTGAGTAAAAAACACAAAAAGCTTGCTAAACACTTATGAGTTTATTAAGATTGCATTAAGTGCACATATTAAAAAAAGGTTTGGACACATTAATTTGTTGTGGGTGACTCTATATTAAAATAATCAAAATAACACCATTGAAAAATATCATAAGAAAGGAAATTTAAAACCAAAGTGGTTTCCCAAACCATTTACCACTACATAAAAATTGGGAAAAGAGGTGTGTACCACCCAGCTACAATTGAAGGAAAACATCTTAAAAGTCCAATTAATTTGCATAAATATCTCACTTGAGATATTCCAAAAATACCAAAAAAATAAAATAACTTCAAAAATCCAAAAATATTTTCAACATTTACATATCCTTATAGCTTTGTGCCATACATGTTATCGGTTACATGTTGATAGATTACACATCAGTATTTTCTATATACACATGTGTTTCACACAACATTTGAGTGTGGTACAAACATATACAGATATATAATCTATGAAATTTTAGATGTTGGGCCTTCTCTCTACTCACGTCACTAGGATGTTGGGGGCATCCATGTATATGATCATGATACATCTAGGTTATATCATTCTATGGCCACTTTACATTATCATGTTTGAGATCATATATGTACTTACACATGCCTTTATCCATTTTGTTATCTTTCATAGTGTACTTGATATTATATGTACCTAATATTTTTTTCTAACACATATATCTAGAGACTATGATATGTTTATGCTAGTTGCTTATACTTTCATTTATGTGTTTCCTTGAGTGTATTGCCTTAATATTATCTTGATTGCTTGAGAATTTGAATATGATCCATTATTTTCATCCCCATGCCTCTATTTTATTCTTTGACATTTTAATATGTTATTTTTTGTTGTATGTTGACATTTGAATATGTCTTCTTATTTTTGTGGAAATTTGAATAAGTCAAGCCCCTTTGGCTATGTGGCATTTAGAAATGCCCCTTATTTGAGGTCTCCTTAGACCATTGTATTTTTATTTTCCTTTGAATTCTCTTGTGTGTTTTATTTATTTATTATTTATATTGTACTATTACAATCTAGCATTACCATGATCTACATCATGCATCTTAGGATTGATTTGATCACATTCTTTGAAATTCAATGATATATCTACCTAGACATGTTTCCTCAATATGTTACATGGTACATTCATAGTTTAAATGGTTATATTATCTTTTTGAGGTCATGTAACTAATAGTTACTAATTTCCCTCACCTCAAAATATGGGAATGCCATAAAGGCCTGAATTCCACATTGATTCATAAATTTAGATCATAATGGAGTTATGAAAACATGCTCCACATTTATCATAGTTTCAAAATTAGTGGGGGAATGTTTTGGAAACATGTTATCTAGATTTATTTAGTATGTAACATACCCAATTTATGATGGGGGAATGTCTTAGAAACATGTTCTCCACATTGGCACTTATATTAGTTTTTTATATTTCTCCACATTAGCACTTAGACCAGTTATTAGACTTAGATATAGTGGGGGTATGCTTTGGAAACATTTTTTCCTCACATAATTTTAAATTGGCTAAAAATCATAGTCATATGATTTAGATACACATTTATGGTAAAATTATATATATTGATACCATTTTTATATAAATTTTCAACTTGAGACATATATAAGGTGAATATGTTATGTGATGTGTACCTAAATATTATAGAATAAAATCAATTTCACATTCCAAACACTTTAAATAACTACCATCACCCACTAAGTTGGACTTTTACAGATTGTATTGAGTTAATCTACTACAGCAGTTGGTTCAATTTTTGATGTGGTTGAGGTTATTAAATCACTCAATATTATCAAGTTTATAAGTTTGAATTGATTACATCATCCAACTTCACCAATTTTATAGTGTGAGTTAACTTGGTTCACTCATGCTCACTAGGTTATAATTGTGATTGGGTTACATGATTGAGTTAATCTCAACTACTAGGTGGTAACTCATATTTTATCCAAGGTTAGCGTAATGTGTCCTCAAATATCTATCTATCTCTTTAGATATATTCACTCTTTAGATTTAATATTTGTCCTAATATCAGTTTCATTAATTCATAATGATACACGTTTCGAATCAAATTTCCAAAAGGCAAGAAATTTGCATCAATACATGTGTACTCCTAAACCTTGATCTCTTTAAATTTGAGTTATTTAAACTCATGCAATTTTAGATTATATGAACTTATTATATATTCTTATAATGTACTCTTGGTTGTATGTCATTCATTAGAAAATCAATTAAGTTGGAATCAAGAAAAGGAAATGTGTGTTATACACACCTAAGTATGAATTTATTCTCCTTTAAACCAAAAATTTCATTAATAAATTAAAGGTCATGAATTATATATCACCTTAGTCTTATATACTTGGAAAATACATATCTATGTGTACCTTCATCTTTTAGACCTTTTCAACTACTAAAAGTCTCACATACACTATCTATAGACACTCCAATTTTATCAATTTCATGTCAAATTAAACAATGGAATTACTTCACATAATTTCACATATTAAAATAAATTCTATGATTAGTTCTATGTTTTCTATTCAATTCTTTGTTTCTTGATCATTTCTATGTTCAATTGTCATTTTATTTGATCAATTCACTCTTCTCTAATCAATTATCATTTATCTAATTAATTATCATTTTATGTTCAATAGCCATCTCAATTTTAGTCTAGTAATCAATTCCTCACATTTTATTGATTAGATAGGTATTTTATCTATTTAAATAATTACTCTTCCAATTATTAATTAATTCTTCTTTTCCTTCCAAGTGGAAATCTTCATGAAAAAAGGGAATATTGAGATCTTATGGATATACCCTTGAGATCTAAGAAATTATGTAAATAATTAGAAATAAAGTGAGATTATCCTCCACCCTTCATCTTGGAAACAAGATGAAGGTCCCACATTTAATATCCATGTGATCTCTTAGAGAGGATGTTCCACCCTTCATATTGAATGAGATGAAGGTTTATTTCCATTCATCCCTTTTTAGTTACAAAGGGGAATCCTCCACCCTTCATATTTATTGAGATTAAGGGATTATTTTAATTCATTTTTTATATTTATAAAGGGCATACTCCACCCTTCATCTTGATTGAGATGAATGGATTACATTATTGATCCATGTGCTTGATCTTTGTACACACTTGAGGACCTGTTGGTAATGGTTCATCTTGAATTAAATATGAGGTGTCCTCATCAATTTAGTTCTGTTATAAATAAGATAATTTACATAGCTATTCTTAGGTTCAATTTATATTATGAATCCCTTACATTTTTTATTCTAAACTTGTTCATAAATCAAAACTCTTTGATCAAATTATTCATGATCAATAAATTTTGAGTTCTTAAATTTAAATTTGTATTGACAAAGACCATATAAAATCTATATCTGAGCCACATCTCAATAATGATTAATCTATAAAGGAGGTTTTCATGGTGTGAATCTTTATGCATTTGTAGTCTCTTTGGTATTTTTTTGAGCTCTAAGTTTTTAGGTGTGTCTTTAATATTTTTTTATCACTTTTCTTGTCTTTACAAAACTTTTGTGAAAATATTGAATATATACATTATAATGACACATATGGCATGCTTGATGGGACCTCACAACCCACACCTTTCATTAGATCCCATAAAATAATCTTACTTTGTAGAGAATCCTGATATTTTGTCTCTTTTATGTTAAAGTTTATGTATTATTCTTTTTATCTATTATTATATATGACCAACCATTATATAAGGATGATTATCAAGAGGACATGGATGTTAATCAATTACAACATGGATAAAAAGAGCTACCTATTTATGATGTGCCTAAAACCCAATTTGAACACCAATTATTTACTAATAGATATAATAATATTTTACATCTATTAGAGATGGGAAGCAAAGTCCTTCTTTATTTAATTATAGAGAATATCTATAGAGTAGAAGTAACACATCCTAATCCTAACCATGTCATAATTATATATTGGACTGATGATACACATTTACCTTACCATAATACCAAAGATGTTTAACCCTCAAAAAATCCAAAAACATCATTAAAATGGAAATAATTACTCGAATATATGTCCATAACATCCCCTATTCTTGTTGCAAAATTAAAACAAGTTGAACAGGTACAAATAGCCTTTGTACATTGATACTTAATCTAATTAATGAATCTAAAATTTAACAAAAAGGAAAGGAAACCATAGTTAATTCACTTCCTCATGTAAAAATGTCCATGTCTCCTTAGTAAATGTTAATTTAATGGTCCTCACAACTTATTGTGTAAGAGCTTCAAACATTTCCTAATCCCCATCAAGTACCACACAAGTCTAGTCTTATGAAGTCGTCTGATCAAATTCATTTACAACAGGTTCACAATGAGTCAAAATGTTCCATAAAGTTCACAACTTACCCAATATAATATTTCTAAAGGTCATACTAATGTTTTTTAAGTCTTATCTAATACATAACAACATGTTCCAATTAATCAACCATAGTTCCTAAGACAAAAACAAAAGAAACTTTTTCCTACACAACAATGTATTTCCATTCCAAAATTTAACAATAGTCAATTTTAGAGTCTTCTACTATAATGATGTGTTGTCATTCCTTATTATAATTGAAATTAATAACAAATTCCGTCCAATCCATAATATCATGCTCAATATTATAATCTCTAACCCACTTCCAAAAATGCTCTTCTTCTTTAGGAATTACAAGCAATTAAGGAGACCATATTAGGATTATAGTCTAGATAATAGAATAAAAAGTACAAGATTGATCACATATGTTCATACCCATTTGATTCTATTATTTTCAATATAATTTTCCCATCTCTTTTTGATATTCTAAATTTTTGTAAATATAAAGGAAAAGGATATCCAAGAGAGAATTTAAGCTTGTTCTTTGTGGCTTGTCAATAGGCCAACTATGATATAAACATCTTACATTTTATATTCTCATAGAGTTTAGTTAGAACTACATTAGATTAAATCACACATCTACCACATAATTCTATTCCAAATTTTGATGACTTATCCAAGAAAATTTTCAAACGTTTTTCATGTAACATAGAATATGAACTAACTATAGTTGATTTATATTCTATCAAGAAAAATGCATGGGAAATTTTTAATACTTATCTTCATAGATAACATGCAATATCTAGTAGATGTCCACATACACTACTAGACATTGAGTTGACCAATATCTCCATGTAAAGTCTAAATTTTGAGCTTTCTCTCAAACTCATATTATAATGACCTATTTTTTTTATGATGTTATCACAAAAGGAGTTAAAAAAGAGAGAAAATTGATAGGTATATAATTGATTAGAATATATTCTTCAAATCAGACTCTAGATTAATCTTCCAATCAAAATCAAAGTCATAATCTAAATTAGAATCAAAACCAATTTTTAATGTCCAATCTATAAAATGTGGAAGATAAACCCAATAAAATCAATTCTAATAATAATATTGTGGGTAATGGAGTCAAAGAGTCATGACATGTTCAAATAGTCCAAGCACCACCAATTGAAAGGGCAACTCAATTACAACCAATTACTTTGCAAACACAACATCCTCTAAGAGGATATTTTAATCAACATCTATTTTTCCAAATTTGGGGAGCCTATTGATAATGTCTTTCATAAACCCATGGCTAAAAATATAATTGTATGGTTGAACACCAAACATTTTGATGAGTCTCAACCTAAACTAGATTGGTATAGGGATTATTAGTATTGCGAATATTATTGCATAAAAGGGCATTACATTCACAGATGTGTATAACTCTGAAACATTATAGAATATATTCTTTAAAGAGTGGAAATACATTTGAATAATTCATCAACATCTAATAATGGCTAAGACATAGGAATATAGTAAAATCCATTCCTTCAGCATAATATTGATTAGAACAAGCAAAGGGAAACTAATTGCCATAATCATAATCAAGGGTCTCAAAATAGTAATTTTGATTATCATGCCACAACTTATGACTACAATAAAATGGGATGAATTAAAAAACATCATGTTATTACTAATACTATCAATCCTCATGCCCATTCCCATAATTTATAACAAGCAATTCCTTCTATTCAAAAAGACAGTCAATCTAATTTAGGAGTTTTTTCTCTGTATGATTCTCATCCCTAAGTTATTGTTCCATGACCCCTTTATTCTAGTATTTCTATTCCTAATCAAGATTGTGCTACCATAACTTGACATACTAAGATTACTATTCAAGGTCTTGTTCCTCCTTTTACAAATCAAAATTCACATCCCTATTCAAATTATATTCAAAATCAATCAAAACCCAAGTATGTACCTCCTATAAAGAAATAATATGAATTTATAGATAAATTAAACAAAATACCAGTACAAATTTCTATTTTAGATCCATTATGTAACTCTCAGCTACACAAAGATGTCTTGTATGATATTTTGAGTTAATATCTAATGCCAAGCAATATTCCATTAGATTACTTTCAATAAATGGTTGGACATCTATCTCTTGGTATGTAATTGGTGTTTGAATAAAATTATATATCATATTTTGGGGATTCTCACACAAATTATTTATATATTGAGGTCACAATCACCCATCACAAGGTCAAAAGAGTGATAATAGATAATGGATTAGGTCTAAAAATTATTTCTCTAAGATTACTTATACAACTAGGATACACTTAAATAGATTTAAAGAATGACACCATTACTATCAAAGTATATGACAACACAAAGTGACAATCAACTAGTACCATTTCATTACCTATTATGGAAAGATAAATTATCCATAATAAATTATGTCATGTCATTGATTTGACCTACCATAAAATCTTCTTATTGGTCATCTATTGATTCATGGGATGTATACATTGCCTTCTACTCTATACCAATGCATTAAGTTCCCTCATGCTATAATGTAGGTAACTATTCCTAGATAATTACAACCTTACCAATATTTAAAACATTTTAAAGGAAAAGGTCTCCATTATACTTACTATCCAAGTGCTATCACTCCCATTAAAAAGGATAAATAGGTATTATCTGAGTAACTTCCACCCAATTATGTGGATCCTGATACTCTCATTGCTTCTTCTAAATCCTTCTTAAAATACTCTCATGTCAACATTTATGACAAAGGAATTGGCACACATAATATAGAAGATGCTTTTCATGTGACTAAATTTTCAAGATCACCTAAGTCCTATTTTTGTCCCAAGATGGAGTGACACAAAAGGGGATCTCTTACCAAACCTCTTCCATTTGTTCTAAGAAAATATTTTAATCAAGATGATTTGAAAAAAGATGATTCATGGATATACAATGATAATCTAGCTTCTTGAATTCAAAGTAAAATGTATCATATTCCTAATAAAATAATGGTCCATAATGCTTACAAAGGAAAAAGATTGGGGTAAATAAATTAAGGTAGTATAGATCTTATTATACCTATAAAAAATGATAATAATTAAGTTCTAATATGTAAACCTAAGATTATACCCACCTATTACCTAAAGGATCCACCCTGTGCATTAAAATATGATGTTCCCAATAGTGACACAAATTCCTTTTATATTATTTATGATGATCTTACCATTACTAACCTATTAAAAGCTCATTATGTCCTCATTATTTCTACTATTTATATTAATCCCCTCACTTTCCATTATCTTGACCTTATTGATTGGGACTAGAAAGACTATGATCTCATTCTTGATACATTCAAAAATAAAGAGTCTATTACTAAATTCATAGTATTAATAAATTAAATCCCTATAGGTGATCATAATCAAGGATAATGTACGATTTAAACCATACAACCTAATTTGAGGAGAAATCAAACTCCCTTATTCAAAATAAAAATGAAACATTGAGATCCATCAGCGGAAACCTTTCTGAGGCACTTTTAGATCAGGGTAAAATAAAATAAAAAGACATGATTTTTGGTGAAAACCTATCTTAGGTAGTATTGGATAAGTAAATTCAATCTCATAGGAAGCCTAGGAGTCAAAAAGTACATGAATCTCATTTAGTACAAAAATCAAGCTTGAGGATCATGATGAGTTTGAGCATATGGTTCTAGAGGATCCACACTTAATAGTTCATTAGCCTTTACTTGAAAGCAATGATTATAATTCCTCCTATATGGGTCCATCTAAAATATCACATTATAAGTGTGATGATCAACTACCTTATTTTCCTTTTATTATGGATGATGGTTCCACACTTCTGATAGAAGATACAATAGAGGTCAACATTGGTACTGTTGATGATCCACAGATAATAAAGCTTGGAGCATCCCTCACTATAGAAAGAATGTGAATTAATCATTTATATTTTCATGTAATTCATTGAAATATTTACCTAGACTTATTTAGATATGCTAGGTCTAGATCCATCTTTAGAGGTACATCACTTGGTCATGCATCCAGATGTAAAACTAATCAAACAAAAGTTAAGGAAGATGCATCCACATATTGCTCTATTGGTCAAAGTTGAATTAGAAAAGTTGCTAGTAATAGGTTTTATCAAGCCTATTCCATATGTAGATTGGATTTTAAATGTATTACAATTTAAAAATAATTTACAAGGTATTCAAATATATATAGATATGGTGTGGTCACATGGGAGGGGCTTAAATTTTGATTCCTACTAGCGAGGGCTTAATTTTCAGCCCTTCAAAAGTATTTTTATCCCTTCAATAATTTTCCAAGCATTTAATATTTATTAGTCCAATTTGATTTTTAACCAATTTATGATGAGAAAAAAATGTAAAAACTATATATTTTCATTGGTAACTCAAAATAAAGTCCTATTGTTTTCAAAAGTGTATGTCTATTATGCTTTATCTATTGGTGTCATTTATTTTTTAAAACACACTCAATTATAAAGTGCCAAATTTGAGGGGGGGGGGGGGGGTGGTAATACAACCACCATGGGTTTTTATTAATTTAATACTTTTCTACCTTAATGTTCATGTGGGAATTTTATTCTTCATCTATTTTCCACTCCCTTATTTTTTGGATAAACTCTCATGATTTATGATGACTTCTTCAATAGGTCGATAGTCTC
This sequence comes from Torreya grandis, assembly GCA_037957365.1. Lineage (NCBI taxonomy): Eukaryota > Viridiplantae > Streptophyta > Pinopsida > Cupressales > Taxaceae > Torreya > Torreya grandis. Next base: position 1,662,822 of record JARHVA010000850.1, on the reverse strand, counting down.
TTTGTTTGGAGTTATTCTAGTGTATATAAAGTTTTCCTTGTTTTCATTTGTTATTTTTTAGATATATTATACTCACACTAAATTATAAAGTGACATGGGGGTTTTTATTTTAATTCTTAGTCTACCTTCATGCATGTGTACCTTAGTTTTTGAACCCTTTAATATTTCAATTGCTAGTTTCTCCCATCACCACAAGGGGAATATTCTAAAGAACTTAGATATGTTTCTTTGACACCCCTTTTTTAGTAGATAATAGTCCCATGTAGCTTGTTTTACATATATTATAATGAATCCTAGTTTCATATTTACTTCTTTGATAGTTTGATAGTCTTTTTTAGCTTGTTGTAAATCTATTTAAGTCCATATAATATTAGTTTGCCAATGTTTAAGTAGTGGATGTAACCCACTCATACATATTTTTTCATCCACCCATGCATTCAAAATTATGGGGAGGGGGTGTTTATAAATACCACTTTTTATGATGTTGAACATCCCTTTCACCTACTTTAGTGATGTTTTTTCAACCCATCTAGAATAGTTTTTGACTGCACATTCTTTCTACTTTTTGCTCCTTCATTGTTTTATGTTTCTTGTTTAGCAGTTGTGTATTTTTATGCACTTTAAAATATTGTAAATTTTTTTGAGTGTTTTATATATTTATAATTCATACATGGGTATCTTATTTAGGGACTTCATTTTCTATAACCCATATGAGTATTATTATGTCTCAATGACATTCTTGGTAAATTTGTATGTAGTGACACCAATGTGGTATCCCCACCAGTCATTATGATTATTTATCACCATTTTTAGTCTATTTATTTATATAATTTAATTTCAATATTATCCTAGTTAAACATTTATGGAGGGTGTTTAATAAATGATTCTTCAAGTTCATCATTTTATCTAGTATTTTGGAGAGTAGGGTTCATGTTCAGTGATCCTATTATTAATCATTGATTCCTAATTTGACTTAGAAGTTATAGTGATTCAACATCCATGTATTCAATAAATATAGATTATCATACATAGGACACTTGGTTTCACATTAAATATTTTTATTTGTACATGGGTGCCTAATCAGGGCTTGTTGTCAGGACCCATTTCCTCTACCCACCTAAGCTATGTTTAATGGTGAGTGTTAGTGTATGCTTTTTCCTTTCATGGTTTTTCATACACATTTTTTGTTATATTTATTAGGTGTTTTTTATGTAAATTATGAAATTTTATCCCACATATACAAGGATTTTGGATCGATGTCGTTATTCCACTTATTATTGGGAAGTTAGTCCCACATGCATGGTATGGTCAAGATTCATCTATCTTCCACATATAAATTTACCTATTCACCTAGTCATTCACATGTAACATGGGATATTCATATGGATACATAGATTATTTATCATTTTATGATATATATGTGTATAATAGACTAATATATTGTTTGAGAAACGCATAAATATATTTTAATCTGGTGATGATTTGTAAATTTAACCCTAGGTGAAAATTTTCTAAATTCTTTCAAAAAGGAATTAGGTTTAATCTAGTCTTTATAAATATTACCAAAAGCCTTTAAATTAAAAGTGATATTTATGGATCCATTATAGGATATCATATGAGTGATTCATCTCATGTCAATTTTTAAACTTTGAGGGACTAAGGGTTCATTTTAAAGGTGTTTAATGTATTTTTGTGAAGTGGGGGTTACAAAGTTAGGTTACAAAGAGAATATCTAAGGGGGTTATGGGATATTTTCATTTGTAATTCCATTATAAAGTTTTTTAGGTCTATATTTAATTTGGATAAGCTAAGCTAATTTGGATATATGTTAGCTATTTGGATCAATTTTTGTAAGATAACTTCGTTTAGATCAATAATATTATAGTTGGAAGTAGAGGCTTGAGTGGTATATTGGAATTTTCTAGATGTGTAATTAAAATTAGTATTGAAATGATAGCTATGGGTAGGCCCACAAAAATAAATACCTATCATGCTAGTAGACATGATTGACATTTTTGACAAACAAAGAAAGAGAATGTATTTTCCCCAAGATCTATAGAAAAATTACAAGAAGGGTAGAATGTATTTTCCCCAAGATCTATAGAAAAATTACAAGAAGGGGTAGAAGGATATCCAATATGGGGTTCCATTATGATTTGATAAAAAATTATAAGGTCATTTAACTTATGATCATGATGCTCTTGGATAAAGATTTCCATCTCATCTTTATATCCTATGTCACATTGATTCTCAACCTCATGGTGTTGGAGTAGGTGACCTCACCTATATTTCTTATTAATATCATATGGATCATAGGTTTTGGATCTAGTAGAATCCATGTTAGAATTGTTATTAAGGTGATCTCAAGAAATGAAAACATGATAAGGCATATAAATTTTATTGGAAAACCTATTGGGATTAGTTAACTCCATAACATTTTTGTCATAATTTTTTTTAGATTTTTCAAGAGTCTTCTCTTCAAAGTTCTATAAAATATGTTAAATTTTGAAATATGATGAAAAAAAATAGGCCAACCTTCTAGAGGCCATAAATTTTGACTTGTAACTCCATTTTATCTCTTACATGTGCCAAAACAACCATATAAAAAAGTTTTTTATTGTCCATAGGGAGTTCTACCTTCATAGAAATGTTTTTGATATTTTTTAGAGGTCATACGTGATCATCTAAGGGTCCAAAATTATGATTTAATTATTTTTTTATGTTTTTTCTATTTTTATAAATTGTATATTTTTAGAACCAGATGTAAAATCTAGTTGAATTTAGTCTCATAGTCTAATTATAGTGTTTAGGATATTTCAAAAGATTTTTGGGATATTTTGAGAGTTTTTAAAAATAGGCATTTTTTTAGATTTTAGTTTTTTTTTGAATTTTGTATGTGAAATATAATTTTTGAGTTGAGGCTTATTTAAGCATGGTTTGGGTTTATAATTATTTCAAGTCATTAAATACAAATTAATATAAGTTATTATTCAGAATCTTAGCCTATTGGTAATTTTATTTGTCTTGTTAGTTCTTAGGTTCATTATCTGATATCAAAACAAGTTCAAATCTTAAAGGAGTAAATAATGGTGAGAGGATGAGGATGTGTTTCATAGATGAAATAAATTATACAATATCGACATAGGCAAGTTCAATAATTAATAGAGGTTATCACCAATCAACAAAGAAGACAAGGTGGTGATGAGGAAGACACAAATCATGATGAAGAAATTCAGCAAGAAGAAGAACAACAAGAATGACCACCATCAATGGAAGAAAGGATGGTTTGGGATTTATAAGGAAGAAATGAAGGAATTAAGGTTGATGTTATAGATTATGGAGATAGTTTAAAACTAAATGAGTTGATAGATTGGATGAATAGCATGGAGAAATTCTTCGAGTGGAAGACTATGAGAGAAGACAAAAAGGTAAAGTTTACATGCATAAAATTGAAAGGGCATGCAATTATTTGGTGTGATCACCTACAAAAAGAGAGATAGATAAAAGGTAAAGAGAAGATTAATTCATGGAAAAATATGGAGAATAAGTTGGGGATAAATTTATTCCTATGGATTATGCACAAACCCTATACAGAAGATTTCAAAATTTGAGGCAAAAAGATCACAGTATACAAGAGTATACAGATGAATTTTATAATCTTTCCATATGAGTAAAGCATGATAAAATAGAAGAATATATGGTTGAAAGGTATGTAAATGGTTTTAAATTTTCTATTCAAGATGAATTAAGCATGCATATAATACTTGACATAGAGGAGGTTTATCAATTAGTTTTGAAGACAGAAAAAAAACAAAATAGATAGAATTTTAGGACATCTACTAGTCCAAAAAGAGGTATATCCCCTCCAATAAGTGGATGAGGTGGGTTGAATACCCCCAGAGGTGGATTTAATGGTACTAAAGGTGAATCACCATATGGTGTAGAAAGGCGAGATAATAATAGGCAAGGGTTTCAATACCAATAAAGAGGAAGAGGATTTCAAAGAGGATGAGTTTATGGTGGTGCCATGGGATGTTTTCAAAATCAGCATAGATCTTATGTTTGTTATATATGTGTAGAATAAGGGAATATAGAGTTTGAGTGTCCACACTATCAAGATCAAGAAAAGAGGCAAGAAGATTGCCAAGAGTAAATCTAGTTGAAGCTGAAATATAAGAGTAGTATAATGAAGTTGCACCAACAAATGTTTGAGAGAATCTTTTGATGAGAAGAACCATGATCACTTTAAGGAAGGATCAAGTGCATAATAAATAATATTATTATGCATGGATGTAATCAAATATTTTTCAAATAAGATGTACTTCATGTGGAAAGGTATGCAAAGTAATTAAAGATGGTGGTAGTTGTGAAAATATGGTTTCTAAAGAAATGATTGAGAAATTAAATATACAATGTGAAAAACATCCTAATCCTTATGAAATTTCATGGTTTCAGAAATGGAATGAAGTTATAGTAGATAAAAGGTGCTTAATCAAGTTTTCTATAGGAAAGAGTTATAATGATGAAATATAGTGTGATGTTATTCTGATAGATGCATCTCATGTGTTATTGGGAAGACTTTGGAAATTTGATAGGAAAGTAATTAATGATGGAGAAAATAACATGTAAACTTTTTGGAAAGGTAGTAAAAAGCTAGTTTTGTTACCTCTTAAAAAGGAAGAAAAGATAAAAATCATGTTCTTTATTAAATAATTTATCCAAGATATAAAATTAACAGGTTGTTATTATGCATTAGTAACAAAGAATCAACAAAAATAATGGTGCCAATACCAATAGAATCAAAAAGAGTGTTGAAATAATATGCATATGTTATGTTTGATAAGTTACTAAATGGTTTACCACCAAAGAGATATATACAAAATCACATTGATCTGATTCTAGGATCATCTCTACCCAATCAAGCAACTTTTAAGATGAGTCTGCCAAAACATGCAAATTTAAATAAATAGGTTACTAAATTTATAAAAAAGAAGGTGATAAGGGAGATTATGAGTCCATGTGAAACACTAGTGTTACTAACTCAAAATAAGGATGAAGGATAGAGAGTGTGTGTGGATAGTAGAGCAATTAACAAAATTACAATAATGTATAGGTTTCATATACCTTGTTTAGATGATATGATGGATGTGTTTGTAGGAGAAAAATATTTTACTACGATTGATCTAAGGAGTGGTTATTATCATATTCAAATTCATAAAGGAGATGAGTGGAAAACTACATTCAAGACTAGGGGTGGCTTATATGAGTGGATGGTGATGCCATTTGAATTATATAATACACCTAGCACATTTATGAGGGTGATGATTACAGTGCTATGAGAATAAATTGGTGAATTTTTAGTTGTTTATTTTGATATTCAATAAAAATAAATAAGAACACTTATAGAATTTGAGAATGGTAATGTATTTGTTAAGAAAGGGGAAGTTGTATGCAAATTTGAATAAGTGCAAGTTTATGTAGAACATATTGGTATTTTTAGAATTTATAGTTTCATTAAATGGTGTGAAAATGGATGAAGAAAAGATAATGGTGATTTTTGAGTGGCATATTCCAAAAATAATTATAGAGCTAAGAAGTTTCCATGGTTTAGCAAATTTTTATAGAAAATTTATTATAAATTTTAGTAGTATTGTGGCACCAATAACAAATTGCATGAGAAGGAAGGAATTTGAATGGACTAGAGTAGCTATAGAAAGCTTTGAATTTTTTAAGAAGATTATAAAAAGACCAATTTTATCATTACCATATTTTAACAAAGTGTTTGAGGTTGATTGTGAAGCTTCATTTGTGGGAATTGGTGTTGTGTTAAATCAAGGAGGAAAGACAATAACATATTTTAGTGAGAAATTGAATAAGTTAAGAACAAAGTATTCTACTTATGATGTTGAAATTTATGCAATTATATAGGCATTAATATATTGGAGGCATTATCTAGTGCCTAAAGAGTTTATACTATTTACAAATCATGAAGCTTTAATGTATGTGAATACCCAAAAAAATTGAATAGTAGGCATGCAAAGTGAGTTTCTTTCTTATAGGCATATAATTTTGTATTGAAACATAAATCAGGAAAATATAATCTAGTTAATGCATTGAGCAGGAGGGTGGCATTATTAACTACTATGGTGAGTGAAGTAGTTGGATTTGTAGATATCAAATAATTATATGATATTGATCCATATTTTAGCAAGGTAGATGAGAAGTGCAGGAATCCATTAACAGGTGGGATAGATTCTATTCATGACGAGTATATTTAAAAAAAAGGTTATATCTTCAAAGGGAAACAAGTATTCATTCCTATTGGGTCTCCACAAGATAATATAATAAGAGAATTACATATTGGTGGTTTGGCTAGACATTTTGGTAAGATAAAGATAGTAGCTTTAGTGGAGGAAAAGTATTTTTGGTGAAAGATGAAGAGAGATATGATAAGGTATGTTTGAAGGTGTAGAATATGTCAGGTGGCTAAAGGACATGCATAAAATACTGGACTATACATGCCATTACCAATTTGAAGAGGACCATGGATAGATTTGAGTATGGACTTTGTGTTAGGATTGCCAAACACACATAGAGGTAACAATTCAATTTTTTTTGTTGTAGATATATTTAATAAGATTTTTCATTTCATTACATGTAATAAAACCAATGATTCCACTAGGGTTAAATAATTATTTTTTATAGATATTGTGAGATTGCATGGTGTTCCAAAAATTATTACTTTAGATAGGGACATGAAATTTCTAAGTCATTTCTAGATGACTTTGTGGAATAAGATGGGTACTAAGCTACAATTTAGTAGTGAATATCACCCAAAAATAGATGTACAAACAAAAGTTTTCAATAGGAGCTTAGAAATTTTATTACGATGCATAGTGGTAGAGAAGACAAAGTAATAGGACTTGAATTTAACACAAGCTGAGTTTACATATAATAGTCTAGTGAATAGATCAATAGGAAATTCACCTTTTCAAATTGTTTATGAGATAAATCCGATGGGTATTTTATATTTGGTATAATTTCGAATTGCAAATTGAATTAGTGATGATGCAGAAGCATTTACAGAGCACATGTAGTAATTACAAGAAAGAGTAAGGAGAAAGTTGTAGGAAAGTAATGAGAAATATAAATTAATAGCAGATGTCAGAAGAAGATCCAAGGTATTTTAAGAAGTAAAGTTGGTAATGGTTTACTTGAGGAAAGAAAGATTTCCAAAAGGCACATACAACAAGTTAAAGTATAAGAAAATTGGACCATGTATAATTGTGAATAAAATCAATGATAATGCCTATGAGGTAAGTTTACCACAAAATTTTGATATATCTCTAGTATTAAATGTTTTATATTTATATGAATTCCATGGAGAATATGTTGAATATGAAGAAGTAAATTAGAAGTAGCAAGTTCCAAAGAAGAAGAAAGAAAAAATAGTGCAAGTTCTAGATATGAAGAAAATGAGCACAAGGCAAGGGAATTATAAAAGGTATTTTCTGTAGCGAGAAGGATTGTAGAAAGAAGACAACACTTGGATTACAGAATGGGAGATGAAGAAGATTGACAATTAAAAGTTGTAGCAGTATAATCAAGCCAACTCGTAGGTGCTGATTTATTTTCAACCAAAGGAGAATGATGCAAAAAAATAGGCCAACCTTCTAAAGGCCATAAATTTTGACCCATAACTCTATTTGAGCTCTTCCACATGCCAAAATGACTGTATGAAAAATTTCATTGATGTTCCTAGGGAGTTTAACCTACCTAGGAATGTTTTTGATATTTTTTAGAGGCCATACGTGATCATATAAGGGTTAAAAATTATGATTTAATTATTTTTTGGGGTTTTTTCTATTTTTAGAAATTGTATATTTTTAAAACTAGAGTTAAATTTAGTTAAATTTCATCCCATAGTCTAATTATAGTGTTTAGGATATTTTAGGAGTTTTTTGGGATATTTTGGGAGTTTTTAAAAATAGGCATTTTTTTTAGATTTTAGTTTTTTTCAAATTTTGCATGTAAACTCTAATTTCTTAGTTAAGGATCATTTAAGCATGGTTTGGGTTTGTAATTATTTCAAGTCATTCAATATGAATTAATTTAATTATTATTTATAATATTGGCCTATTGGTAATTTTCTTTATCTTGTTAGTTTTTTGGTTCATTAAAATACAAGGACACAACTATATCAATTTAGTCAATATAATTGGTTAAATTAAATTTTTATTAGGATATTTGATATAGTAGGAAACAAAACTAAGGAATGGAAAGTTGTATTAAGTTGGATGATACATTATGATCATAAAAATGAACTATATCAAGATAGAAGATGTAATTGGTAAAAAGGATAAATGTATCAAGTTTGTTGATGCAGTTGGTAAAACATAATTTTATAAATTTAGTTGATATAGTTGTAGAAAAAATATAAAAGTGCATCAAGTTAGTTGGTATAGTTACAATAATTGGAAAACTATGCCAAGCTAGATAATAGTTGGGAAAAGAGGTTTTACTAAAATGCAATATAACTCTAAGAATAAAAAAGGAAAAATGTGAAAGTGATCACACTAAAGGTGGGATAAGATTCACGTTGGGTTTACTAGAATGTATACACAAGATAGGATAGCTTGTAACATTCCTCTTTATTTCAATAGACAAAAATATATACAAGGTCATAAAAATAGAGCCTACATATACTTTGAAGAGTGGAAAAGAACCTAGAATAACCATATACCTAGTAGATGGTAATCAACACTCAAATTTCAAGAGGGTAAGGTTATAAAGTTTGAGCCTATGACATGAGGTATATCTCTCACAAGAGCTCAAGATAACTAAATGATTGTAATAATGATTTTAAATGGGTGTATCAAAGATATAATAAGGATGCCACATGTAAGGAAATAAGAAAAAGGCAACCTAGATCGAAGATAGCTACAATTACTAAAATAATAAAATTATAAGTGGTGTAATAGTTATCTAATGGTTAGTCTATGCAACCTAAGCTAATAATGGAAATCCTAAGAAACCATATAACTATACCAGCTTATTTGTATAATGATGGATATAAACAATGATAAAAAACACATCTAAAATATCAATGAGAAAAATTATATCTAATCTACTAATGAAATAAAGGAAAGAGAGTAGGGATAAATATACTTATCTTTGAGTGGACTCATCAGTGCTTTAATCTCCCCTATGGATAAAATAGTAATTTACAAGATATTTTATAGGTTGAAGTCCTAAAATGGTAAGAATTAGACCTATATATCCTTAGTTTAGGAACCAAATACTAGGACACATCCTTAGAATGATTATTCATATTGATCTTTAAATACCATAAGTAATACTAGACCTCCAATAATGAGACTCTAAACCTATAACTCCTCATTTTACTATTTTTTAAAAAAAATGTGAGTGAAAGCAGAGAAGATGAGTGTGTTATATGTTTGGAATGATAATGTGACCCCTATATATGGATCTATTATAGGCTCAATTTTCACCCTTGGAGAAAGCTCTTTAGGCTCCTTCCAATTGAGCTACATAATGGGAACAACCCCAGAGTGTGGGTCACCTATGATGGGGTTAGATCTCTAGATAAGGTCGTGTTCCTATTGATGCTTACCTAAAATAATGTTTCATAGGTAAAAGTGTTAGAAAGAGGATAAGGAATCCTAATAAATTTAACTAGATGATGCACCAAATAAAAATGGGAGACTCCCATAAGCTTGAACCCATACTAGATTTGCAGAAGATAATGATATCCCACATAACCTCGAGATCAAGATAGTTACATAAGTATTTCATAGAAGAGGTTCAAGAATAAATGAATGTAAAAAAAGAGTTCTAAGACTCACTGAAATCTTGCATTAATTACAAAAGGAGCAAGAAATAAGGACCATGGACAAGGAATATTCTCTTTCACATAATGCCATAGTGAATAGCTCACTCAACCCGATCTTAGGCAAGAGATAGGCAAAGAAAGTCATGTATTTCATAAAGAGGTACTTCTTACAAATGCTTGATAGGGTCAAGCTAATCAAGAGGAACACATTTTTAAATATCTCAAAGAGTATCCCTATCTCCCAGAAAGATAAAAAAGTATAAAATATGAGAATCCTTAAAAAATTAGAAGATAATGAGATCCTCTAGGAGAAGGGGAAAAGAGAGAAGATGGACCATGTTTCAATAATAATTAATAAGCTTCTAGCTTTTAACGGATGTTCCACCATATTTTTGTCTAATCATGACTAGTCCATTATCAAAAGTTAATCTTGCATTAGCTCCAATAGCCTTCAAACTCTCCTCATTAGTCAAGAGGTTCACTAGAAGATACTGGCTTGTTTATAATGATGAAAAAGTCTATTTTAATAGAATAAATGCCATTCACTACTTATCCAACTACTAGTTCTCCACTTTGGGATTATAAGCCCACTTGATGTGTTTATGAGGATTAAATCCTTAAATCTTGAAACTAAAAGTGTTATGCCATGAATGGTGGATATTAATTGATTTGTCTATAATGGATCTACATCGATAGATGAGTCCCTTTGCGTTAATCATGTTTCTACTCCATTTCGATGTCTAGATCATGGGTTTATCTATAGATAGAAAACCAATCTAAGATTATTGGTTTTCTTATAATTATCCATATTAATGTAGACCTATAGATTGCATTGACTTTTTTATAGATCCAAATAGGTCCAAAAGACCCAATTTATATACATAAGAACCAAGAGTTTACCATATACATAGATCCTTCTTTAATAATGGTAAACACAATCATAGATGAACCTTGTAAGATATAAATTTATGAACTAGAGGTCTGTATTTAACTCCAATGGTGGTCCTTTATATTCTTGATACCTAACTTCATTAGTGTGTCGCTTTCATGGCATTTATCCAAGCTCCAATGGTAGAATTATGACCCTACAAGATTGGTTTATCTTGGTCAAAAATGGATTCTTGGTTTGAATCTCATCAAAAGTCTTAAGCTTTCCCTTTACTTATTAGCTATCGATCATGATATGAACTATTGACAAATTTACCTTTTATTGCACCATCAATCTCAATCTGTATGATTGAGTGAGAGACATTAATATTACCCTTGACTTGTCAACTCTACCCAAGCTTATGTCACGTGTCAAAAATGCATTAGTTCTCATGATTCACTATTAGTCTATAGTTTCACACACTTACACCACATGCAAATCTCTCAAGTTCCTTGAATATTTAACTCATCTCACACCATTGGATCAAGATTTACAATTGAGTGAGAACCATTAGATCTATTGGGACCCATTGTTTAAAAACCAATGGATATTTCTTAAATTTGACATCTACACTCCCATTAAATGATGTTAATGTGACCATAAAATTTAAGATCAAAAGGATTTGTTTTTCTTGAGTTTAAAATTGATATTAGCACAAACATCTTATGTTTTAAGTCCAACTTTAAAAGCTTATAACTTGATCTAGAAAGCTCACGTGGGAATAAAAATTTAGAGGATGAGCCTAGTATGTATAAATACAATTTCATGTGATTTGTTGGTCATGTGAGCCTTTCTAATTAAAGATACAAATTACAGAAGTGGATTGGCTCATTTTCTCCTATGTGATGGTCTAGTGACATTTTGGCTCAAAAACTTGCATAACTCATCTTTTGATCATTATTTCAAGGTCTTGATGATTCTCTAAGGCTTGTGCAACTTGGTCCATGCTTATAAATGCTCAAAACATATATAACTTTCTTGTATCCCTCCATTTTAATTTTTAGACTCATTTCTAAGTCTTTGATCTATTTTTTCATCAAACCATGTAACATATTTATATGTGGGCCAAAAATGGCGAACATCTTTGGTGACTCATAGGGTTTGCATGCTTATCTATGTATGGAAACCTAGACCATGATACCTTATCTAGTCCATTGGGCATGGAGTCTCTCCTTATTTCTAACACGTGACATGGATCTAACATTGGATATTAATCTTGATCTAACCTCTTTTGACACAAATACAAAGATAACAAAAGGGATAAAGTCAAGTGCATGCAAGAAATTAAAGGAAAGAAAAATAGCTAACCTATTGAATAATAATAAAATATGCACAAGGTAATTGGAGAAAAGCATGAAAACTACTATAATATGTACAATTTTACAATTTACCATTACCTTCCACTTGGGTCAAATGGAAAACTTTGAGTGTCATTCACATGTGATAAACTAGGATGAAAAATACCTTAATTTTGAGAGCTCATGATATGTGAGCTAAGATGCTTGGATGATGATCCCTTTGACATGATCTCAAGTGGATTAAATGGGACAAACATGTCTCCAATATAGACATACTATTCCATTTCTTCAAGTCCTACCTCACATTGTACTATAGAAGCATTTGTAACCTTCTCATTTGATGGCTCAATTTTGTGCTACGAATGAAGCACAACATGTGATGGATCCTCTTTTTCATCCTCCAAATGATCTAAGTACCTAATATGGCATCCTTTTTTCAATATGAATATAGAGTTGTCATATTTTATTGGTCTCTTATGTTTTAATACCCCATCATTATGCTCCTCAAGCAAAATCAAATCATAGTTTCCTTGGATAGGAACATAGCCTACTTCTAAGACCTTCAACAAGTCTTCTAATATGACTAGATTTTTAATTAAAACCTATGATAACTCATTAGTATCATGTTCAAAATGCACATTTTGACCATCTACTTATTATATGTGCTTACCTGAATGTACAGGTATGCCATCTAATCTTGAATATTTATATTCAAGTTTATCCTAGAAACTAGCTTCCTCATGGTCATATATAGGGATGTCAATCTCAACCTCATCTAGACTCAATCTATATAAACTATATTGGTCTTCTTCCTCTAAAGAGAGGGGAGGTTCATCTTTGTAAACAAGGCCTAACTCATCATGATTTTGATACTTTTTATTGGTATGCTCATCAAACTACATCACTCGAGCATTTGAGATGTCTTCTTCATCAACCTCATTCAAGGTTTCATCTTTATTTTCAGCTAAAAATTAGGGTTGGTATGACCATTAAGGGTCCAAAACATTACACTTATCTTTATCAATTTTATGCTCTAATCAAATTTCCTCTTATTCCAAACTATCAAGGCTATATTTATTTGGCACCTCATCTTGAACTATACCCACCTCAGACACTTGGTCTTTATCCTCTTCTTGATCTATGTAGAATGGACCTTTAGTAGTCCATTAAAAATATGCTTAATTTTCATCTTGAGGGTTGTCATCATTAGGGTCCAGTTCATTAGTGTCAAATCCATGACAAGAAGGCTACTCCAAACCTAACTTTTCCCCTTTTGTATGAAGTGGATTACCTATCATTATATCTTTATCATAAACACTTGTGGTTTAATCTTTAGGATCATTTATTACTACAAGCTCTTCCTATATCCTTTGTAAAATAGGTTCTTCTTTCATGAGGGGGATGGTAAGAGGGTGAATAAGTTTACCTTACTTGCAGCATAGGAGAGTATCCTTACAAATAGGGACCCTAAAGGATATTATAGGTAGCTCTTGAGGAAAGGATAAAGAGTCTTGAAACTCTTGTACACCAAGCTCATTGAGTTAAACTATGGTTTCTTGATTCACTTCTTACACAACTAGCTTTTCCTCTACCAAAATTGGTTCTTGGACCGCTTCATATGACACCTCATTCTTCTTATTTATACCCTTATTAACTGATTCCCATGATGTAAATGAGTATCAAACATAAAAAATTTATTCTTTTTTAATTTTTATGGGAGAGGGTGGCCTTACAAGTGAGGGAATGACATAAATAGGGCCAATTTTATTTGAGAGGGTCTATAATGGGATGACTTCATGTTCTTGAGTGGGAATGGGCATAGGGGTAGGAGATGGAAAATTGATTATCTTAAGCTTGACATACTCTTTCTCCCATTGTTCAAACACTTCTTCAATAGATAATTCCCACCCTTTCATCTCTTGCTTCTCAACATGTGGGTAGTCAATTTCTTCAATAGATGCCCATACATTCTATAAATCTTGCAAGAAAATCTTTATCCCTTCCATGGAATGAATTGGGAATTATTGTTCAAGATTTACCCCCTCATTTATCTTCATGATTATTCTTGCTTGGTCCAATATTGACTCTCTAAGTTTTGATAAGGATGGAATTTGATGAGGTTGACTAGGGGGCTAATTAGGGACTCTTGAATGTTAAGCTTGAGGCTCTTAGAGGGGAGAGGGCACATAAGGTTGGTCCAAATAACCATGATACCATTCATAATATATCAATGTACTATATACATTTTGGACCATGCTTCTTATCATTGTCATGTCCTCATTCTTATAAGGTGACCATTGTTCTCCCTCACAAACCGACCATTTGTTCTTGACTAACTAAAGATCATTCCTTAATTTTTGTAGAACATGGATAGGAATAATTGGGGAAGAATATAAACCTTTACCAATCTCCCTTATCAACTTAATATAAACTAATAATGCATTATTGACTCCCAATAAGGATGTAATAGGGTAAACCTAATCTTGACAAGGGGAAATAAATGACTGATTTGAATGCAAATGACGCTAATGTTGGTCATATGTATGGGTATAAGGATGTAAAAGACCATGATAAGGATGATAGGCTATTTGAGGGCCACTTGAGGGGAACACAAACATTATTTTCCTAATAAGTATGGTGTTGAGGTAGAGGATAAGCATATTGATCAAAAGATGACTGATTATACATACCAAATTATAATGATTAGGCAATCAGTTAGGATACTTAACCAACTAATAGATGCTCAAAGTTTCCATTTATGTTTATATAATACCTCCAAAGGCTTATATGTAGAAGAAAAACATATAAAATCCTTCCACTAAGTTGGACCTTGTTTCCATTAATCATGCTAAAAAGTATTATTTTCACCCTTAGAGAGAGTTCTTTAGGCTCCTTCCAATTAAGATACATAATGGGAACAACCCTAGGTTGTGGGCCACCAATGATGGGGTTAGACCTCTAGAGAAGGTTGGATTCCTCTTGATGCTCACCTAAACTAATGATAAACTAATGCTTCATAGGGAAAAGGGTTATAAAGAGGATAAGGGATCATAAGAAAGTTAACCAGGTGATGCACCAAATAAAAATGGGAGACTCCCATAAGATTCAACCCACACTATATCTATAGAAGACAATGATAGATCACACCATCTCAAGATCAAGTTAGTTACATGAGTATTTAAGAGAAAAGGTTCATGAATAAATTAATATAAACAAAGAGGAGTTATAAGACTCATTTAAATCTCAAATTAATGGTAGAAGGAATGCTAATATAGACCTAAAACTTAGCTTGAATACACTCTAGAAAAGGAGTAATAAAGAAGGACCATGAACAAGGAAGATTCTCCTTCACACAATGCCATAGTGTACAACTCACTCAACTAGATCACAAAGAAGAGATAGGAAAATAAAGTCTTGGATTACATCAAGATTTATTTATTACAAATGATTGATAGGGTTGAACCTAATCAAGAGGATCATATTTTATAATATCTCAAAGAGTATCCCTATCTCCTACAAAGACAAAAAGTCTAAATTTTGAGAACCCTTACAAAATGAGAAGAGAATAGGATCCTATAAGAGAAGGGGAGAAGAGAGAAGAGGGAGCATGTTTTGAGAATAATTAATGAGATGTAAAATTTCAAGGGATATTACACAATCATTTTGTCCAATCATGACTAGCCCATTATCAACAGTTAATCCTGCATTAGCTTTAATAGCCTTTGAACTTTCCCCATTGGCCAAGAGGTACACTAAAAGATAAGGGCTTGTTTAACATGATGACAAAGTATATTTGAATGGAATAAATAATATTAAATACTTTTCCAACTATCATTTCTCCACTTTGGGACTCTAAGCCCACTTGATGAGTTTATGAGGATCAAATCCTCAAATCTTGAAACTAACAATGCCATGCCATGAATGGTAGTTAGTACCTACTTTATCAATGATGGAGCCACATTGATAGATGATACCCTTTGAAATAATCATGTATCTACTCCATTTCCATGTCTAGATCATGGGTTCATCTATAGATGTAAAACCAATCTAAGATGATTGGTTTTCCTATAGTTATCCATATTAATACAGACCTATAGATTCGATAGCCTTTTTTTTAGATCCAAATAGGTCTAAAAGACCCAATTTGTCTCTACAAGAACCAACAATTTACCATATACATAGATACTTATTTAAGAATGGTTAACATAGTCATAGATGAACCTTAAAAGATATAAATTTACAAACTAGAGCTTTGTATTTAGCTCTAATGGTAGTCATTTATATTCATGATACCTGATTGCATCAGTGTGTCCCTTTCATGGCATTTAGCCTAGATCCAATGGTGGAATGATGACCCTAAAAGATTAGTTTACCTTGGTAAAAAATGGTTTCTTAGTTTGACTCCCATCAAAATTCCTAGGCTTTCCCTTTGCTTATTAGTTATTGACCATGACTCAGACTATTGACAAATTGAACTTTTCTCAGACCATCGATATCAATCTATATGATTGAGTGAGATTCATTGATCTTACCTTTGACTTGTCAACTCTACCCAAGCTTGTGCCACATGTCAAATGTGCATTAGTTTTTAGGATTTGTTGTTAGTCTGTAGCTTCACATGCTTATACTACATGTTAATTTCTCAATCTCCTTGACTATTTATCTCATCTCACACCATTGGATGAAGATGTATGTTTGAGTGATAACCATTAGATTTATTGGGACCTACTATTTCAAAACCAATGGATATTTCATGAGCTTAAATTTGACATCTTCTCTCCCATAAATTGATGCTCACATGACTATCATTAATGTTTGTGCGATGGTTAAATTTATGCTCAAAGTATTTTTTTTCTTAAGCTTAAACTTGATGTTAGTATGAATGTCTTATGTTGTAGGTATAACTTTAGAAGCTTATAAATTGAGCCAAAAATCTCATACAGGCATGCAAATTTGATAGGATGATCATGGTATGTATAAATATAATTACACATGATCCTCTAGTCGTGTGAGGCTTTTTGAGAAAATATAAAAATTACACAAGTGGACTAGTCCATTTTCTCCTATGTGATGGTCTAGCTCAAAACTTTGTACAACTCATCTTTTGATTATTCTCTCAAGGTGTTAATGATTCTTTAAGGCTTGTACAACCTAGTCCATGCTTCTAAATTCTCAAAACATATGAGAACCTACTTAGATCCCTCCATTTTCATTATTGGAATCATTTCTAAGCCTTTGATTCACTACTTCATCAAACCATGTAAGATCTTTATACGTGGCCAAAAATGGATAACATGATCAAAACATTAAAAAACCTAAGACTCTAAGTAGATTATGCTAGTTAGGATGATAAAATTGAATGGGATGTTGGTGTACTCATAAATATATCAGCCTAGTTGATATAATTTGGAATATAGGGAAATAATCATAGTTGTATTGTCTAGGTTGATACAATAAGAAATATAGGGTGTATATATAATTATATCAACACGTCTAATGCATTAGAGATATAGGGTAGCTTCAAGTTTAAAAAATAAGAGAAAGGAAAGAGACTTAGAGGGGGATTTATTTAACAACTATATATATATATATAGACCAAATATATATATATATATATATATATACATACATACTTTCAAAATGTTTGAGAGTAGTTTTGGGCATCTAGGATTTATAATGTATATTCTAAATTTTGAAGGATACCATTCAATTTTAGACTTAGTTAAATGTAAAGGTTTTAGGATTTTAGGGAGATATCATAGGAGGTTTGAGTGTTGTATTAATGAAAATATAGGTATAAATATATTTCATGTGAACATCTCTCACAAAGTACCACAAAAAAACCCCACCCTTTTCCTTGTTCACTCCCTAGGACATGAACTTAGGGAGATTAATGCATCGATGAGTCCCTGCAAGAGAAACTATTAGTAAATGATAAATATGTATAATATTGGGTGTATAAATTATTCAATATTTATCCATATTTTAATGATATTTTCCAAATATTTATAAATTATGTGATCAAGTTTTTAGAGGCCAACATACTTATATATAATACTAATGCCCCTACTTCTAGTGAAACCAACATCTAAGGTAAATCTAATTTCAAGGCTAATGATAGTGATAATAATTTATAACCTGAGAATGAGGCAAAGATTTAGTGAATTCAATGGACCAACCACATAAAAGGACATTCTTTTCAAAACAAAGATAACAAAGACAATTTAAAATTTTGAGTAAAATTACTCAAAGTGTGCTTAAAGGACTACCTGATTGCAATATGATTACTTTACCTCCTATTAGATTAATGGTTCCATAAATTCCCTATTATAATAACTATGATGTCATTTCAGTTAGTGATTATCATATAATACCTCAACTTTATTAAAAAAATGCAAATCTTTAAAGCGTAAGATCTAATACCTCATTGAAATTAATCAAATTCAAGTAGAGGGGCTCATGGTAGTTTCAATGAATCAATGACAAAACCAAATAAAATTTTTAAAATATTTATAATTCCTCTTTAAAAATCATTCCACTTAGTCTAAAATCAATTAAATGTTAATATAATAGATGAAATAAAACAATAAAATATTATAATTCTCATCCACTTGATGTATTTTTAGGTGTGTTCAATGTAATTCATAAAGAGCCTCCAATTATATCGTATTAACATGAAATAATAAAGGATTAATTTAATAACATATGCATATTTATTCAATATTTCATTAATGCACATTTAATAAAAATAAAAATAATTATGATTGATAATGATTTAAGTATAAATGTGTTAGATTATTTGCCAAATCAATATAATAAATGTTTAATACGTTAAAAGACATAAAAATCAACAATGTTACCTCAAGAAGTGAAACAATCCACAAGAGAGATATGGTAGTTGAAAAGTGGGGAAACCATCAAATGTATAAAAACCCTAAAATCTATTAAAATCCTTATAAATAATTAAAATACAAGTATAATATATATAATAATCCAAGAGAGAGAGAAGAGTAGCCTCAATCCAAAATAGGCATCACAAGATTGCAAGAGAAATTTTATTCATGGAAAAGAGGAGGAGAGGGTTATTTAATTAAATAATGAGGAAGGATGAAGTAGTTATAATAATCCCATCATGAACTTATAATTCCTATTTGGTGTGTGTTATGTTACCTATTCCCAAATAAAGTTGAGGGGATGCATGTGCCATGTGGGGGGAGGAGATACTTGTGAAATTAAATCCAAAATGCTACAAGTGGACAATAAATGTAAGGGACACCTCATAAATCAAAGATAAATTGCATTTATAATAATAATAAATTCACACCTAAAAGATACTTAAGAATAATCCTAAAGATCCTAAATTAAAAACAAATAACTTTAATCTCCAAACTACTCCTTAAACTTAATTTGGGGTTACAAAAGTAGAGAAACATTTTTACAAAAAATGAAGGAAGTTTAAATTACATAATAATCACCATTAATACAAACTTAATTCAATAGGAATTATAATAGTTTTAGAAAGAAAAAAGAATAGAAGGTGTCACCAAAAGTCATAAGGATGAAGTGTGATATCAATAATATCCAATAATCTTCTTCAAACAAGATGGTCAATATAAAATGGAACAAATACCAACAAGAAAGACACATGATAAGATAAAAATTATAACACAAATAATTTAACACCAATATTTCAAGTTAAGTAACCAATATGCCATAAAAATATTATCTACATATTAATATAAGTAGATGTATAAAAAGGAAAAAGGAGAAAAGACAATTTCCATCACAAAGTGAAAAATATTGCATGAAAATAAGTTAGTCAAAGAATGAGATCCATTCAAATAATATTTCCTTTGTAACATAAAATTAAGGAATAAATAAAAAATTGAGTTTATCAAAATGGATACAAAGAAGATGTGTCACTTGCAAAAGACATTCGGTGTGGAGAAATAGAAGAATTACCACATGAAGATAATCAAACTCTATAGAAGGTACATTATATTTAGGAAGGCAAATTTTTTTTACCTTAATATTAGGTATTTTATTATTTTTTAAATAATTCAAAGTGTCAAGAGTGGATTTACCCCAAGATTTTCATGGATGCAATTTCTAACATTTAGAAATACTATGCCTATGTTCTCCGAAATGATCACAAATTTTAACAATTTTAAACAAAGCATTAGCATTACAAGCATTATAATCAAACAAAGCTACATTATAATTCATTAATTGTAAAGGATAATAATATTTAAAATTTTCATTAGAATCAATTGAAAAATTAAAACTAATACCTTTAAATTTTTATTAGATTTAAGAAAAATGGGTTCAAGAATACCATTTTTTGCATTCACCAAGAGCACCACCTGAGTACCACATAGAGTGAAATATTTTGAAATTATGGGTATAAACATATTTTTTTTGAGTAATATGCTATTTAGGAGATGAATAATAAACATTACATGTTTGCAATTTTTTAAAAGATGCTAGTTTGGTGGTTAGAGAGTCAACAAAAAATTTCATTTTACTTAATTTTATATTATGCAAATTTTGAAAAATAAAAATGGATTGATTTTTACAATCAAGTTGTCATTTCAAATTAAAAAAGTCTATCTTTTTAAATAACATGATGTTGTACATCATTAATTACTATAACATTTGTCTTACAAAACCATATCATATCCACAAATATTTGATAAAGCAAGTTATAAATTGTAAAATGCATTACATCAAATTTAATTACCAAAAAAACTTATAACTATTTAGTTCTATTAGAAAGGATTTTAAAATAAAATTTTAAATTAATGATTTAAATATTGAATATATAAAATAGTTAAATTTCTAGTTTAAAATAATTAAATATAAATTAAAGCTTAAATACTAAAAAGGCTCATTTTTTTAATCATATAAATTCAAATGACAAAAAAAACTTTATGAATAATCTCATTCCTATATAATATTCAAAGTGTTTTCCAAAAAAATATTTAAGCAAATTTTGTTTTAAATAAATAAAATAAAAAATAGTCTTTATGTTAAATGGAATCAATTCAAACTAATTCTAAATTTAATGATAAGAGTTAAGACTTTAAATAATGCTACACCCATGTATTATACCTCAATGCTTATCATGTATTTAGCCTTAAAAATTAAATCACCGCATGTCAATGTGAAGGTTTTCTTTTTGAGATTTTGACTAGGAATAAAGAAAATAAACACCCCTTTTTTCAATTAAAAGTTAATGTGCTTTGCCTGAAGACTAAATAAAATAGCTCAAAGACAAACTAAAAAATATATTTGATATATTTTTTAAATTGTAAATGAAATACAAAGAAATGAATTCAATAGAGGATGCCATATACATCTATAATAACAATTAAATAAGGCATAAAGAATAGACATGATGCCAAAAATGTCTTAAGGAAAATAATAATAAAAATGTTAACCTATCAAGTATAAAAAATGCCAATAGGAGTGGATAACTAGTCAAAATAAATGCAACAAGATGTTATGTGGAAGTGTTTAACCCTAATTTGGATGTAGATCCTATTTGGGTAAATAGGGTTAAGAATATATAATTAACAATTCATAAGGGTGATAATTGGATCTATATTAGGATAATTAAATACTAAACTCAGATATAACATTACTAAATTTATTAAACTAAGATACGCTAAAAATAGAAAGTACAACTATGATAAATATAAAAATGACAAAGAAATAATGTACTTAACTAGTTTTGATGCTCACACAATTATAGATCTAGAACATGTTGAAAGTAGATAGAAAGATGATTCTATAACAATTACCAAATTCTAGATTGCATGCCATTAGAGTCATAGACACTAGCATCAACCTTGGATATTATTATCATTACTATTATCTAAACTATATGTAGGTGTCATGTATAAAATACCTATTGGAAAAAGGATGTGAGCACCTAGATGCTTATGGAATTGTATTCACCTTCACTCTAGTGCATTCAAATCTAAGTCATGGATTATCACTCATGAAATTGAAAAACCTTAGTTCTTCACATTCATGGTGATGTTAGAAAAAATGGGTTAGTGGGCTCATAGTGTCAAGGTAACCCTAAATACAACTATGTGAATGGGTGATGCCTACATAACCACTACTCTGAAGAGGGCCTTAGAGTAATGGAGTTATCCCCTAATGTGTTGGCCTATGTGTTCACAAGGATGTAATATATCAAAATCAAGTAAAATAATGACCTAGCTTGTAACTTGGAAAATCAATCTATGGGGCAACTCATTCAATAATTCATACCTTTAGATATGTAGTCCTTATGACTAATATGGAAATAGAAATAAATAGGGAATCCTTAATTTAAAGTTTTTTTAATACTCTTTGGTATGAATGTTAGGTGAAGAATGAATGAGGAGTGATTAAGAATATATACCACTCTTATCATGAAATATCTCACATAATATCACTTAAGCTGACCATTAAGATATGTTTCATTTGAAAATTAAATGAATTTAGGGTACTAGACACCCATATTAGGTTAGGATACTAGCATCAATGTAAGGGTCTAGGACTAATGTTTTTGTTCTAATAATTAGAAAATAGTTACAAGATCATATGTTGTAGGGGAATAAGATAAACCTACTCTAATAATTCTTGGAAAGTTGGAAGGTCTGGGTCATCAACATAAGACTAGTCAAACCAAGAGATAGGATAAGGAGAATAAGATAAATTAGATGAAACACTTTTGAAAGTGGGAAAGGTCTAAAACTAAGAGGAAAACCTGAGATTTAAGTTTTCCAAGTGTACAAGATTGAGGTTCTATATAATTCATAAATATCATCTACATACCCCCATTTACTATAATAATGAAATTATCAGTTTAAAGGATAATAAACACATACATTGGTGTATATAACATACCTTGCCTTTGCATGAGCTGAAATGAGTGATTTTATAGTGACCAAACTTCAACCAAGAACATGTTATAGTATATAATCAGTGCCCATAATCTAAAATTGAAAGAACTAACAATATTTGAATTTAAAGAGCAAGGTTTATGAGTAAACCTATGTATTAATGTAACTAACTTTCCTATTGGCAAATTGATTTGAAAATATATATAATTGTAAATATATAAAACTAAGATTAGGAATATATATATATATATATATATATATATATATATATATATATATATATATAGAAAGTGCATATATAAATATGGATATAGAGAGATTGGAAGTCACATGCCCACAACCTTTGAGAAAATGTAAGTTTCCACCCAACAATTGAGATTAGCTCAAACGTGCAACCCAATCATACTTATAAGCTGGTGAGCACAAGTGAACAAGGTCAACCCATGCCATATATTTGGTGAGGATGGATGATGTAATCAATTCTAACCTATAAAATTGGAAATATTGAATGATTTAATCCCCTCAGAGATAATAAAATCAAACCAACTATTGTATTAGATTGGCTCAATACAATACATAATAGTCTAACATGGTGGGTCATTAAAGTCCATATAAGAGTCTTGAAATTTGAAATTAATTTGGATTATACAATATTAGGTGCACATTGCATAACATATACACCTTATATATATTTCATGCTAAAATTATGTATAAAAATGGTACCAATGTATATAATTTTGTCACAAATGTGTATTTGAATCATATGACTACGTGTTTTAGCCAATTTAGAATTTTTCACAAGTGTGGATATAATGATATCATTGTTGGGGGATCAAACCAACAATAGATTACACTTGTGAAAGCAATAAACGCGGAAATAAATCAGATAGATAAGTAACTGAAATGATAAATAGCACAGAACAAGATATACAAGAAAACACCCTGAAAACTTGTATTGAAACTCTTTACAATAGGAATACAATGAAGAAAATTCATTCTTCCACACCTCTCTCAGATGCACACAAGATCTCTCACTAGATCTCTATTCCTCAAGAGCTCTCTCTCAAGTACACTCAAATCCAACAACCTGGATTGATGCAACTCTGTACTGTCCTTCAAATATTCACAATGTTCTACTATTATAGTTCTACACACTTCTCTTTTCTCATACAAAGCTAAGAAGATCTTTCCTACATATAGAAATAGGAAACTTGAGCATGCTCTTACAACAAACAGTTAAGCCTCTTCAACAAGGGCTCTAAATATAATATTGCTAATAATAGAGACGCAAGCTTGAGTCCACGACTCAAACTTATCATGCAAACACTCGTTGCTGTCCACAAAAATAGCTTTCTAGACACACTGGTAACCGACGTCGATTCCTGCCTGTTCTCCTGTGACCGTCGTCGGCCGACCCTATTGCCAATGTTAGCACCTCTGCAACTGCTACTGACCGACGTCGGTCACTCCTGATCGATGCTGATGTCTGTGTAGACCCAAACCTGTTTTAGTATGCTCCTTGGTGAAGCTTTTAGCTCCACACCCTAACAGTCTCCCACTTGGAGATAAACCAGCTGCACCAACCTGTACAGCAACATCTTCTAGCTCCTCCATCTTCAACTCAATCATGAAGACCAATAGAAGTTGAATGAAGATTCAACTTCTCCTTCATAACTGGCTTTGTTAGCATATCAGCAAGATTCTTGTCTGTATGGATCTTCTCCAGCTTCAACTCACCATCTTCCAATACCTGCCGTATGAAGTGGTACCTTAGCTGTATGTGCTTGGTTCTTGAATGAAAGGCTGAGTTCTTGGCCAAATGGATTGCACTCTGACTGTCACTATACAATCTGCAACTCCCATGCTCCCTTCCAAGCTCTTCCATGAACCGTGTCATCCATATCATCTCCTTGCTAGCTTCTGTAGCTGCAATATACTCTACTTCTGTAGTTGACAAGGCTACAACCTTCTGCAACTTAGATATCCAACTAACTGCCATTCCACCTATAGTAAAAACATAACCTGTGGTGCTTCTCCTGCCATCCAAATCCCCTGCCATATCTGAATCTACATAGCCATGTAGAGAAGTATCTGAACCTCCATAGCACAAATGCCTACTGCTGGTTCCTCTCAGATATCTAAGGATCCATTGAACTGCCTTCCAATGTTCCTTACCTGGATTGGCCATATACTTACTTACTACTCCCACTGCTTGGGCAATATCAGGTCTAGTACACACCATTGCATACATCAAACTCCCTACTGCGGAAGAATATGGAACCTTACTCATGTACTCTACCTCATCATGTGAATTGGGACATTGTTCTTTACTTAACTTAAAATGTCTAGCCATAGGTGTACTTACCAGTTTTGCATCCTGCATATTAAACCTCTCCAACACCTTGTTCACATAATCTTCTTGAGACAATATCAACCTATGATTTTTCCTGTCTCTCCTAATGCTCATGCCAAGGATTTTCTTAGCTGCTCCCAAATCCTTCATAGCAAACGCTTGAGCTAACTTCTCCTTAAGCTCAGAGATATCCTGCATGTGAGGCCCTGCAACCAGCATGTCATCTACATACAACAATATAATAATATATCTACTGTTATCAAATCTCTTGAAATATACACAATGGTCTGATTGACACCTACTGTAGCCATGCTCAGTCATAAACCTGTCAAATTTCAAGTACCATTGCCTTGGAGCTTGCTTGAGGCCATACAAGCTTTTCTTCAACCTGCACACTAACTTCTCCTTACCCTTGACCTCAAATCCTTCTGGCTATTCCATATAAATTTCCTCATCCAAATCTCCATGAAGAAATGCTGTCTTAACATCTAGCTGCTCGAGATGCAAATCCTCAAAAGCAACCAAAGACAATACAACCCTTATTGAAGTCATTTTAACAACCAGAGAAAAAATTTCACCAAAGTCAATACCTAGCTTCTGTGCAAATCCTTTTACCACTAATCTGGCCTTATATCACATCTGTCCATCCTCACTTTCCTTCAACCTGTAGGTCCATCTGTTCTTTAGTGTTCTCTTACCAGCTGGCAATTCAACCAAATCCCATGTTTGGTTCTCTCTTAAGGACTCCATCTCCTCAACCATGCCACGCTCCCACTTACTCCTGGACTCCACCTGTAATGCTTCTTCAAAACTCTCTGGTTCTCCACCATCGGTTAGCAATAAATAATATAAGGAAGGAGAATATCTAATTGGAGGCTTACTTACCCTTTCAGACCTCCTGATGGGTGTCTTGGACTTGTTCTCAACACGCTGTCCACCCAAATTTTCTGACAGTGACCGACCTCGGCCACCTGCAGACCTGTTACTGGCCGACGCCGGTTCTTCCTGGCCGACGTCGATGCCTGGTCTGCCGAGGTCGGTCTCTGTATGATTGACATCAGTTTCTGTACTGCCGATGCCGGTTCCTACCCTGTCGACGTTGGTCTCTGTGTTTTCCTGCAAGTGATTATTTCTTTTTCCCACGAGCTCATTTTGGACCATAACTTCATCCAATTCACCATTGCTCTGCCCAGATTGATCCAGCTTCTTTATCTGATTACTGTACATCACTCTTTCATTGAAAACAACATCACGACTCCTGATTACCTTGTTAGTTCCTAGATTCCAAAATCTGAAACCAAAATCATCTGAGACATAGCCTATAAACGTGCACCTCATAGACTTAGGATCAAGCTTCTTTCTATTTTCCTTATCTATATGCACAAAGGCTTCACTACCAAAGACTTTGAGATATGAGAGATCTACCTTTTTACCTATCCATGCCTCTTCTGGAATTCCACCATCTAGAGCTGTAGAGGGTCCTCTGTTAATCAGGTACACTACGGTGTCAACTGCTTCTGCCCAAAACTCTAAGGGCAACCCTGCATGTAATCTCATACATCTTACATGCTCCATGATAGTTCTGTTCATCCTTTCAGCAATACCATTCTGCTAAGGTGTCCTTGGAACCGTCCTTTGCCTACGGATTCCGTGTGTATAACAATACAATTTGAACTTAAGACTGCAGAACTCACCGCCATTATCAGATCTCAGGCACTTTAATTTTCTGCCTGTTTCATTCTCAACCATAGCCTTCCAAAACTTAAAAGTCTCAAAAACATTAGATTTCTTTTAAATACAGTAGATCCATACCTTTCTTGTGGCATCATCTATGAATGTAACATAGTACCATGATCTGCCAATAGAGGCTACCTGAGCCGGTCCCCACACGTCTGTGTGAACAAGCTGCAACTTCTGCCTTTTCTTAGTAGACCCGGTCTTGAGAAAACTAACCCTTTTCTGTTTTCCAAATACACAATGCTCACAAAATTCTAGATCCATACTTTTCAAATCTGAAAGCATACCTTTAGACTTAAGAATTGACATCCCCTTCTCACTCATGTGGCCAAGCCTTGAGTGCCACAATTTACAATCCACACCTGAAGTAGATAAAACTAAAGGAGATTTGTTAGTAACACAATTACACAAATAGAGAGTACCTTCTCTCTTACCTCTGGCCATAACTAGTGCACCCTTGGTCACCTTCCAAGAATCTGCTGTGAGAGTTACTTTACAACCCTCATCACCTAGCTTACCTACAGAAATTAAATTTCTCTTCAAACTAGGAACATGCATCACATCTCTCAACACCCATGTTTTTCCATTCTGCATCTTCAGCTGCACTTTACCTTTGCCAGTAATCTTACAAGGCTCATCATCCCCTAAGTACACTATTCCAAAATCTCCATGGATATAGTCACTAAAATACTCTCTGTTAGGGGTAGCATGGAAAGATGCACCAGAATCTAATACCCAAGATTCTATGTTATTATGCAAAGAGAAAATTAAAGCATCCTGTGCAATACCTGCAACCTTGGCTTCTTCCTTTCCTTCGTGCTGATTGTCCTCCTTAGGCTTTGACCAACAATCTCTGCTTATGTGCCCCATCTTTCCACAATTCCAGCATTGTGGCTTCCTGCCATTCCTGGATTTGGATCTTTCTCTCACCTTAGACTTAGATCTTGATCTCCTCTTGCTCTTTTCTTTTTGCCTTCCCCTGCTCTCAAAATTTAAAGCATTCCCAGATGTCTCTTCTGTGCTTTTCTTGCGTATTTCCTCATTCAAGATAACACTAACAACATCCTCTACTTTCAAAATATTTGATGCAGATGCAGTATTAGAAACTGCCATTACTAAGCCATGCCAGCTTTCAGGCAAAGAACATAATATCAAAAGAGCTTTTATTTCATCTTCAAATACAATATTGACAGAACTTAACTGATTAACAATTCCATTGAAATCATTCAGATGAGTAGAAACAGATCCACCTTCATTCATATGCAAATTAAATAACTGCTTCATAAGATATACCTTATTTGAAGCTGAGGGTTTTTCATACATATCTGCTAACGTAGTCATCAACTCTACCGTTGTTTTTGCCTGTGACAAATTAGATATCATAGTGGAGGCCAGACTCAGTCTTATAGACCCAAGAGCCTTTCTGTCAAGAACTTCCCATTCTTCATCCTCCATGTCCTTGGGCTTCTTTGCTATCCCACCTAACAGTAAGTAGAGATCTTTCTGATACAGATAGTCCTCTATCTACATTCTCCAATGTTGGTAGTTCTTGCCATTAAACTTTTCCATTCTCAACTTACTTTCTTCTGCCATTGCTTCTCCCACTCAAACAGAAATCCCTGTGAGCAACCTGTAATCTGTAACCTGTAACCTATAACCAAGGCTCTGATACCACTTGTTGGGGGATCAAACCAACAATAGATTACACTTGTGAAAGCAATAAATGCAGAAATAAATCAGATAGATAAGTAACTGAAATGATAAATAGCACAAAACAAGATATACAAGAAAACACCCTGAAAACTTGTATTGAAACTCTTTACAATAAGAATACAATGAAGAAACTTCATTCTTCCACACCTCTCTCAGATGCACACAAGATCTCTCACTAGATCTCTATTCCTCAAGAGCTCTCTCTCAAGTACACTCAAATACAACAACCTGGATTGATGCAACTCTGTACTGTCCTTCAAACATTCACAATGTTCTACTATTACAGTTCTACACACTTCTCTTTTCTCATACAAAGCTAAGAAGATCTTTCCTACATATAGAAATAGGAAACTTGAGCATGCTCTTACAACAAACAGTTAAGCCTCTTCAACAAGGGCTCTAAAAATAATATTTCTAATAATAGAGACGCAAGCTTGAGTCCACGACTCAAACTTATCATGCAAACACTCGCTGTTGTCCACAGAAATAGCTTTTTGGACACACAGGTAACCGACGTCGGTTCCTACCTGTTCGCCTGTGACCGTCGTCGGCAGACCCTATTGCCGACGTCGGTGCCTCTGCAACTGCTACTGACCGACGTTGGTCGCTCCTGACCGACGCCGGCGTCTGTGTAGACCCGAACCTGTTTTAGTATGCTCCTTGGTGAAGCTTTTAGCTCCACACCCTAACAATCATAACATGACCCCACTATATATGGATAAATTTCAAAAATTGATATAAGTTTCAATGTGGAATACATGTTTCCAAAAAAATCCCCCACTGAATTTGGGTGTGTTAAATACTGAATAAGTGTGGAGAACATGCTTCTAAATCATGCCCCCACTGAATCTAAAAACTATGACAAATGTGGAGAACATGCCTCTCTAACATTCCCCCATTTATGTTCCCCCCTTTGAGGTGAGGAAAGATATGAACTTGTAGTTAACTCACATTAGAAGGATAAGACAACTAAATAATTTATGAATGGAACCATGGAGCATGTAGAAGAACATGTCTAGGTAAATGTATCATTCAAGTGCAAAGGATAATGTGATCACACACACACACACACACACACACACACACACACACACACACACACATGTTTATATACATACATACATACATACATACATATATATATATATATATATATATATATGTATGTATGTATGTATGTATATATGTATGTATGTATATATATGTATATATATATGTGTGTGTGTGTGTGTGTATGTATGTATGTATATATATGTATGTATATATATATAGACATATATATATATGTATATATATATATATATATATATATATATGTATGTATGTATATGTATATATATATGTATATGTATATATATATATATACACAAACACACACACACACACACACACACACACACACACATATATATATACATCTATATATATATATACATATATATATATATATACATACATACATACATATATATATATATATATACATACATACATACATATATATATATATATATACATATATATTATATATATATATATATGTATGTATATATATGTATATATAATAAACACACACACAAGAGAACTCGAAAGCATGTCAACATACAATGGTCCTACCAGACTATAAACAAGGGACATGTTCAAATGTTTTACAATAAAATAGAAATGACTTATTTAAATGTGTATAAAATTAAGAATGACATGTTTAAATTTACATAAAACAAGAAATGGCATTAAAATTTTAAATAAACCACACATAGGCATTAGGGCCAAAAATAAAGGTGCATATTCAAATGCTTGAACAAGCATGACAATATCAAGGAAAGACACTCAAGGAAGTGAATAAAGGAAAGTATAAGTAACCAACATAAACATATCATATTAGACCATGGATGAAATGTATTAAAAAGAAATTTCAAGTGCATAACATATCAAGTAACCTATGAAAGATGTAATCATGGATAGGGGCACGTATAAGTACATAGAAGCTCAAACATGATAATGAAAAGTGATAATCAAACGATATAACCTGTGTATATCAAGATTAAAGAAGTGGGTGCCCCTACTATCCACATGAAATGAGTATAAGGAGGGATTGACATCTAAAATATGATTAAATAATGTATTTGTGTATGCTTTTATCATACTCATGTAGAATCTTGATACACATGTGTATGTAAAAGTAATTGATATGCCATCCATCAGCATGAAACTGACACATAGATGTTAAAGAGATAATAAAACATGTTTATGATGAAAATATTTTTGGATTTTTGAAGTTTTTATAACATTTTTTGTATTTTTAAATATTTAAAACCATGTATTCCAATATGTATTTGAATTTAGGAGCCAAGATATTGTGTGGTTACCTTGATTTCTAAAATTTCCTATACTATATTAGTGTTAAAAGTTTTGTGTCTACTATTAACTCCCTACTAGAAATAGTCGGTACGTATCTATTATATACATTATATGGGATATGGATTTCTTTGTTATCATGTTGAAAAATAATACATTATTTTGTAGTAATAACAACTACTTTCATATGAGTCAACCATTATTATCCAAGGTGTAAAGTCAAGTATGGTTCATGGTCCATGACTCATATATCAAGGTTCACTACCTTTAGGCCACATGAAATAGTTAAAATGATATACCCCAGAGATTGTGGAAAATATGATGAATAAATTAACTCATATATAGTATGTCCCAACTATTATAATGTGGTAATTTATCAAGTTGTGTTCCAATTTTTTACATCAATATTAAGATGTGGTGATTAACCCCATTGATGTTTGTGTAAATGGTTATATCTTCATGCTTTGCTCATTTTGTAAAAATGTTATCTTTTGAAAGATTGGAAATATGTTCTCTTTTTTATTTTTTAGGCATAGTTTTTATGCACCCTTCATTCTTGTATTTATGAATCAGGTTCTTCCATGCCCCACATTGATTTGTATTATGGAAAATGATTTGATGATATTTATAATATGTTACCTTATCTTATGTAGGTAAAACTCTATTATAATGTTATATGTGTCTAGTAGAAGGTAAATAAATCATTCTACATTTAAGTAACATAGGTAACATGGTATCTAGAGTATTTTGTTGTGTCATTATATATAAAGTATGGTGTGAATCCTTTTGAGAGGGCTCCACATTGTTTACATGAGTAATTTTCATTTGAACATTATAAGGTTAACTTGATGTTTTTATCCAAGAGGGATGTATGTAATAACAAACATTTACCTATTTTCCTTGTATTTTATCTATACCCTTATCTTTATTTAGTTTAGTATATTCTAAAAGTGGATTTAGATTATATGTAATAGGACCTATACATTCAAATAGGTTATCCAGAAGGTGATAAAGTAGATTGAATTTCAATTTTCACATTTTTCATCTATCATTTCATAAGCATTTTCATCATCACTATTATAGTAATCTAAAACATGGCCATGTATCCATTAAATGTTTACCAATAATAGAAGATCAAATGTTGAGGGTTATTAAAACTTTGGTATTATTGGTTTTCTTGGTAATTAATCTTACTCTTGATGTATATGTATGTTCACCTTAGTGTCTAGTGCCTTATTTGCTTCTTAAGATGGAGGAGTCATTGTACTTAACTCACCCACTTCATATGTATGTATATGATCAATAGGAATGCATTATTAAAGTGGTACCACCATAGGGATGCCCTTTAATTCAAAATATAACATTTTACAAAATTTGAAAGATGTATCATCAACATGCATAGTCAATAAGGTCCCATCATGCATTAATTTTACACACCTATGAAGTATAAAAGGGACTATTTCCATTGAAAGTATCTAATGTCTACCTAAAATTAAATTTTAATGTAATGACTAAAAAAATGCATTATATGTAGTTGGTACCATTTTTGGTCCCAATATCACATCCAAAGTGATTTTTCCAACTATAAGATATGTGAATTATCAAACACCTTTATATTCATGACTAATTTTTGAAGAATATTGGTGGTAATTCCCATGGTTCTTATGAATTTT
This sequence comes from Torreya grandis, assembly GCA_037957365.1. Classification (NCBI taxonomy): domain Eukaryota; kingdom Viridiplantae; phylum Streptophyta; class Pinopsida; order Cupressales; family Taxaceae; genus Torreya; species Torreya grandis. The sequence continues at coordinate 1,630,011 of JARHVA010000850.1, read as the reverse complement.
ATGCCACAAATGTCTACGCATGATCCATTTTCAAAGAGAACTCTTTTTATACCCTTATTTTTCATGGTTATTTGTATGAATAATGATAACTCTTGGTAGATAATATATTTGGATGGTAAATTTGTTAGATCAAAGGTAATGAGTTTGGCATTTTTCTTAAAATATTTCATGATATCCATAAAATAATCATGCTCAATATCACTTATAACTTATGTCTCATAAAATACCTTGTATAGGACATCCTTGTAAACATTAGATTGATTTATGATCTCAAGGATTGAAATATTATCATGTGTATTTATTAATTGGTCAATAATGTCATATACCTTAGATTTTATTATAATATTAGGTTGAAGAGACACCTATTGCATATTTATAGGTGGCAAAATGGGTTGATCAAACTTACCCCTTTGAGTACTAATAATGTGGACCACAAAATATAATATATGTTTTTGGAAAATAATGGGTATGGGATGAAAATTGTCATTCAAATAAGATTTAGGTATAACAAATGGTTGATAGCATACATGTTGGCATATAGATACTAGATCTCTAACATTTCAAAAGGAATTTTGAAGTGACATAATGTTGTTTACATGTTAAAACCCTCTCATTATTATCATGAATTTACTTAATATATTTAATAAGTAAACCATAAAAACTATCACAAATTGGAACCCAAAATGGGTTATAGATGCATCCATGTTGCACATATTTCATATCAATTCAAAATAAATGACATAAAAATTAGAAAACATTAATTAAACTAGGGTTTAGAGATCAAATATTAGGCTCACAAAATGTTTAACCCTAATTTAGATGTGGATCTTAATTGGGTAAATAGGGTTAATAATATAGAAATGAAAATGCACAAGGGTGATAAGCATATCTACAACAAGCCAATTAAATGTTAAAATCAAATACAACATTTACTAAATTTATTAAACTGAGATAGGTTAGAAATAAAAATTAAAACTATGATAGATATGAAAATGACAAAGAAATAATATACTTAGTTGGTTCTAATGATAACATAGTTTTGGATCTAAAACTAATAGAAAACATATTGAAAGAGGATTCTTGAACATTCACCAAATTCTAGATTGAGTGCATCTAGAGTTATGAACACTAGCATTAGCCTTGGATGTCATCATTTATTCTACCATCTGAATTAGACATAGGTGTCCTATATGAAATAACTACTGGAAAAAGTATGCATTTACCTAGAGGCTTATATGTTTGTCTTCACCTTCACTCTAGTGAATTCAGATATAGGTCATGGACTATATTTTCTCATGAAATGGTAAAAATCATAGTTATTCATCTTCATAGTGACGTTGGAAAAAAGGTTAGTGTGATCATGGCGTCAAGATAACCCTAAATACCCCATTTTTAATGGGTGATGCCTACATAGCCACTACTCTAAAGAGGGCCTCAGATTATTGTAGTTATCCCCTAATGTGTTGGCTTGTGTGTGCATAAGGGTGAAATATGTGTAAATAAAGTACAATAGTGACCTAATTATGGTTTTGAACTCAATATCTTAAAATAATCCTTCATTACTTCATACATGTAGATGTGTAATACCTATAATTAATATGGAAATAGGAATAAATAATGAATGTTTGATTAATTAAATGCTCTTTATAATAAATGTTAGGTGAGGAATGAATGAGGATTGATTGTGAATATATACCAAACTTATTGGTAAATATCTCTCATTAAATCAATTAGGTTGACCATTAAGATATCTTTCATTTTAAAATTAGATGAATTTAGGACACTAGACACCTGTGTTAGGGTAGGACATTACCATAAATGTAAGGGTCTAGGACTGACACCTGTGTATTGGTACTTAAAAAATAGGTACAAGATCATAACTTGTAAGGGCAAAAGATAAACATATTTTAAGCATTCTGGGAAAGATAGAAGGTTTGGGTCATTATCATAAGATTGGTTAGATCAAGAGATAGGCCAATGGGCATAAGATAGAGAATACACAAGAATTACAAAAGTGATAAAGGTCCAGAACTTAGAGGAACAACCAAAGTTTGATTTTACCAAGTGTACAAGAATAAGGTGTTATATAATTCATAAATGTCATCTTTAAGAAGATGTCATAATGGTAAATAAAGAGAAGGGTGAAAAAAACTAGCCCAAAAAATAATACAGAGTAGTAAATAAATCTAAAGTGTGGTAAGTATAAATCTTTGGTTAAATAAAATAGAACCATAGGAAAACATAATGTAATCAATAAAACATAGGATAATATGCTTCTTAAGAGATAATAATAAAATAAATAGTTCTTTTTATTAGAACGTAAAGAATTCCAACTTACAAATATTTTATAATGGATTTTGAATTCAATACAAAATTAAGAGTCTTTATTAGTATTAATATGCCAACTAGATAAGGTAAAATACTAATAAGAAATCTTAGCAAGAGTAGGTAATAAGTGAAATGCCTTAATACTAGAAAAAATCATAAATATAGCTATGTAACAATCAGATGCCAAGGAGGAATATATTATTATATAAAAAAACTAAAAATAATTATTTGATAGAGATATGTTAACAAAAAAATTGAGTTAATATGAATAAATAATTCCAAAATAACTTTTTACATGAAAAACTTACTTGTTCAACTAGCTCAATGAAAAAAAAAGTTGAAAGAATTTTTATGAGAGAGCAACCACAAACTAGGTTTGAGGACAAAAAACACAAAATAATGAAAATGTTATGGTAAAAATGTAGACATATTTTTTTTAAAATGTGACATTTCCTCCAAAAAAATCATGTAAAACTCATGAATCAATGTTAAATTAGCCTAGGTATGATACCATATTAGATTATTTATCAAGATTGACATAAATAATGTTGAATACATTAGAAAATATATGAATATTAATAATGTTAACTCAAGAAGTGAAAAATATACAAGAGATAGATTAGGGTTGACAAGTGGTGAAACCATTGAATAGATAAAGAAAACCCATAATCTATAAGAATCCTTGAGAGAAATTAAACTCCAAGTAAAATAGAAAGAATATTCCAAGAGAGAGAGAGAAGGGTGGACTCAATCCAAAAGAGGCATCACCATATTTGAAGATAAAAAGTTTTCATAGAAGAGAGGAGGAGAGGTATCTTTGAATAAATCAAGAGGAAGGATGAGGTAGTTAAAATAATCACATCATGACATTAAAAGACACCTTGTTGTGTGACATGTGTCATATTCCAAAATAGAATTGGGAAAAATACATGACATGTGTGGGAATATTTAATTTTAGAGTAACTCCAAAATCCTACGAGTGTATAAGAGAGGTGAGAGACACTTCATAATTTTTGGATAAAGTGAATTAATAATAATAATAAATTCACACCTAAAAGAGACTTAGGATAAGCCTAAATTGAACCCAAATAAGGTTAATCTATAAAACAATATGTGAACAATGAAATTTATTAATAGTCTTGGATATACTTAGATAAATTTAATCAATAATACCATTTTTATTAAAGTATATGATAGGATTAATAAGAATCCACTTGGAGGTATTAACTTACCTATAAAAATGGGTCATAAGACAACCTTAATTTTATTTCATGTATTACCAAATAATGGGACATATGATGTGTTTCTTGGAAACCCATGAATTAGACTAGTGCTTAGAATATGTTCATAAAATTAATTTATTGATTAATATTCAAGGCAATATTTATGATCCTATAGTATAATTTAAACATGAGGTGTTATATATGGAGTTACCCAAGTAATAATTACTCATAAAACTTAAACTACATGAACCTAAATTTGAAATATCTAATATTCCATCTACCAAGGTAATTTTATCATAACCTTTTGCATCTATACAAGATAAAACACCTAAAAAATATCCAAATGTTCAAGATATAATTATTATAAGGGAGTTTTCTATTCCAATAGAGAGTATAAAGGATAATATAGGTTTTTCCAATGATTGCTCTTATAGTGATGATGATTACATTGATAACTATTATATTAATTATGATTATATAATGATTATAATCTATTATATTTATTATACTGATGGTCACCTAGACATATTGATATTAACCTTAAGTATATAACTTTTTATATTATACAATTTGATGATGATTACCCTAATGTTATAAATTAGCTTTGTTTATTAACCCCATATATTTGCACGTAAGTTATCTCTATTTTTTATTTGATTAGCTAAAATTGAGGATTTTTATGGATAGTAAAACCACATAGTTTAAAAATTACACAAATTTTATAAAAAAGAGTCCAAAGAAAAATAATCCATGTAGGCCATCCAACCAACAAAAACTTTCACCAGTTTACAGCTAAGACATCAAGACAAAAGAACCTAGATTCACACTAAATTTCCTTTGAGGAATACATGGATCCTACCTATATATCAGTCATAAGTGGATCTTTATTTTATACACTCATTTTACTTGATTTTGATGGTTTTTCATTTTATTATAAGAGTAGGACCATCTGTCATTTTTCCATCCTATTCTATCATCCCCTTGACCTTATTAGGGTTTTTAGCTATAATTTTTAGGGTTTTTAGCTATAATTTTCTCCTTTATTTTAATGTTTAAGGGTGATGTCACATTGTATGGGGTGATCCTTATGACTTACTTGGTGTTATTTCCTTGGGTAGATTCTAGACTCAAACTTCCCCCTTCAATGATCTTGGGGTTACTCTAAGTTTCTTTCAGTTTGTTAGATTCTAATTTTATGGTGTTCCACTCCTCCATGAGGGAAACTGATTGGCATCCTAGGATCTAAAGGTTATTTTGGAATTCCTATAATTAATAATTGAAAAATTAAAGGTGTTCCCCCAACACTCTATTGACTTCTTATTTCTTGGCTTCAATAGCCTTTGGCAATGGATTTCAAAGTTTGGGTTATCACTTCTTAGGGAACCACTCAGCCTGTCACTTTCTTTCTTAAAGGTTTTCTTAACCTTTTTGTTTTTTTTTTTTTTGGGGGGGGGGTGGGGATATTGGTTTTTTATTTTTTACTTTCCTATCTTCAGCCCAAATGGGCTTCTGGGACTTGGTGTGGAATATGGTGGGGGTCAAGATAACCCTCCACTCCTTCCGTAATATTTTTAGAGGCATTCCCCGATTATTTATCCTTACTACTTTCAATTATATTTATTTTATTGTATATAGTTTCCTTCCTTTTGATTTATTTTATTGAATTGTATTTCCTTATTATTTTATTTTGTGTATGGATTTTTGGAACCCTTATCTATTTTATATCTTTTTCCTATTTGTTTATATGATTATGTTATCTATTATTTCTAAATTCCTCTATTTCTACTATGTTTTCTTCTTTATCTTATTTGAATTTTGAAGTTACCACTTTATTTAATGGTTTCACTATTTTAGTTGTCCTTTATTTCAAATCTCAATATTTACATGATTTATATAATTTGAGTTTCCTCTTTCCTCACTAATTATTTATGATCCCTTATTCATGTACATAAATGTCACTATTATAGTCTTTTCCTTTGCTTGATTGTGCTAGTTTATTTTTCTTATTTCTCTTGCCTTTATTTATTGTGATCCATACCAAAATACTATAAAAATTACCTATAATTAAAACACATTCTAGATTATTGTGACATGACCCATTTTAGGCATAATTATGATGGAAGTTTTAGATTAGTAGGGAACCACTCTTCCTTATTATTATTGTTTTGCCCTTATAATTTCATTCTTTTGGATGGATAATTTCCTTGACCATTTTATGTTCTTTAAAATATATTTGTATTTATGTTTGATTGTTACATGAGTAAAAAACTTGAATTATTATATTATTTTCTTATTTATAGAGGCTACATTGCTTATAACTATTATACCAATGATAATATTTAGTACATATTGGACATATATGTATCTACATGATAATATGGATTCATAGGTGGTTGGGGGAACTTTTCATGCTTTCCCTAGGGGAATTTTAGGGAACTCCTAAAAATGATTCAATTTTATCTTCCTTGGATTCCTTTACCACATTGAGATTTCATGTGGTTATGTATAGTGTCTAGCATATACTTGTGTGTTATTAGTGCCAATATATGTATGCTCATAATGTTAGTATTTTTTATACTTTAGTATCAATTTATGCTTAGTTAAATGATTTTTTATTCCTATGTTGATTTTATTCTAGATTAATTTATTTATTTTATTTATATGTTTATTGTTTAATTTGCCTCTCTTATTTTCCCTCTGCATGATGTGTTTTGGTCATATACTTATTTTTGGCACACCTCTCTTATTTTCACTTGTAATATACACATGTTTCATGCCTCCATTTTATGATATAACTCACATGATTTTTTCTTGTTTTATTTGCATGGAATATATTACTTTATATGTTTTATTTTTTTAAAATTTTTACTTCAAGTTTGTTGTGCTTACTATGTGATTAACATGTCTTTCCTACTTGGTATGTTTTCTCTATGTTCATATATAATTATTTTCATGATCTATATCATGAACAATGTTCATTGATTTTATAATATCCATATAAATAATATGTTCTTGTTTGATTTCCTGCATTTCCTTGATTCCTATCATGCACCTATTAAAGCAAGGATATGTTTAACCCTAAACTAAGATGGGTCAATATAGTATAGGTTTAAGAATATAGAAATGAATAATCACAAGGGTGATAAATAGATATATAGTAGGCTAATTAATTATAAACTTAGACAAATAAATTTCTAAATTTAAATGTCAAGATATTTTAAAATGAAAAGTAAAACTATTGATTGATATTGAAATAAATCATAAACAAGAGTACACATTTGTTTTACTATGTACATGTATATCTAGGTTGAAACAATCTGGAAGAGGAGTATATAAAGATCTTAGAATAGTCATCATAGTCTATAAATTTACATTCTATGGCATTAGATGGTTACATCAAATATGGATGGTTGCATCGATGATATTTTCTAACTTGGACATAGGTGTCTAGTAAAAAATATCTATTGTATTTAGGTGAGACCACCTATAAACTTCTAGGTTTTCTGTCCCATTTCATATGGTGTGTTCAAATATCATGCATAAGTTGTCACTCTTTGTCAAATGATCAAACCCTAGGTTCCTCACCCTTGGGGTGACCATGGAAAATGGTTTATTGGTCACATGGTGTTGAGCTTCCCTAAGGACCCCTCTATTAATAGGCATATATCACATATCCAATACTCTAAAGAGGGCATCAAATTTATGTATGTTTCCCATATGTGTTGAATTATGTGTGTATTAAGATATAACATGTGATAAATAAGTACTTAGAGTGAATTATCTTGTAGTTGGGAAAATATGGATCATGGAGTGATCCTTTAGTAAATTAGACATGTAGATAGTTTCCCCTATGATTGATATTGAAATAGGAAATAATAGGGAAGATCTGCTTGCTTGAATACTTGATTGAATGCTTTTTGTAATTTACTTTGTGAGTTGTTAGGTCTGTGATAGGTGAGGAATGAATGAGGCTTAATATATTATATATACCGATACCTTTTGAAAATATATCACATTAAAATCACTTAGGATGACCATAAGGATACGTTAGATTTAAAAATTTGATGACTAAGAAACTAGACACCTAGTTTGGCATAGGACACTAGCTTCAACATATACATCTAACTAAGAGATAAGTGTATAGGAATATATAAAATAGGTATAGGTTCAAAAATTTAAAAATATGATAATAATAAGGTTTATAACATTTATAGTAGAATAGAATCCCTCATAACTAGAATAACATATGGTCAGACAAAGAGATAAGCAATAGTCACAAGAGATAATAGATGCAAGCATTTTAATAGTAGGAAGGTCTTATAACTAAAAGTTATAAACATGAGAATTAATTGAACTAGACACTAAATTTTTTACTAGACACCTATGTCTAGGGGGAATGTAGACAAGAAATATTGAGAAAAATTTAGTGTCTACATTCCTATTTAAACAAGTAATACTGAGGTGCTATATAATTCAAATTTAGTGTCTACATTCCCCCCCCCCCTTTAATCTAGTAATGAAATTGCTTGTTTAAATGAAAAGGAATGCATACTTGGGTGTGTATAAAAAACCTTGTCTTTGCATGAGTCCCACTTAAGTGCCTTACTGATGAATGACCTAAAACCAAGATCATGTTATATTATATAACATGTGCATACAATATTTAATTTAAAGTATTTTAAATGCTTGAAATTAAAGAGAGTAAGGTTAGGAGTGCATCTATGTATTGATGTAACCATCTTTCCTTTTGGTAATTTGATTTTAAGAGATTATTTATTGTGAATATTTGGAGCTAAGATTAGGACAATAATAAAACCTAAAAGTATACATGCATACATACATATACATATATATATATATATGTATGTATACACACACACACACACACACACACACACACATATATATATGTATATATATATATATATATATATATATATATATATATATATTTATGTATATACATACATATATATATATATATACATATACACACACACACACACATATACATATATATATATATATATGTATATATGTGTATATATATATATGTATATATATATATGTATCTATATATATATGTATATCTATATATATATATATATATATATATATATATATATATATATGTATATATGTATATCTATATATATATATATGTATATCTATATATATATATATATATGTATATATATATATGTATATGTATATATATATGTATATATGTCTGTATTAGAAGGAAAATTTTACCCCCATGCAACCCAATCATACTTATAATATGGTAAAAATGAGCAATCTAAGTAAATTCACACTATAAATATGTTTTAGGTAGATGATTTGATCAATCCAAAACCTAGTTTTTCACTTTTGAACCTTGATAAATTAGAAATTATAAATAGAGTGGAAAACCCTAGGCCAAATCTAGGGTTTTGGGGACCAAATTTTAGGTTCACCAAATTTTCTACCCTAAATTGAGATGGATCAATATAGTCTAGGGTTAAGAATATATAAATGAATAAGCACAAGGGTGATAAATATATATAAAGTAAGCCAATTAATTATAAACTTAGATAACCAATATTCTAAATTTAAATCCTAAGATATGCTAAAAATTGAAAGTACAAATATTGATTGATATTATGATAAATCAAAATTAAGAATACTTGGTTTACTATCTACATGCAAATCTAGGTTGAAATATATTGTAAGTGAATTAGATCAATATCTTATAATAATCACCATATTCTGTGAATTTTCATTTTATGGATTTGGACACTTGTATAATATCTAAATAGTTATTTTGATGATATTTTCTAACTTATATGCAAGAGTAAAATAAAAAATGTAAACAATATCTAGGTGAGACCACATGGAAACTTATGGGTTTTATATCACCTTTTCTCTAGTGTGTTCAAATATCATGCATATGATGTCATTATTTGTCAAATGATAAAATTATATATTCCTCACGCTTGGGGTGACTATGGGAAAAATGGGTTAGTGGGAACATGGTGTTGATCTTCCCCAGTGACCCCTCTATTAATGGGCATTACCTACATAGCCAATACTCTGAATAGGGCCTTAGACTTATGTTGTTCTCCCATATATGTTGGTTTGTGTGTGTATCAAGATGAAACATGTGATAATCAAATACATAAATTGACATAGCTTGTAATTAGAACATATGGTTCATGGAACTATCCATTAGTACATCAAACCTGTATATGGGTTACCCTTATGATTAATATTGAAATAGGAATTAATCGAGAAGATTTTCTCACTTGAATTCTTTTAGTAAGTTTCCATGTGAGTTTTTAGGTCTATGCCAGGTGAAGAATGAATGAGGGTTGATATTGTATATATACCAATAAATTTTGGAAATATCTCACATTAAATCACATAGGTTGACCATAAGAATACATTACAAAATTAAAATTTAATGACTTTAGGGCATTAGAAACATAATTTGGTATAGGACACTAGTGTCAATGTAGGCATTTAACTAGGACACAAGTGTATAAGAAACTAGAAAACAAGTATAGGTCTAAAAATTGTAGAGGAGTATAATAAGAATGATTACAACATTTTAGTAAGTATATAAGGCCTAGTCATCATAATAACTTATGGTCAAACTAAGAGATAACTAATAGTCATAAGAGATAGTGGATGCGAGCCTTTCGACAGCAAAAGGGTATTAGAATTGAAGGGAAAAACCATGACAAGTACTTGTCAAGTATACAATATTGAGGTGATATATAATTTATATTTATTATCTAAAATACCCATGTGTATGTTTCTCTTTGATATATTTTCTAATACACCTCTTGTATTGGGGAATGTTACCTTACTTATTCATCTCGTATTTCATACTTGTATTGGGGAATAAAATTATTATGCTTTCATTTCTTATATATTACTTATAAAATATCATGATACTCATGTGCTTGCATTGATTATAACTTTCTCACTTAGGGACATCTTGTTATTATTATTTACATTTTTTACATTAACATACTAAAGAGTGGATTTATTGTGCTTATATTTATGTATTTCACGTAAAAGGGTATGATACTCTTGAAAATTCATTAACTAAACATTATATATATAGGTAAATCTAGTTTAATTTTTTGCATACATTTCTTGGACTTAGACATTCATAGGTAAAATACAATATTACATACATGATTTCATGATGACATATTATTATGATTTTTAACTTATGATATGCACCTAAGGAAAAAAATTAAAAATTGTGTAAGACTTGACACATGAGTGAGACACTGAAAAAATTTCTTAGATACTTTTAGATTTCATATTAAATATCATATATATAATAAAAAGAACATTTAATGGAAACTATTATGTGCACTACATAATCTAAAATTCAACACATTTGATGAATAAACACACTTGTAAAACAAACACAATGAAAGAGAAGCCAAAAAATGGTGATCATATAAAAAAAATATTACATGAGATCAATATATGTTAGAAAAGTATATGATTTGAAGAGAAATATAACATGACTTTGCACAATATTAGTGAATAGGTCAAAGAATTAATATTTTGATGTATAGGACATGTGGTATGATAGTTGGTGAAAGAGAGATGAATAAATAAAAAATCGTAATGGTTCAAGGGGTATAGTATAACTATAAATAATAATATTGGCCTCTTATTTGATACATACTTTTGAGGTTAAACATGTATAGATGATGAGTTAGATTGCTTATAAGAAGCTTGGAGCTAGGGTTTCAAGATTTTGGTGTATAATAATTGAATGAGGTTTATGTGAAAGGGTTAATATTTAATGACAATCAAAAAATGAAGTATGATTTATGAATAATATGATGTTGATGTCTAAATATGGATGAAATATATATTCTTTAAGTAAATTATATCATACTGTAACATTTATTTTTTACTTTGATGACTTTTATGTGATATATTTATTTTTATAGAAATGATGCACTTGTTTATGTCTTTGTGATTTGTTATCATAATAGGGTTATTTATATTATCTTAATACAACTTGGGTGATCACTAAATCCTCATTCTTTGTTTATATTATAATGCCATGAGTAATATTTATCTATAATTCAATATAAATAAAAATCACAATAATGATTATAGATTAGTGATTTTTTTTCCTATCATACATATTCTATGCATAATCCATATATTTTGAGATATGTTAATATTAGGTGTTGGTAAAATACTTGTTTTTAAATGAACAAACATAAATAAGAGATATGATAAAAGGATACAAAAATAATAAGAATAATGCCATGCACATAAAATACACAATATTTCACCTTTAAAAACACCTTCAGGTAAAAAACCTATAGAATTTACCTCTTTGTTTATATAATTAACTTTACCCTTTACAATAATACAAAACACCAAGTTATGTAAACTATTATACAATCCTTTACTATATGTACATTGTAAAATTTATCTATACAATCCATAAAATTAATCATCATTTTTGCATCATCGTCTCCATAATAAAAACCATACCTATATATCAAAACATTACTTTTTAACACTCATTTAATATAGGAATCAAGTCATATCAGATACTTAGTCAAATTATCATTAAATAATTCTCCTCATCAACTCCATATTATAGTTATACCAAGATTTGAATTACACATATTTATTTGATAAACACAATTAGATAAGTTTATTAATGCCTTATGTTTGACATTCATTTAATTAACATGTTATATATCTCATCAAAACATCATACTATGAAACCTATGAAACCACTATGCACCACTATCAACCTTCTTGCATATAAACATCAAGTGCAAAAACATCCACTACGGTCACATAAATACTTAATATTATTCTCATATAAGTATTACAATATTATGTGATATAAAAATTAGTTAATACTAAACTTTCATAGGTAATATAATACTCAACCATCTATTTCACTCACTGAGGTACTTAACACTGCATTCACAAAAGTACCAAAGTGAAACCGTGCATTGAACATGTTTAAGTACTAACCAATGAAACCATACATTACACTCATAAAATTACTCAAGTGAAAACAAATTTTTTGTTTGTAGATGTACTTAAATATTTTCCATCACTTAAAACTTATTGCTACACTTTATTTGTAAATATGAACCACAACCACTATTCACTAAGATCCATATGTCAAAAACATTTTTAAAAATATCCCATTTTTTGAATAATTTACAAAAGGGAACACAAATCTATAATTCAAACTCTATGGGAATACATTTCCAATTATTTTATACACCCACATAAATTCTTAATATTCACCACTTTATATAATGAATCTAAAAAATATCGTCTATGTATACCTTATATAACATTATATTTATTTATTACACCATTTACATTAAAAATGATATCGTGCATGAATGTGATTCATTCTATAATGATACTAGGATTACATTATATAAGTATTTTGATTTGACTATTGCAATCTATCCTCACTATGTTTTGAGTGAGCCCAATAATAGAAAATAAACTTTGAAGGCAAACTACTTCCTTGCTCACATGAGTAGCCACTATGTACTCACCATCTATGATGGATATTACAACACTTTATTTGTATTTTATCATCCAATTTATAGATCCACCTAATAATATTGACACATACATATTGTTATATCTACAATAATCCATATCTCCAACCCAATTTGAATCCATGAAGCCCTACAAATTTGACGTCCTAATTTCACCAAGTTTATCCTAATATAAAATTTCATAGCCAAAAGTGCCTCATATATTCCTAAATATTATATTCACTTCGATCTAATGTTTTTGCTTATATTAGACATGAATTTGATCACTACTCTCACTGCATACACAATGCCAAGTCTTGTGTAGACTATTACATATATAAGGATTCCCATTGAACTCATATTTGGAACTTGACCCATGTAATATAACTCATATTATGTATTATATATTTTATAACAAACTATAAAATGTGTGTACATAATATAATAATCTTGCATCTTGAACATCTCTAATACAACCTCAACATAATTCCTCTTGTTTATCTATTTATTTTTGTTGAAACGAACTAGTTTGATTTCCATTCCCAAGATGAACCCTGTGGCATAAATATATTTCATGTATAATTTAAAAATAAATTGATACTTTACCTTATTAATATTTCCCTTATCATTTTTGATTAAAAATATGTCATCCACATAGGTATTATGATGACATAGTTATAACCTTCTTACTTTAGGTAAATGTATTAACATTTTTTCACAAGTCCAATTCCAACAAAATAGATATAAAAATTATGATTATACATAATTTGAGATTATTTCAATCCATATAAGAACTTCTTTAGTCTATAGACAAAATGCTACTTTCCTTTCACCTTGAATTATTTTGGCTGTGACATGTATATTCATCATTTACACTCTCCATGTAGAAACACTATTAGTATCTATTTGATCTATCTCAAGATCAAAAATATAAATAATAACTAAAATACATATAATATATGCCAACTTATAGATAAAATAAAGGTCTCACAAAATATAATTCCCTCTACCTGCAAGAATCAATTTACTACTACAAAAGTCTTGTACATTTCCAATTTCCCTTATGAATTTTTCTTCTTATTAAAAATCTAATTATAGTCTATACGTTTTATAATAGGATGAAAATTTATAAATTTACAATTATAATTCTTATACAAATAATCCATAGCCTCTTTTATTATGTTATTCTAAGACTTTCCCTCAACTCATCTAAGAGCTTCTTTTATTGTATTAGGGTTTTCATTATAAAACACAAAAAAAATATAATGGGATATACATCTTAAAACATTTGTGCACATGTTATGATATCCTCAAAGTATGAGTAAACAACTCCTATTATTGAAAATTTTCATCCACCATACCATAATTAGATACAATATCTTTAACATTTACATTAACCTACATCTTTTTCTATTTGTTCCTTTAGTTTCTTCTTTGCTTCTTTATATTATATATGAATCATCATAACCTACCTAAGAACCAAATCATGAATATAAACCTTGTTATTTTGTTTAGTATTCCATAGTTTGTATCCATTAACACTTGTTTTATATCCCATGAAGGTTCACATTGTATACATAAAGTTGATTTTTTAACCCTTTTGCTTTAGAACATATACACAAGATTTATAACCAAAAACTCATGTTTTTCAAAGATGGTTTCTTACTAGTCCAATATATTTTAAAATTTTGTCAACAAACACTAATGTGGGTGATTTGTTGACAAGATAACATGTATTAACCATTGATTTTATCAAAAATGTCTACTCCAAGTGTGTAATGCTCAACATAATATAGGCCTTGTACATAAATATCTCATTATTTTTCTTTGAAACTAAATTATGATATAGTTTATATAGGGTTATATTTTATATTTTATTTAAAAATTGCTTGTATAAAAACAAAAAATCATTTTATCAGTATTCAGCCCTATTGTCCATGCATAACGCTTTTATATTTTTCTTGGTTGATTCTCCACAAGGGATTTGAACTACTTGAATTTATTGAGAAATTTAGATTAATTATGGATAAATTATATACAAGTATTATGAGAAACATCATCTATGAAGGACACATAGAACATAAAGTTACTTAGTGACGGGACATCAATTGCTCCAAACACATCACAGTGAATCATTTTCAATATTCCACTTACCCGCATAGAACTTGTGGGTAATTTTTATCAACTCTTCTCAGTGTATAAATAATGTTCACAAAATTCATATTCCAAGTACCATTACATAATACCCTATACTATACATTTAGTTTATATAATATTTAAAAACATTTCACAAATATTTGCCATCCTCTGATGCCAAAACATTGTCTTCTCCATTTGAAGTAATGTGAAAAAATTTGAATCAACCATAGCCTCATGATTTTTTTATTTTATTTTTATTTTTTTACATTTGATACTTCTTACATTCACATAAATCTTGAAAATAATTCCTTTGAACACAAATATTGATAATATTGTGACCCCTAAAACCATCTTCCACCCATATATATTGAATTAGACTTGTACACAAAATCATTCATTTTTATCATAGGGATTAGATTCATAGCCAATCTATAAATATGTAAGACACCAAAGATATTCTTGATCATCCCATATTTGAACCTCAATTATAATCTTCCTATCCCAATTATCCTATAGGTTGAGTTGTTTTTTATAAATGCATCACCATCATCATGCTATTAATATTCATAAAACCACTCTTGATGAAGATTCATATGATAGGATGTAAATGAATCAATCAACCATTAATGCATAGTTGAAGTTTAAAGATAGACATATCCATTATGATCACTAAAGACCTTTTTAGTTGAGGGCATAACATTTTTTGGTTTCATGTTTTATACCCTTTTCACTTTACAATCCTTCTTAAAGTTACCTATTTTACCAAAGTTCCAATATTTATTAAAACATATTTATAGAGTATGAGATATTCCTATAAATTTTGAGTGTTTATACCAATATTTAAACTTTCTTGTATATTTTTATAAACCTCACATAAACAAGGAATCATTTGTCTAATCTTTCCACAATATTACATCTCATCTCATCTAATACCAGAGCTATGGCTACATCCTCCAATTTTAGCCATTACTATATTACCCAAGAGTTTGGAAAGGAATATAAAAAATATGACTTTATTAATCATACATTTTAAATTAAATATAAAATAACTAACTTATCAAAATGTTGAATGTGTTTAGTTACTCTATGTATAAAACTAATATATTTAACTTTATCACTTTATAAACAAATTTCACTTGGAGGGGATTTTCATCTCATCAATATCATTGAGTACAAACTTTAAAGGGTGCATTGGGAATGGGTTATAGTTATATCATGGTAATTTTTTAGATATGTTTACATACTATTATATCATACACTCATTACTACTAGTTTGACCACTTCTGAGTCTCCTTCCCTCTTCATCTAATTTTCATTCATATTTTTTAGCTTCCTTATATCATCTTATATTAGATAGGTTGATACAGTCTATTTCATACTTATCTTCCCTATATTTTATTGGATTTACCAATACATTTATGAATTTATCTTCTTTATATTATAATTTATTGGCTTAGCTAGTATAGTATTTTGTCAGTTGATGTCTTCCAACTATATCAGCCTAGCCAATACCATCGACTTAGATTTCATGATTAGTTATGATTATTGAATATATATATACATATATATATATATATATATATATATATATATATATATATACATATATACATATATATATATATATATATATAGTTTTCTTATTTCATTCCCAAATATATATAACACATTCATCTACTCTGATTATGCTTAAATTTATGCTCCTAAATAAAATTTGGAGGAGTTAGAGGTTCTAGAGTCTTATCTTTGAGGTATAGTATTTTTATGGCCTTTGAAGCTCAATAAGATAAACTAGACTAAAGAGGTATACCTTGTCTTTAGATCCCAAAACTAATGATACCTAAGTATTTATATATATATTTTTAGATATTCAACCTAAAAAATCTCTTTCAAAGTGCCACTTTAGCCAAAGGGGGAGATTTAAGTGTTGGCAATTACACCTAAAAGAAAGTATGTATATCCCTACCCTCTTTCCTTTATTCACTTATTAAATTGGATATTGTTATGATTATATATATTATGGATGTGTTTATTATACTTTATTATGATTTTACTTATACCTAATAAGATATTATAATTATAGGGTTATATAGGCTTTCCATAATCATTCTAGGCCACATAGACCACCTATTGGTTGACCATTGCACCACATATCTTCTTATTATTTTAGTAATTTTAGTTATATATTAGATCTAGTTTACCCTTGTTCATTAGTTCATTTCAAGTGGTATCCTCTTTATATACTTAATACACCCCCATTATTATCATTGTTGCAATCATATATCTATACTGAACCCTATTGAGAGTTATACCTCAAGTCATAAGCTTAGGATTTGAAACACTTTCCTCTTTACATTATAATGTAGATTACCCTATGCTAGGTCTATAGTTATTATAGGTTCCTACCTTATCATACAAGTATATAAAATCTCTATTTTTATGACCTTATTTCAGTCCTAGTCTATTTAGATAAAGAGGATAGTTATAGGTCATCATAACCCATGCATTTATTCTAGTGAACCCAATATTAATGTTATACTACATATGCTTGGAATTTTTTTTTAAAAAATACTAATTTATTTTTAATATTTTATTCATTATCATCATACATTTAAACAAAGCCTTTAACCCATTTGTGTTAGCCAATCTGATATAGTTTTCCATTTTTACAGCTATATTGGCTAGCCCAATATAGTTTTATGTGTTTTTTAACTATATTGCTAAGATCGATATAGTTTAGTTATTAATTTATATTGTATTGATTATACTTATACAATTGTATGTTTCTTACTTTAGTTTCCTAATACATCAATAGGCCCATACCTTCTTACTAATTTTAACATAATTCCTTATTTTTCATCTTATCCTTCTGTATTTTTATTACAATGTCCACTCTTAGGGGATTTTTAGAGAACCTCTAACCACTTTAATTTTACATAGGTCTCTCTTTTATATATTAAATGACCACCATTAAATTCAACTCTTCATTCCATAATTAATATAGTCCATTTCCTATAAAAATATCATAGATATGATGATATTCCCATTTATGATGAGTTTTATTACTAGGGTGAAATCCTAATGATAATAAATATAGTGGGAATAAATAATATCAAAATTGTCTTCCCACTTATGATGATCCTAATGCAGATCTTAATTATATAAATTTTGACATTCCTAGCATTCATTAATATCCCCATGATTATATTTCCACTTATGATGATCATTTTCACTAGGGTGAAGATCCCAAGGATGAAGCATATATATATATATATATATATATATATATATATATATATATATATATATATATATATATATATATATATATATATATATATATATATTATCTGTATGGTCCTATAATTTTTGATGATCCTTATAAATATTCTAATGATTCCACCTCCAAAACTTCTCATGTAATTGAGAATCAATACCACAATATTCCAATATATGATCATGATGATGATGATAGAGTTGAGGATCCTAGCATGATATCATATATTTATATTGATTATTATTACAACATAGATGATAATACCTCTTCTAATTCTTAAATTTATATCACCACTCACTTTGACCAAGGAATTAATTAGGATTATTATATCAATACTTGGGTCTTCATCTTGACATTTGAGGTTTTAACCTATAAAATCTATTGAAAAGTGGAACTTGAGCCAAAGGGGTCTATTGAATCATTTTTGGGTCCACCCAAAGGTAGGCATCTACATCCATGATTATTTCCTTTATTTACATAGTATATTAGATATTTCTATGATTATTAATTTTATGTATGTGTTAGTTATCTTCACTTATGCTCTTCCTTATACCAAATAAATAGATATAGTTATAATGTTTCTTATGATTTAAATAATCAACTTATGTTGGATAGACCTCCCATTAGTTGACCATTACACAACTTATCTTAGTTTATTTAGTTATCTTAGATCTAGGTTTTCCTTGTTCATCAGTTCCTTGTATGTGGTATCCTTATTATATCTTTGATGCACCATCATTATTATCATTGTTAGAATAATTTATCTATATTGAGCAATAATGATAGCTATACTCATATAGAGATGATTACATAACATAATTATTTAAACATTAATCCAATAAATCAAAAGAAGAATGCATAAGAGTAAATCAAATTAAGCCCATCTATTCATGTAGGAATTTCAACTAATAATAAAAAACACTTGAAATAAAACAATGTCATATTACATTATCAAGTGGATTCATCATACAAATGTAGTTCAAATGCATGTTTTCCCTTGATCAAGAGCTCTTGTATTTAACAATAATGATGGCCAAATCCCCTAATGTCTCAAGAACTCCTTGTAAAGCCTAGGCTTATGATTTGGAATCACTAAACTAGCCTATCAATGAAGATTTATAATAAAATCAATGATAAAATACAAAGGATTGTGAAAACAAATTTCATTATAACTTTTCAAAAATTAAGATTAAAAATGATGTTCATGGCCTCTCTATTTATATATTTTTGAGATTGATCAAGATCAACCATGACCATCCATCTAAGGATTGAGATATGTGGCCATGAGTTAATCAAATTATATAATTAAATACATAAATATCCCTCATAAATATTTGGGATAGAGTGGAATTTGAGAGGAATGGATGGTATTAATGAGGCATGAGAGATCCATAATCTTGATATTTGTCAAATTTATAGCCTAACCATGCCTTCCCAAAAAATGATATCATTAGGTGATGCAGTGAATAGAAATCAATTTACAAAAAGAAATATTCAACAACTCTCATGTAAAATCCACTTAAGCTCATGATTTGGATCAATTATCCTTAAACAAGGTTAATCAACATTTGTGTAATTATTTGGAAATTGGCCCTCAATTAATCATAATGGTTAGAATGTCTTGTTATTAGCCTAAAATTTGACTAGATTAGATTTAAAAGTTAAAGTTATATTTATTGGATCTATATTCCCATTTAGGATTCTACCAACACCAAATAAAATGGGAACATTTATTGTGTAAGAGATTTGATAGAGAATATAAATCTAGAGCATCTAGGTGTAAAATTGGCATTTTGACTCAAAATGATTTGATCAAAGTTAGCTAACCCATAAAATACATTGGCCCATTTAGGGATACTTTGACCTAAATCAACACTTGTAAGTGACAAGTTCAAACCATTTAAGATATTTTATGGATTTTGACCTAAAATGTGCATTTGAGTTTAATTAAAATAAGATTGATAATTTTGACACAAATGGTGTTAGGAATTGGATGTCTACATTTTACCCCTATTTGAGAAGGCATAGTGAGACATTTAGGTGAAGCATCATATTTTCAAAGAAAAGAGTTGTTATGAATAAATTGGAATAAACACATGATTCACCCTCAACAGGACATACTAGGATGAAAGAGAAGGATGAACACTCAAAAAGATAGAGAAAGTGAGAGATTAACCCATTGAAAAGATCACATCCAGATGAGCTAAAGCTTACACATGAGATTACCATCAATGATCAAAATATAATTTAGAGGTATAATAGGCCCAAAATATGGGGGGAATGGGAAAGATATAATACATAAATGTAAGGGACACATTTTAAATGTACCCAATTTGAGAGTACAAGGTGCACGCTTATGGCATTGATCAATCTTGAGACAAGTTGCACACTAAAATATTTCCATCATGGGAAATAGTGTGGAGAGCTTAGAATTAGAGGAAAAGAGAGAATGTTCTTATTTAAGAAGGGAAGCACCACTAAAATGGGGTATTTGAATAGACAATAATAAGTACACCAATAGAGTAGATTTGATCATGATAAGATAGGTGTGCCCCAGTAGGGCTAATTTTGATCACTGATAAAGAATAAATAATGGTTTTACCTTTCTACAGTTGATTTGATTAAGATGTTGTTTAGATGTTGTGCCCTGGTGTGGGAAATTAGAAAGTAAAATAGGTCAAGGATATAATCTAACAAATAGGTTAAAGTGAGTGGGCATAAGCGTACATGTAATGGTGTGCTTAGAAAGCCATATAAAACCCAACATACTAGAATACACAAAGTGATGAAAGAGATGAAAATAAAAATGGATATGGCTGAGCTAAATCCAGATGCATAAGACAAGTGGGCATTGCCTACATAGTTCTATGGACTCATGTTCCAAAATGAACTTTAATCCAATGTAGTTCAACCAAGTTTAGGAGAGAATGGAATGAGGAATGATGAAAATTGACCAAGAATTTAATAGACTCACAATATATGCAAAGATATGCACATCTAAACATAGAGTTGAGTGCTAAAATTCATGTTACATAGATGCCTAATTCTATATCATGAGCCTAAATTATGTAAATTCTTATTGAAAATCATTCATTGAAGTTGTGTTGACATTTAAGACATTGAAACCTGAGCACAAAGTGATTGATATAGCAAAATAAATTAGGAATCATAAGTATGAATAACTTAAAATGACATAATATTCTAATTGCACTGAGCTGGTTCAAATGTGAATACCTATAACTAAGGATAATGGTAAAACAATGACCAAAACCAGAGTTACAACTATTTACATTTTTAAAAAAAAAAGATAAACATAAATGAATATGACTTGAAATCAAGATATGATCAATCAAGACTTAAGTAAGAGCAAAAGTGGTTAAAAACAAAAATTAAGAACATCTTAATGATATGAGACCAAGATATAAATAATAAAGATCCATATAGACCATCATGACATTCTTGAACACAAAAGAGAAAAGTAAAATCAAATAGAAAAATAAGATATGAGCAACAATCAAATAAACAAAATGGTCTAAGAACAACTTAATAACATAGGACTAAGATATAAATAATCAAGATCCATGCAAATCATCAAGATGTTTGGAAACACAAAAGAGATAAGTAAAACCATATAGGGAAACACAAGACCAATACGAGACAAGAAGTAATAAAAAATAAAATGAGAAGAAATAAAATGAGAGGATAAAAATAACAATAAAACACAAATAAAACTTAAATAAACACACATAAACAAAATCCTAGTTAGTGCAATTTAAAGATAAATGTTCATACATGTGCAGTAGAGGCCTTACTTTCTACCACAACATAATAAAGAATAATGACACAATAATGTATCCCTAATTAAAGAGGAATGATGATACAATAAATGGGGGAAGAGAAGAAAATGAAGGGGTTGGTTGAGCTGACTCTAGATGTATAAGACAAGTGGACACTACCTACATAATTCCATGGATGCATGTTCCAACATAAACTTCATGCCAATTGTAGTTCTCCCAAGAAATGGGATAGAATAGAAATAATTATCAAAAAAATATGATTGATGTTATAGAAGAAATGGAAGATATGACAAATAATTAGAATGGTATTGTAAATAACAAGTTGATGGGATGAGAAAGAATGATCTTACAAAATGGCAAGTGCATGGGATAATGTTTTAATTCTTTTGTAGATCCTTTTCTAATGTTTTTGGAAATTTCAAATTATTTCCAATGTTTTTGGTGTTTTTGGGATAAAATATGCACTGGGTGGGACCATCTAGTCAAGGAGATACATGTCTAATAGTAAAGGTTCTAATAAAATAGCTAAGCCAGCTACAACAGCCCATCCTCATAAATTGGTGAGAATAAGGATCTTGATAAGAAAACAAATTCATACAAAGAGTAGAAAATGTAATATAGATAGTGTAAAACATGAATTAAATTTGAATAATTATCTATGTTCACTAATATATAATAGTGTGATAAAGGTCCTGAACTAGGAAGATGTTCTTGTTCACTTGTCTGGAGTTATAAAATATTGTCCTAGTTGAACTACTTTGTAAAATTGGTGTTTAAGGATGTTCATAATGTTCATGAGACATAATTAGGATCATAATTGGTTGAGGGATAAAAATGTTCAAAATTACAACATGCCCAAGACATAACAAATAATATGGTTCTCAAGGAGAATGGTCCAAAAAATAGGATCCAACACACAGACAATATAGAGTGGGATGAAGAACATTGTTATCTTTTGAGAATGGTCTAGGATAGGATAAAATGTGTTCAAAGTGTCAATGATTCAAAGCCTTCACTATCTAGAGTCATGAAGTGTGGGCCAAATTAGTATAAAATGTGTTCAATGTAGGATAAAAAGGTGGAATAAAATTACTTCATCACAAGTTGCCCCCAAGTTAGTGGTCTTATAGAAAATGGATCAAAATTGTTCATGCATAGAAATTCTTAAGGTGTATGATGTTCATGGGATCTAAAATTTATTCACCATTAGGTTTATCTAGCCGATATGCCATTGATCCATAGTTTTCCATGACAATATATGGTCCCAACCAATGAGGCCAAAACTTACCTTTATTTTTGCATTCATAATTCATGTTCTTTTGGTTCTGTTTCAAAACCAATTCATCAATCTCAAACTCTCAAGGGAGAATGCACTTGTTGTATATTCTCTGTAATCTATTTTGATAAGCTTGAAAATTTTCTAGTACAACCAAATGCTTACTATAAAGAAGTTTTAGTTCTTACATCCTTGAGGCCCTATAGTCTTCATCATCTTCAATGTGCTTGAGTGATATTCATAATGATGGTATTTAAATCTTGATTGAGATAATAAATTTAGTGCCAAAATAAGGGAGTATAGAGTGGCTCTAATCAGGGTTCAATGATTTGTTCTATAAGCCCAAAGGGCAGGAAATAGTTACAAGTGCCAATTATGGCTAGTGTCATTAAAAATCTTCTATAAGATAGCTACAATGGTTTTATTTAAAACCTCAAATTTTCCATTGCCTTTTAAGTTATATGGAGTGGATTTCTTGTGTTTGATCTTGAATTTTTCATAAATAAATTTCACATCTTAGTTCACAAAGGATCTACCATTATTAGATATAATATAGGTTGGGATGCCATATCGACAGATGATATGGTAATAAATGAATTTGGCTATCTATTTCTTGGTAACATAAGTGAGAGGAATGGCCTCAATCTACTTGGTAAAGTACTTATTTGTAGTCAAAATGTGCTTATGACCATCTAAAGATGTTGGGTTAATTTTCTTGATGAGATCAAAACCCCATATTGAGAAAACCCATGGTGTTGTGATTGAATATAGTGGTAAAGAAGGTACATGTATCAATTACCATACTACTGACAAGGAACACATTTCTTCACATAGTTATAAGCATTGGTCTCCATTTTGGGCCAATAATAGCCTATTCTGAGGAGTTTATTTGCTAAGACTACACCATTGGTGTGGATGCCATACATTCCTTCATGAACCTCCTTTAGTGTCAACTTAGATTCTCCCAAAGATAAATAATGAAGAAGTATTCCATCATAGTTTTTATGATAAAACATGTTTCCAAGGAGAGTATAACGTGTTAAGTGATAAGGAATAGTTTTTGTTGGTTGCTAGAAAGGTTGGAAGGGAAGACATGACTATGAAAATAGTTATAAAAATCTTGGTACCATGGTAGCTCAGGTGGGGATTAGGACTAGAAATGGTGCATACCCTCTCTAAATCTATTATAATATGTATAGGCTGAAGAATATTTTTAATCAAGAACTTTTACTCTTTATCACTACCATCCATTTGAATCATGGAACCAATCATTGACATTACATCAGTGCATCTATTATATACTCTTATAACTTGTTCAAATTGTAGAGATTTAAAATGTGTTTTGAGGTTATCGATAATTTGCTTATAAAGAACAATATTGTCATCTCTTGTTTGATATTTATTAGTGGTTTGATTGATGATTAACTATGAATCTCCATAGAACTTTAAGCTTTAAATATCCCATTATATAGCAAGGTGGAGCCCTGTAATCAATGCCTCATACTCAGCCATATTATTTGTATAGTGAAATTTATATATGGAATGCTTTGGGAATCAAATCCCCCTATGGTGTGATCAACAATATGCTAACTATAGATCCATAGGATCTAGAAGATCCATAAAAATAGAGTGTCTACTATTCAGTGTCCTATGGTTCTTATTTTATCATCATGATAGAATCATCTAGAGAGTCAAACTTGAGAGGTTGAGTATCTTTAATAGGTTCTTCTACAAGTTGATCAGAAATTACTTGTCCTTTGATTGCCTTTTGATTTTGGTACTCAATATCAAACTCACTAAGGATCATAACCTATTTATCCATACATCCTTTAAGAGATACTTTAGACAAGAGGAACTTGAGAGGTTTTACCTTGGTGATGATAATAGTTTTGTTATTTAGCATATAATATTGCAATTTCTAAGTGTCAAACACCATATCTAAACATGCCTTATCAATAGGAATATAATTATGTTCATAAGCCACCAAAGTGTATATTAAATAATAAATATCATATTCCTTTCCATGATGATCATGTTGGGCCAAAAGTGCCCCTAGTGCATGTTTTGTGGCTAATATATAAAGAAGTAGTGGCTTTCCCTGTGTTGGTGGTCTTAAGACTAGTAGATTAGCCAAGTATGTCTTAAGCTTTGCAAATTCTATCTGACAATATTCATCCCATTAAAATTTTACCCCTTTATTCAAAACATGAGTAAATGGGTGGCACTTATCTACCAATTGAGAAATGAATCTACATATAGACTAGATCTTTCTTTGTAAGCTTCATAGTTGTTTTAAGTTTGTTTGGTATAGGCATTTCCACAATAGCGTTGACCTTGGTAGCGTCAACTTCAATCCCTCTTTGTAACGCAATGAAACCTATTAATTTACCTAATGTTACTCCAAAAACACATTTCTTAGGATTTAAGTGGACTTTATATTCATGAAGCCTCTCAAAGATTCTTTGTAGAACATCAAGATGTCTAGCTCTTGTTCATGATTTTTCTAGTATATCATCAACATTGTCCTCTATAATGTCATGCATCATGTCATGGAAGATGAAAGTCATTTCATGTTGATATGTTTCTCTATTTTTCTTCAAACTAAATGGCATAACTTGCTAATAGAATGTCTCCCATGGAGTGGTGAACATAGTCTTGTAAAAATCTTTAGGGGCTATCTTGATCTGATTGTAACCAAAACAAATTTCTATTAAGGATAACATCTCATACCCAATAGTTGATTTGATGATCATGTCAATTTTGGGTAGAGGAAAATCATCTTTGGGGTATGCCTTGTTAATATCTAAAAAAATAGTATAAAGATGTATACCCAGGGTATTTTTACTCATATGGACTATGTTGGAAACCCATTCAAAATAATTTAGTGGTTTAATAAAATTGGCTCCTAACAACTTTTCTAGTTTGGCCTTATCTAATAGGGTGATGCATGGATGCATCTTTCTTAGTTTTTTCTTGACTAGTTTGGCATTGGGAAGGACAATAAGGTGATGCACAACCAAATCAAGGTCCAATCTTGGCATGTTAGAGTATGCCCATGCAATTATGTCTATATTATCCTTAAGGATGGATATAATATGCTCACATTTTAATTTAATAAGGGAATCTCCAAGATAAACAATTTTAGGGTCCTCATAGGTCCCAAGTTTACTTCTATCATGTTTTACATAAGGAGTGTGGATCCATCTTCCATAATTATAGGTGAGGTATGATCATGAGTATCTTCTTCTACCACATCTTCTTCTTGTTCCTCCCAAAGATCAGGATAGTATGAAGAATCAAAATCTACTATCTTAGGTAAAGTCCAAGTAGTAAAAACCTCTAAAAACTCAAGAGAATGACACTTAAACATTTGATATTGTTCTAAAGAGATGCTTATATTATATATGTAACTTGGGCTAGATGGACCTTCTATGTCTTGAGGGGATGAGAAAACTTTCTTGCCTAGGAGTGATTGAAACAACTTTTCACTCAAAGGTTTATCTTTATCTTTATTTTTTCCCTGATCAATGAGCACCTCAAAGAGGTTTTCACCTAAATATCTTGATGTTTGTTATTTATTATGACCAAAAAAATTTGCCTACTCTATAAATTAGGCAAAAGTATCTAATGAAAAATCAAAGTCATATTTTTCATCACTAATGGGTAATCCATCTTGTAGGCCCATGTATTCTACAATTTATTCTTCATTTTAAAACTCATCGAGGCCTATGACTAAATTTTACCAGCCCCAATCTATGAGTTCAGGATGGCAAAGGCATAGGGAACAATGAGGGTTTGCTTTAGGATGGGAAACTCCAATGGTAAAGATATAATGTCCTACTTTAGAAAGGGAAGCACCATTAAGATAGGTTCTTGATTTACGATGCGAATCTCTAATAGGTGTTATAGTTAATATGGAATTTGAATTAAATAAATATGAGTCAACAAGCCCATTGAAAAGGCTATAATGGGATGTTTGTGTCACTACTAGGAGTCTTATCTCTAGTCACTTCAGAAGAGTCACTATAGAAATTCATAAGGTCACCCTTTGGTGGTATAAATCTAAGACCATGATTCCAATTAATAACTCTAGCTGACAAAAGCTCCAAGATTCCTTGTACTCATGGGTCAAGGCCCTTCCCTATATACTCAAGATGATCCATTATCCGATTAGGGATAGGATACTTTGGATTCTGAAAGCAATCAGTATGGCCTTTAGAATATAACCAATCTCCCTTGGTAAAATCCTCTCAAACTTTCTTTGGCATGATTGTAGTTATAAAAACCAAAGGTGGTTTCGGTTGTTTCTTCTTTGGCTACCAAATCTAGTTGGGTTTTTTAGGAGTCTGCAAGGTTTTAGTCTTACCAAATGATTTAGGGGATTTATGAAACTTTGAAATATGAAGGATGTACTTTAGATGGTATGTGGAAATACCCCCATGTTTTATAATAAGTTGCTTTACAAAAGCTATAGGAAATTTATCAGCCAAAGTGGAGGCTAAATCAATAGAGTCAATATTATTAGATTGAGATGGATGGAAAATGATGGATTTGTTTTTATTCATAATGGATTAAAAACCTAGACAATATTGATAATTACAAAACTTAGATTCAAGATGTTTGTAATATTGATATGGTTGTTGATTAGTGGGAATAGTAACCTTAATCCCATTATGGGGAAACTTAAGGCACTGGTGAAGAGTGGATGGCACTACATGTACTTCATGGATCCAAGGAAAACTAAGAAGTATGTTATAAGGAAGTTGAATATACATAGCATGGAATAGTGTATGATGAAAAATAGACATAACCATGATTGACAACCAAATTATACCCAAAGACTCCTTCTTAGCATTATTATAAACCTTAATTGTAATAGTTTCTGGTTGAATGCCTTTATGTATTTAGCCTAATCATTATACCAATTTGAGAGATATGATGTTTAGCCCTAAACCATTATTTATAAGAACCCACTTGATATAATGGGTTATTATGGTTTAGGCCAAGAGTGAACATGTATTTTTGGTCAAATATGATTTGTCAAAATGAAGACAAATGTCTAACTGGGTTATAGAACTAATTAGTGTTAATATCATTAGGCATAGTAGACTCTTTCAAAAGGTTATTCATAATAGTTCTATAGACATCATATGTTTTTAAGAGTTCTAATATGGAAATCTATGTAGAGGTCTTGTTCAATTGGTCTGCTAAACTATAAGGTCTTTTTATTGTGGATTGAGTTAGTTTAGTCTTTGTTATCACAATAGTCAACTTAAAAATTGTTAGCATAATGTTCTCATTAGGTTTTATGGAATAAATGGGTTAAGGGCCCTAGATGGTGACTCATGGGAATATAGTTATGACTACACAACCTAGAGGTGATAAAGAATCATTATAATTAAAAGAAGGCAAAGGGCCTTGGATGGTGACTCGCGGGCATCTAGTTGTATTGATAAAATTTTGAGTTGATAAGGAGCCTTTATAGCTAGAATAAGGGTGATATTGTTCAAAATTACTAACCCATTTAAATGGATTTATGACATTATTATGTGCACTCGATGTGGTATTACTAAGTGGAGAGGGTGTTGACCCTATAAAGATGGGTCCTATGCTATAAAGAACATGAGATTATCCTTGTGGTTTCATATTAATAGTGGTAATGTGGGTAGAATAAATGTGCCCCATAGTATTTTTATAGTCGTATGGAATTTTGTTATAAGACACATTATTAGTGTGGGCATTATGATCCTAATTATGCTCATTATGATTCTAACCTTGATGTTGGTTCTAATTCTACCTCTATCCTTAATTTTGACTTTGGTTTTGATTATTTCTTGGTGGTGGTGAATTATATCATTTAAAGGGTTCCTTATAGATCCACATATCCTAAATTATGTCTTAGTTAGGGGCCAACTTAATTTCTACTTCACCACTTTCAATAAAGTCTTCAATAATGTGTCATAATTAGATGCAACAATACACACCATGACCAAAAACATGATGGAAGTTTCACCATTCATTCTCTTTGTACCAATTTAGCTTTGATTGATCTTAAGGAAATTGCCTTGGTACTATCCATATGATCAAATTAATAGTGAAGAGATTTTGTAACACTATTTAAATTGGATCTCCTATCTTGCTAACAACTCTAAAATTATTATGAAATGTCCTTTGTGGAGGCTATCTCCACAAATTAGGTGGTGGATTTGTGGGATTTAATTGTACATTTGTGGGAGGCATAGTTTGTATCATTTGTATGTGCCTTATTTTAGTTACCCCATTTCAAAACATGTTCTTATTTTTATTAAATCCCTTAGGCTTATCCTATGTAACCATTTGAACTAGTGATAGAGTCTAATTAGATGTCTCACCTTGCACAAAAATCTTGACAAGGCCTTTAGAAATAATATCCTTCTTAATATGCACTCATTTATCAATAATTTATTCAAATGAGTTATCACAAGCTAACCATAGATTATGCATGACTTCAATATGTATGTTTTGTGCAAATATATCAACTAATTATTTGTCTAGCAAGTTATGTTGAAAGTGGCCCGCCCATGCTCTCCACCTTTGTAGATATGCAACAAAACTTTCACCATCACATTTTTTGGCTTTGCACAAGTCAAAATTGGTCAATTCATGTTCTATGTTATATGAGAAATGGTTAATGATTTTTTTTTGATATTTTGTTCTAATCCGTAACTAATCCCTTATGTAGTTTAAGTAGTCAATCTAAAGGTTGTCCCACTAAATTTCATGGAAATAGTCAAAGTAAGTACTCGCTACTATAAGTAAATTCTTGATATAAGATAAATAATGCATATATGTGCTAACATAGATCTCCCTTTCGTTTGTAATTGTCAAATTTGGGTGCCTTAAAATGATGTAGAAAGGGGTTTTGGAGAATAGATAAATCAAATGAATATGAACATATCTCATTGAATTTTTTACTTTTTAGCTCTATTATTAATCTCCAATATCTAAACAATTTACTTCATAAAAATCTTGAGAAGGCCTTTAGAAATAAGATCCTTCTTAATATGCACTCATTTATCAATAATTTCTTCAAATGAGATAGCACAAGCTAATCATAGATTATGCATGACTTCAATATTTAAGTTTTGTTCAAATATATCAACCAATTACTTGTCTAGCAAGTTATGTTGAAAGTGGCTCACCCATGCTCTCCACCTTTGTAGATATGCAATAAAACTTTCACCATCACAATGTTTGGCTTTACAGAAGTCAAAAATGGTCAATTCATGTTCTATGTTATATGAGAAATGGGTAATGAAATTTTTTGATATGTTGTTCCAATATTTAACTAATCCCTTAGGTAGTTTAAGTAGTCAATCTAAAGTTTGTCCCACTAAATTTCATGGAAATAGTTAAAGTAATTACTTGCTACTATAAGTAAATTATTGATATAAGATAAAGAATGCATATATGTGCTCACATGGATCTCCCTTTCTTTTGTAATTGTCAAATTTGGGTGCCTTAAAATGATGTAGAAAGGGGTTTTGGAGAATAGATAAATCAAATGAATATGGACATATCTCATTGAATTTTATACTTTTTAACTCTATTATTCATCTCCAATATCTAAACAATTTACTTCATAAAAATCTTGACAAGGCCTTTAGAAATAAGATCCTTCTTAATATGCACTCATTTATCAATAATTTCTTCAAATGAGCTAGAACAAGCTAACCATAGATTATGCATGACTTCAATATGTAAGTTTTGTTCAAATATATCACCCAATTATTTGTCTAGCAAGGTATGTTGAAAGTGGTCTACCCATACTCTCCACCTTTGTAGATATGCAATAAAACATTCAACATCACATTTTTTGGCTTTCCACAAGTCAAAAATGGTCAATTCATGTTCTATGTTATATGATAAATGGTTGATGAATTTTTTTGATATGTTGTTCCAATCCATAACTAATCCCTTAGGTAGTTTAAGTAGTCAATCTAAAGGTTGTCCCACTAAATTTCATAGAAATAGTTAAAGTAAGTACTCTCTACTATAATTAAATTGTTGATAGAAGATAAAGAATGCATATATGTGCTCACATGGATCTCCCTTTCCTTTGTAATTTTCAAATTTGGGTGCCTTAAAATGATGTAGAAAGGGGTTTTAGAGAATAGATAAATCAAATGAATATGGACATATCTCATTGAATTTTGTAATTTTTAAATCTATTATTCATCTCCAATATCTAAACAATTTACTTCATAAAATTCTACTCTTACATGTTTTGTGCATTTGTGGATCATATAAGATGTTGTTGGGGTGGAATGTGCCCTTTATTTTGTTATTCTTGGGGTGGAATGTGCCCCTGATTTTGTTTCTATTGGGGTGGAATGTGCCTCTAATTTTATGTAGACCTATAGGGAATATATACCTTTCAATCTATGCCTTAGATCTAATTCACTCCTTGAGTCAAATAGGTTGTATATTCTTGGATTTAAAAACATTCCCTAAATTTGTTTATTTAGCACTTTATTGATTTTTGGAATTTTTTTATTTGTTTACCAATTTCTGTGTGGGTTGGAATGAACTAGCCAAATCATCTTGAGGGATTTCCTCAATACGAACTAAATTTTTGGGTCTTTGGTTTTGTAAAGTAATAAGAGGTTATTTATGATTGAATAATGTATGTTCCATGTCAAATGGAACATTTTTTAAGATCTCTTGTGAATTTAAATGTTCATTTAGGTCACCTTGATCCACTATGGTTAAGTTCTCATCAAATGTTTGTTGCATACTTTCAACCACATTTCCCTATTCTTTTTAATCATAATTATGAATTGAAGTGATAACTAATGAGTTATTTAAGTCTATGATAAGTTGATTTTCATATCATTGACTTATTATCTTGATCTTAGCTAGAAGATCTAGATTTATGGGTTGTGACTTTATTTGTATTTATTTTCCTTTATTAGAAGAAGGTATGTCTGTTTATGCAAAAACTTTCTCTTGTCCTATTTTTTCTCATTCTCTAACTAAGGTATATAATTATTCTTTAGGAAAGTTTGAAGGTAGTCTAACACCTGATTCTATCAACCTAAGAAGTGATTCATCTTGATCCTCTGGGGGTTGATATTTAGTGTAATCATATTTAGATCCTTCTATTGTAGGGATTTAATAAAAAAAATGGGGTTATCTTGACCATCATAAAAATTATTCTCTACAGGTCCCAAGAGGTCCCACTATGAGTAAACCTTTGGGTCATGTCTAAACAGAGTTATTCTCTACATTTGACTAGATTTGAATCAATGTTTTTTAAATTTTCAAACAAGATATGCTTAGTTATATTCAAATAAATTACTAAGGTACCAAAGAGAATATAAGGGAGGGTGGCTTAGAACCACACACAATTAGAATATTTGGTTCACAAATTTACTCAACCTTTGGTAAAGCTAAAATTGTATATATTGGAAAAGGGTAAGGTAACTCAAATATCCAAGGTAAAAACTAATACACCAAAGTGTATATCTTTGTGATACACCTATACCATAAAATATAGTTTCAAATTCAATGAGTTGATCCTATAAAATTAGAGGAAATCTCTTTGTATTACAAAGAAGACAAAATGAACTAAGCAACTCAAGTTGTAAAAACATACACAAATCACTAAGTACAAAGCTAGGACCAAATAGTCACCACAACATCACCACATAGTTCTAGTAGGATAAAATATGTTCTAGGACTCAAAACGTGAGTGATACATGAGATGACTTGAGTCCACCAAGATGATAATGTGATTTTGAGTCTAATAAATGGCCCTCAATTCAAATGTAAAATTGAACCCAAGTTAGAACAAGTTTAGTGTGCAAATAGAGAACCTAATTTAACACACTAACCCTTAAAAATTAGAAAGGTCTAATTTAAAATGTGGAATATAAATGAGGGACTTAATAAAATTTGTTAAAATTTCTAAACTCAATTGAGTAGCATGACTGCACCAAAGTGGATGACATGACACAAAGGTTTTGATAACAATTTAAATAAGGAAAAGATAAATTTTCCAATTGGACAGCGTAATGCCTCCCTTGCTCAAGAATTTTGAGGACAATGTGTTTTGGTTAAGTTTGTTGAGTTAACAAGCATTTTTAGACACAAATCAAGAAAAAGTAGTCTAATGACAAAAGAAAATCATCTTAAGTCTAAACTGACAAGGTATGGTAAAGTGGGGTTAACTAAACTATCAAGTTTTTGAACATTTCTAGGGGATCAATTACATAATAAATTTCATGTCATGGTGCAAAATAAAAATCATGTAAATGTGTGTTTATATCACTTGGCTTGTTGTAAAAATGTATTTCCCTTTTTTCAACCACTACATCCATCTCTTTCTTAGTGTAGTGTGATGTCCAAAGTGCATATATGTTCCATGTGCAACTCCAACACAAGAAGGTGGTTTAACCACTCAAACCACCAATCCTAATGGGAATGATTGAATTTAGTTCTAGTAGATGAAACCTTAGGTCAAAAATTCCCTAAAAAACTTATGGGAGGTGATGAAGTCCCCCTCATAAGCCAAGTTTGCATAAAAATAGATGACTAATAGAAACACTTTAGGGTCATTTTCAAGATCACCCAAACTATTGTGAGATTTTTGGGAGTGATTTAGATAACATTATTTCTAATCCTTGGACTATGCATGTTTGTAATAAGGATGATGCTTTTGATTTCAAAAGTTCCCTAAAGGGGATGAATGGAAGAGCATACATGAAACATCCCTCTTTTTTCTAATCAATTTATAATTAATAATTATTTAATATAAATTTGATAAGTGAATTCAATTTTAAGCACCAAATCAAATATTAGATGGTGTTATTTTGAACCCCTTGGTCTTAAGTACTAAAATGGAAAATATTGCACAAAATGACCACATGATGCAAAAAGGAAATCTAAATTCATTTTAATCCCAAGATTTATGTTAGATTAAATATTAATGCACCAATTTTGAAAATGTTCGAGACTTGAGATTGGGTTTAAGCACTAAACTTGAAATGTTTCTAAGATTTAATATGATATTTTCATTTTAGGCACCAAATACCAACTGTGTAAAAACATAACATGTTCATTTTAAAACCAAATGAAAGTGTGTTTAGTTAGTCAAAAGCAATCAAAACAACTTCTAAACCATCCCCTCAACCTAAAAAAAACACAATTATAAGATATTTCTTTGAAGCACTTAAGAGTTTGAGGAAACAACATTAAAAATTTCAACTCTTTGTTGCAATCTCACTATTACATAGTCAATCCCACTATTTCCCTATAAATCACAATTACCAGACAATAATATCATTGTTACAAATTAGTTTAGATAGAAAACACAATATCATTGTTATTATATGACAAAATTGTTGCATAGAATGATGATATCACTATTCTAGAATGATATCATTATTATATAATAATATGACCATTTTATAAAGAAATCTCTATTTTAAACTAAATTGCTAGCCAAAATGATGATATCACTACCCAAAATGATGAAATAACTCACTAAAATGATGATATCACTACTCAGGATGATGATATCATTGCCTAGGTCTAAAAAATCATTATTTATCAAACAACGGTTTTGTCTACAAAATCACTACTATGTGAGCAATGATATCAAAACATAGAGAAAAATTGAGTCTTCTAGGAACAAAAATGTTGTTATCAAAAAAATGGAATTTCAACTTAAAAATATCAATCTTTTGGCCCTCTCACTCCAAGATATTGCATGTAAAATATTATTGAGTTGCTTGAAAGAGCTTTATGACCAAATTTGTGAGATACAGTCCCACTAGGCATGCCAAAAATGTAAATAGGATTACATAACATGATTAGTCAAACATTAGTCCAATAAATCAAAGGAAGAATGCATAAGAGTAAATACAATTAATCCCATCTATTCATGTGGGAATTACAAGTAATAATAAGAAACACTTAAAATAAAATAATGCCGTATCACCTTCTCAATTGGATTCATCACACAAATTCAACTCAAAAGCATGTTCTCTCTTGATCAACAATGGTGGCCAACTCCTCCAATGTCTCAAGAATTCCTTGTAAAACCTAGGCTTATGATTTGGAAACACTAAACTAGCCTATCAATGAAGATTGATGATAAAATCAATGATCAAATACAAAGTATTGTGAAAATAATTTTACATTATAACTTTGCACAAATCAAGCTTAAAAATGATGTTCATGGCCTCTTTATTTATAGATTTTTGAGATTGATCAAGATAAACCATGACCATCCATCTCAAGATTAATATGTGTGTCCATGAATTAATATAATTATATAATTAAATCCATAAATATCCCTCATAAATATTTGGGATAGAGGGGCATTTAAGAGGCATGGAGGGTCTTAATGAGGCATGGGAGACCCACAATTTTGATATTTGGGGCAATTATGACCTAGGGATGCCTTCCTAAGAAATGATTTCATTAGGTGATGTAGTTAATATAAATCAATTTATAAAAATAAATATTTAACAACTCTCATGGAAAATCAACTTAAGCTCCTTATTTAGATCAATTAGCCTTAAACAAGGTTAATCCACATTTGTGCAATTATTTGGAAATTGGCCCTCAATTAATCAAAATGGTCAATATGTCTTATTATTGGCCAAAAATTTGAATGGATTATATTTTCAAGTTGATGTTAGATTTAGTGGATCCATATTCCCATTTATGATGCTTCCAACAATAAATAACAAGGGCACATGTCTTGTGCAAGAGATTTGACATAAAAGAACAATCTAGAGCACCCAGGTGTAAAATTAGCATTTTGACTTGAAATTATTTGATCGAAGTTAGTTGACCCATAAAATGCATTTCCCCATTTATAGATAATTTGACCTAAATCATCACTTTTAAATGACAAGTTTGAACCATTTAAGATGTTTTATGGATTTCAACCTAAAATATACATTTGAGTGCAATTCAAATAAGATTGACAATTTCAATAGAAATGGTGTTAATAATTGGATGTATACAACCCCCATGTCATAGGGTTAGGATTTATAATCCTTTCCTCTTTAATTTTGAGAGCATATTATCCTCTTTTAGGTCTATGGTTATTTTAGGTCCTTACATAATTTTCCAAGTATATGTAGGATCTACTATTATGACCTTATATGAATCTTAGTCTATTGAGAGAAATACAATAGTTATAGGTCATAATTTCCCATTCATACACTCTATAAATTACTCTTCATCATTTATATGTAATGAATAAAACTTATTTCATATATTTTTTATTCACCAGAGACTACTCCCAATATAGCATTCCAAGCATCTCCTAAATTTCCTTTGAAATATTTTCAATTGATACATTTAGTAGTATTAAATATAAAAATCAAAACCTGATAGAGATCATATATTTAATATCATTATTTTTCCATTATTATAGTTTATTATTGTGAGTGCTATATCTACCACATCAACCCACTAATCCTCACCTAATAAGATATATTTTGTCTTGAGTTTTTATAACTCAATATGTTGACCATTAATTTTTAAATATTTATTATTGTGCTTATATTAATTTTATTTGGACAATATTCTTCCTTATATAACTCTCATCATGAAAACCATTATCATTGGTTATCCAAACTTCTAAAAATCTAAAACCAACATTTGATACTAAATGTTGGGAAAAGATGCATTAAGTAATAAACAAACACAAATAATAGTTATGATAAAATAATCACAAAATAATAATGGAATGCATATTGAATACAAAATATTTCATCTAGGAAAATAATTATGGGTAAAAATCCCAGCAAAATAACCTCTTTGTTTATATCATTAACTTAACCATTTAAAATACTTAAACACACACCAAGGTAATTTGAATTACTATACAAAACACATTATATTGAGTATTTAGACAATGCATACACTTCATTGTGTATGTTCACATCATTATATCTTTAATAAAAACTATGTTTATATATTATAACATTAGTTTGTAATGTTCACATGGTAGGGGAATAAAATAACACCAACTAGTAATAAACATTATCATTATATAATTCTTCTCAAAGATGTTATGACATAACATTAATATGACATTAATTTCACACCTATAACTAATAGTTGAAATAATATAATTATAGTAATTCCTCAAGATTCACTTGCATTACATTAATGCATTTCATATATCCTCCCAACATTATACTAAAAAACCCATCAAACCAATGTGCACCACTATGTAACCTTCTTGTAGATAAATATCAAACTCATAAAAATACTATGTAAACCTTTACTGTTCTTAATTAATTACTTAACATCATTTTCAAAAAATTAATTTGATCCACTGTGTCTACATAATTACTTAATATTAAACCCTAATAAGTAATCAATTGTTCAACCATCCACTACACTCACAAAGTCAATAAAAACCATCCACAATTAAGTAAATGATAAAGTGATATCATTGGATGGTTTTTCATGGGCTAGGATGACCTAAAAATAACCTCTTTCTATCAATATAATAGGAAATAAATTTTGCATATACTTGGAAAATCATGTAAGGAATAATGGTATCTGTATATATATCATAGGGTAACTTAAAAATCAAATTTCAAGATGAAACAATTCCAAATCATAATCTTATGACATATGGATATAGCTATCACTAGACCTCAACAATAGTAAATAATTTTAACTATGGTTTTAAAGATGCAAGTAAAGTAATTGGTTATAAAGGGGTAAAAAATTAAGTGATGTGTTAGATGCTTTTAAACAAGGGGTAATGTGTAATGGTGAACCATATGGGAGTCTATGAAACCTAGGTGATAAATGAAAAGATAATCAATCATATATTTATACCATCTTATTTGGTATAAAGAAGAGCCTAAGAAAGGATACACACATATATTCACAATAAAATAAAAATATATAATATACTAATTAAATGAAATAATAAAATGATATTAATACTTACCTTGGAGTAGATTTGTCGATGTTTCAATGCCCACCTTGACTAAAGTGGATATTATAAATATAATGATGTATGTTGAAGACCTTAAATGGTTGTATGAATATCTATATATCTTTAGTTAGAAACTCATAATGACCTCTGTTATTAAGCTTCAATGACACCATAAGATAATATCTCAAAATTAAAGGTTATAAACCACTAACCTTCCAAAGTAATTACTTAGGGAATATATAGAAGCATAAACAAAGTGTTTGAATGAAATATATCTTATTAGGAATGAAATATGACCCTTGTATATTGTTCTAGTACACAAAACAAGCACTAAAATATAAGTTGATGGTAAAATACATGTTTATATAGTTATAATTTTTTTGATATCATACTATGGTATTGGGAATG
This sequence comes from Torreya grandis, assembly GCA_037957365.1. Classification (NCBI taxonomy): domain Eukaryota; kingdom Viridiplantae; phylum Streptophyta; class Pinopsida; order Cupressales; family Taxaceae; genus Torreya; species Torreya grandis. The sequence goes on along the minus strand of JARHVA010000850.1, from coordinate 1,591,050 downwards.
ATGATATAATAAAAATGTTATAAGATATACTTAGAATTGTATCGAGCTAATTGATTTAGTACATGATGGGTCAAAATACAAAATAAATAGTTACAACCATGCCAATACTATAAGATATAGGGAAGTTAGAAAATATAGATAGGAATTATATAAAATGGAGAGATGGATAAAAAATCAAAGGAGGTCAAAAACATAATTTTGATTGTGAAATAGGATAAAATTCTAATATATCTCACAAAGTACCACAAGTCATTCCCACCACATGCATGGTACACCCTTTAAGTCGTGCATTAATTGAGATTGATGTGTCAACAAGACACTATAATATAAACCATTAGGAAATGATAAAGTGAAAAATATTATGTTTATGCATGTACCCTAATAGAATATCATCATGTGTCATAATAGTGTAACAAAGAATGGTGCCTTGGAAAATAAATCTAGCAACATTAAATATCATAACTAAAAATGAACATTGAAAATAATGAAATTTATTGAAAGGAAATAAAATGAAAATATATACCTTCACTTACCTTTATTATTGTATATAATTATATATATTTACAATTCATAGAAGGCACCATCAATAAGAGTGAATGGCAGACCTGAAAATTAAGATAAAAATCATTTTTTTTGTAAAAAAATCTATTAGCAGCTAAAAACTCTCTCACTAGGAATATAATGCTTATTTTAGTTAATTAAAAGGACCTATGGAAACAAATATATGGGTAAAAAATTAAATATCATGTTGAATAACTAAAAGCTACAAATTTTGAAATTTTTACTATACATAGTTAAAAACTATTAATTTACAAATTTTCTATTTTTAGAAAATCTAGATCTTTATGAGTCTAAATTTAATGATTTAAGATACTTTGGCTCATATAAAATGAGATAGATGTATATAAATATGAATATCAACTATGTCCAAGATACCTATAGGTAGGTGGTACATTTGTTTGTTTTTACTTTTTTGGGGTTAAATGAACTATATTATGAAATCTAGGATCCTAGACAAATTTGTGTAACATAACTTTCCCCAAAAAGAACTAAAATAAAATTATATTTAGGATGGGTAATTATTATTCAAACTAATTTTAAAACTATGGCCAATGATATTTATTAGGGATTGGGAAATAAATTTCCACCCTCAAATAATTCTTTTGGTTAGGCTGATACAGTTTGTAAGGGGAATAATAACTAATACCATAGTGTATGGATGATGTAGTTAGACAAAGTTTTGGGCGATACCATATGGTATTGATGGCACAATATAAAATTAGGCAATTGTCTATTACCATAGTATATGGCCAATAGAGTTATGTAGGTAAACATGGATAGTAGTGTTTATCACCTAACTAGCATAGTAAAAATATAAACATGGTTTATACCAAATGGTATGGTTGATGTAGTAGGATGATTTTATGGTTAATAACATAAGGTATGATTGATATAGTTGATTGATATTCTGACTTATATCGTATGGTATGGCTACTACAATAGAAAATTTAACTTTATTGGTACCATAGGGTATGGCTAGTGTAGTAGGAAAATTAATCATGGTTGTGTAGTTGGGTACCTAGCCAATGTAGTATAAAAACTACAAAAAATAGTAAAAATGGAAATTAAACTATATTTTAGGGACCAATTTTAATTTTTATTATTTTTTATTTTGATTTTAAGTCTATATTTTGTAATGTTAGATTAAAACATTATTGTGTTTTCTGTTTAATAATTTACAGAGGTGATAAAGACTATGGAAAAGTGTTGATGCTATTTGGCTAAGAGATATATTATTTTTATTTAGGTTAAAGGGGGGATTTTTTTGATCTAGGGTCCCCAAACCCTAGGATAATTTCAATTACAAAAGAAACAACAAGCTATCCAAGCCAAAGATAAAAATGAGAAACAAAACCATCTAGAAACATCTACAAAATAGCCTCTATATAGCCACATAATAACATAAACACTAATATAATTCTATGATTCCAGAGACATCTTCCCAACATGTATTCATTTTCTTAATACTCATATATATTTTCATCAATAAACTTTCATGATCTACTATGTGTTGAGCACCACTACTCTGCCCCTTTTTACCCTTACCTTTACCAACATAGTTGGGTTCAAATAATTCTATATGATGTTCCCTAATATTTTTAATGTTTTTAATACCTTTGTACATTTCATCCTTGCTATAGTTTACAATAAAAATTATATTATTACATAGATTATCATTATCATGTTCTAATATCTCCACTCTAAAATTTAGACCCTAAATCTAGTTATCCTCTTCCCTAACTACCAAGGTTTGATACATTTTAGCATTATCTTATTGAAGCACATTAATATTTCCCTTAATATAAATAATATCACACATAAACCAACTCATTATGTATTTATATAGGTCAAATTATTCCATGATTCTATCTACATTCTCCTTGCCTTTGAGTGAAAACACCATAATACTGAATGCCACATTTTGGTTCTATTTTCTCACCCCTTTCTATGGAAAAGTAATCTCCCTAGTCTCTTTTTATTTCTCAATAGATATATGAACCTAATCCTACTCTCTTTCCTTATTTCCCTCTTTTCTAGTCTCTTCCATCTCCTCACTTTCTCTATCCACATCAGTGACTGTCTCATCATCCCTCTTGTTCTACACCTCCTACAAGCCATTGTTCCCCTAGTTTTCCTAGTTCCCATATTTTTATTTGTTGTATTATGGGGTTTTTGATGCACTTATGAGTATATTTTTAATATTACCTTAGTCTTTTTCAATATATTTTTCATTCTTGACATTATCCTTCTCAACAACTTTTTTCTTACTCCCCAAAATCCTACTCAGGATACCTGGATATTTGATCCAAAAAAATTTAATCTTAATAATATATATTGGCCCCTCCTTAGGCTTATCTTTCTATTTATAAGAGATTTTAGGGATGATTTGGTTCATTCCTTTAAATTACTTGAAAATAAGGAAAATTAATGCCTCATGCTTCTGAGTGGAATAATTTTCATTCTTTAATTTTAGTATAAAAATCTTCATATATTTGAGAATAAATAAAGGAAGACTAAATGATATCCAATGCCTAAAATAATTTATAATTATAAACATAGACCATCTCACCACATTATGTCTACCTTCTAATGTAATGCACTAAATTAAATTAAAGGCTACCTCAGTGAATGGCTTAAGAAGTGATTCACTATTGAAGCTATTGTGTAGTTGCACCAACTATTCACCATCATATAGAAAAGCATCTTTATCTAGTTTGAATTATCTTGTAGTGTAGTATCTCTTAGTATCTTCAATTACCAGGTCAGTCACATGGGAGATAAGTTCCTCTGTGATGTCAAGCATGCCTCCATTAATGGTCATAGGCCTATCCTCCCAAGCCTTTGCAAATATAATAGAGAGATGTCTATAAAAACCATTAATTATTTCCATAAATCCAATAAAACCACCTACCTAGAAATCATTCCAAACTCTTTCATTTTTTTAGACTTCTAGTTAAAGTTTAGGTTTAATCCTATTTGTCATCCCATTCTATTCCTCTCACCTTCTCTTTAATTACAACTATATTTGGTGTTCTCCTAGATGATCCAAAAAGAGAAATAATAGTGTTTTATGTTTTGGCCATCTTCGAGATGGTTTTCCCCTTCTAGATGCTTCTCCTGTAAACCGCTAAAATTAACCACATAATACCTAAGTACTTGACTCATTTTATGAAAGTTAATGTCCCCTCTAGACATTCAAGAAAGGATCCATATGTATAACATTATTAGCATTATTATTTCTTTCATTAGTTACTTTTATAAGTAACTCCATATGTAGGTCTTGATTTCCTATCCAAGTTTTAAAACCCAAATTGTTGACTCCCCTATTTATGAACTAGTCAATAATCTCATTCCCTTCTCTATTGTGTGTTGTATGATCACCTATTCAAAAGAGTTCAAAATCTCTCTAGCTTCATCAATGACATGCTTGATATACCAACTTATAGGATTTTTATTAGTCAAACAATTAATAATGTTTAAGGAGTCTCCCTCCACCAAAAGATTTTTTACATTAATTTGCTTTGCTAATCTCATCCCCCATAGAAAATTGAGATATTTTATGCAATGGTTTGATTTGAAACCCATATCTCTTACATAAGAAACAATTGACTTGTCCTCATGATCTTTGATAATTCCACCCCCCCACCTGCTCTTGAATTTCCCTTTGAAGCTTCATCAAAATTGATCTTCATTCATCCCTCATTATGGGTTTTTTACTTTATTATTTTTCTTATGTCATCCTTGGGGTCTGGTTTCCCTATGTTTGAAATGTCTATTTGCCAAATATGAGTTGTAATTTGTTCAATTGGAAGTAGGTTTTTACCTTTATTGATTTGAATCAATCTTTAGTTTTATTTGATATAATTAAAGATTATTTTAGAGATATCCTTGTTGTTACACCTATAAAACCTAAATATTTTATTATTCCTTGTTCCCCAAATACCCCATATAAGGTGCAATAGAGTCAAGTTCCATATCTACTTGAGATGTGAGTTTTTACAAGGATAAATCCAAAATAACCAAACTTCCATAAGTGAACCAAGTTGTACCCATGAAATATTGAAATTTTTAATGAAAAAATCCAAATTTTTTACATGAAAGAGAAATTGACAAATAAATGGAACACTGATTTATTTTAATCTTTACATAACACACATCTATTCATAATAATGCATCTTCTTTTCCTCAAATTATCCACTATCAAAATTTAATTTTGAATAAAAACCCATAAGAAGAAGCTAATTGTAGGAGTAAGGCTTTTATCCCACACTCCTTTCTAGTTAATCACATCCTTTTGTTCCTAAGAGATTAGATCATAACCTAATTTAACTTTATATTGGTCATCAAAGGAGTCCTTCCAGACTAGTTTATCTTCATTGTCTACCCCTATGATGTGGATAATACGTAGTACATTATTTAGTTATAGTAACTTCAAATTGTCATCTTGATTTATGATGTCCAAACTCAAATATTTCCATTATCTAATCCCTCCCTTACTTTTCAATTTTAAATGACCTTATCCCCATACTTATACCTTAAAAAATCCTGAAGGTGAATACCAATATCTCTTTGTATATGCATCAACTATGTTCTCTAGTTATCCTTCCAAAAATCTATTTTCCTACCATCACCTATTTGCTATTTGGACCCTTCATTAATTAATTCTTTATTGGCAGTTCAAAACTTCCAAATATGTGAGCCTCTCAAAAAATGATCCTTGGTTTGAATGACAATTGGGTCTATTCCTTCAATATATTTAAAGGAGAGAATCTTTCCCAAAACTAAATTTTTGGTTATGAATCTCTAAATAAATTTGTAAATAATATCTTTGTTAATCAGTTGTAAATTTCTAATGCCCAAATCTCATAAATTTTTTTGTTGCAAACTTTATTCCATGCCACCAACTGGCTTTTACTTTTTTCCTCAATCCCATCCCAAATAAATTTTATTTAGATCTTAATAATTTTATCCTCCACTCCCTTGAGAAGATTAAACAAGGGTAGAATGTAAACGAGGAGACTTTCTAAGACACTCTTAATCAGCACAACCTTCCCAACCTGAGAGAGGAGTTTACCTTTCCATCCTATGAGATTCTTTTGGAATCTCTCTATCAATGGATTCCATACTTAAACCTAGAGTTGATTACTTATGAGTTACATTCCAAAGTAAATGAATGAACATCATTTAATTTCACAACCCATCAACACAACTATCCTAGCTTGTCTAGCCATTGGAGTATTGGAAAAATAGATTAGACTCTTTTCAAAATTAATTTTATGATTAAAAGATTTTTTGTACATTACTAAAATATTTTTTATTTTTCTTGCTTCTTGCATAGAAGCTTTAGCCAGTAGAATAGTGTCATAAAAAAATTTATAATATGTCATGGGATCAAAAAATTTAGTTGTTTTAAAGCCTTTTAATTGATCATCAACCAAAGCCTTGGACATGTATTTGCTTAATTATTCTGGCATGATGTTGAAAAGGAATGGATACAAAATATATCCATATCAAACTCCTTTATCACTTCTGAAGAATCCTTGTACCCTTCCATTAACTATCATAGAGAATATACAAGTGGTTATACACACTCTAATGATCTTTCTAAATTTATCATTAAAACTAAATTGAGTCATCACTATATATAAATATCTCTAGTCTAGTCTATCATATGCCTTGACCATATCTAATTTAATGACCATAGCTTCCTTTTTTATTTTCTACATAGGATGTATGGCTTCATGAACCAAAATAACTCTATCTTGGATTTGTCTTCCTAGTACAAAACCTCCTTGGTGGTATTGAATAATTTTTTCCATACTTAGTTGCATCTTCAAGGTTATGAGCTTAGTAGTGAATTTATAGAAAGAGTTGCATAGGCTAATAGGTTGAAAGTCTACAAAATGAACTACCCCTTCTTTCCTAGGTATGAACACTAGAAACATATGGTTAAATTAATTAAGCAACTATTTGGAGTCTAAAATTCATTTACAGATGCAACTACATATTCACCAATAATATCTCAAAAAATCTTGAAGAAGGTAATTGGAATCTCGTCTGGGTTAGGAACCTTATCCAGATTCATCCTATAAATCACAAATTTTAGCTCTTCATTAGCAGTAATAGAAGTAAGCATTACATAATATTCTTAGCTGATCAATTTAGGTATTATATGTAAGAATTCCTGTTCAAACCCAATAGTTTTCCCGAAGTCATTTTTATACATATTCTTGTATAAAATAACACTTACTTGTTTAATATCATTAGCATTAAAGGACAACTACCCTTCATTCTTAATAATATACCTTATGGCATTATGTTTCCTATGATTAAGAGTAGACATATGGAAAAACCTAGTATTTCTATCACCCTATTTTAACCATATGTTCCTAGATTTTTTCCTCCATTGAGATTCTTCCCTAGCTATTATAGGATGATACTCACATAACATTTGTTGTTCCCTACTCTAAGTCTCAACATTGTAACCCTTTTCTTCAATTTCTTCTTCTATCTTAACTAAATCTGCTTTGATGGCCTTTTTTTTTCATATGAACATTACCAAATAGCTATTTGTTCTAATGTCTAAACTTAAGTTTAACCTTCTTGAAATTTTTAACAAGATTGAACATGGCTAAACCACTATCATTCTTTATCCACCACTCTACCATTCAATCTTGGATATCTGAGTGAGTGAACCACATGTGATCCATGTGGAATGGGTATCTAGAATCCTTAGCCTACTAATTAGAGATGTTTAATTCTAAAGGGAAGTGATCTAACCCAATTTTTAGAAACATTTTGAGTTCAATATCTTTGTATTGGAGGCATTCTAAAGAGATGAAAACTCTATCTATTCTACATAATATTTAATTTAATTTACTAATTAGTCCAAGTATACTTTGTCCCCCTAAGTTCTAAATCAATTAAACCAATGTTAGCTATCAAAGAAGAAAGATCATCCATACTATCCATATAAATTGTATTACATCCTATTTTGTCTCTTGAGTGTAAGGGTGAGTTGAAATCTCCCACCAGAATCCATGGAATATGAATGCAATTACTTCTAAAAGATATAATATCCTCCCATAATTTTATTCATTTTGTGCTTGTGTTGGGAGCATACACATTCAAAAACATCCACTATTTGTTATCTATAATATTTTTAAATAAGACATCCACATGGTGTTGGGATTTGAGAATGGGTTCCTCCATTAGATACTTGGGATCCCAAAATATAATCAGGATTCCAGAGGATCCTCAAGAGATGATAAAAATTGTTTTCATTTCCTTCTAATATAACTTTTTATGGTTTAAAAATATCTTTTCTCTATCTTAGATTCTTGAATAGCCAAAATTTCTACCTTATTATTTTTTCTAAAATCTCTAAAGACCTTATGCTTGCCTGTGGTGTGCATCCTTCTTATGTTCTAGGTAAGAATCAAAATGATTAACATTTTGGAGAAGAAACACGCCCATTAAAAGGGAGAGTCTTTTAATGTTCATCTTCTATATCTTCTTGGGTTGATTTAAAAAGAGATCCTTTTAGATTTTTTTCCTAGTTTAGGTGAAGTTTTGATATCTGGACCTTTTGTGCCCCTTATAGTGGCAATTGAAGACACTACCTTTGTATTTATGTTGCTCTTAAGAGTGAAATTGTTTAGCTTGTTATCCCTATTTTACTCACTACTTGTCCCCAAAAAAAACAACTTTATTTTGTGTGGTTTCATCTAATTCTGACTCTTGCTCATTCCAATCTTTCCCTTATATCTCTTGCTCCAAGATTTGAAATTTGTTCTAAGTTTGTAGGCTAGCAACCTCATGATACTACCTTTCCACCATGTTTATTTTTTAAATGACTTCATATTTTTCCAAAACTCCCTCATGCTTGTCCACCTATTTCTATATTTCTATGGAATCAAATTATTTGTAAGGGTTGTGTTTTGATCTTTTACCTAGATGAGTTGTATTCACCTATTTTGGTGTGTGTTTTACTTTTGGTTCATCATTTTTTCTCCCTTTTAAGCTCAACTTATCTCATTCGATCTAATGAGTTCTAATAAAGTCTGAATATAAAATAGGAAGAGGTATCTTTGGCTTCATCCTTTTGAATTAAATTCCTCCCTTTCTTTGCCATGTTATTGTGTTTGGACCCAAAAAACACACCTTTGTTGAGTGACCCAATTTGTGGAATTTATCACACATCATGGTAGATGTTTCATATTCTATATTTTGTGTTATTACACTAAAAGGTGTGTTTAAAACTATGTATTTTTGTAACTCTTGGTTAAAAAAAGTGTTAACACAAAAATTGGCATGGACAAGTCTAGTTCATACCTTGGTTGATGAATCCAAGGCTATAAGATACCTAAATGATTTGGCTATGATTGAAAATAGATCTTCCTCCATAAACCTAATTACGAAAACTAGAAGTCTAATCTAGATGGTTATTTAGTTTATACTCTCCCTTTTAGGTTTAAAACTTTGTTCCCATTTCTAGAGAAAAAGGCTCAATTTTATTGAATATGATCATGAATAAAACATTCATCATTTATATTATTTCCATATTCCCTTTCATGCACCATTTTTCCTTTACCTAGGCTATGAATGAGTCTATGTTGGGTCTAGCTCCCATGAAATTTCCCACTAGGGCTTGTTCCATCCTTAATGAAGTATAATTTATGAGTGAGTTATTGATTTCAATGTGTATATTATTTCCATATTTAATGGTTTTTAGATATTTTAAATTTTTTATCTCCTTATTTCCCATTGAACTAATCAATCTATCATACCAAGTCATCTTAATTAGCATTAGCTTGGAGTTTTCATAGTTAGATATGTTGCCTTTATCTAATGAGATTACTTGTGTTGGTAGTTCCACTAAAATGCAATCAAACTTATATCCCATGTTAACTCCCTTTCACCATCACCATCCCCTTTCTCCCTCTTTGAGTTTGGATTTAAAAACTATTTTTCCTACCTATTACTATTGATCTTCCCCTACCTTGCATTGTTGTTGCTCCCTTCTGTCATCACCATTCTTATTATTCCCTTTTTTACAAAAATGTTTGATCATAGATTGTCTAAGAGATATATTTCATAAAATTTTAGCAGTACAATGAGCTTATCTAGTGACATTAGGATTTATAAAGATCATGTAGACATTAACCATACCACTTAGTGGAAATATTTTCACCATATTCTTGGGATGATGGGAGTGGATTACAGAACTTTAAGGTGGGTGGTGGTTAGATATACCATCAATGTGTCCATCACACTTACTACACCATTAACCTATAGTGCATATAGGTGTATGTATGGTTGACTTGTGGCTTACATACATTTATTATTATCTTATTAAAATTATCTTTATTATTATTTTGGTTAGTATATAGAATAACCATGGCTAAGTAGAGAATATATAGAAGGTAGTGGTTTGTATTTTATCATCATATTTAAAATTCTTCTCATACTTCATTATTGTGGAGGCTATGTTCATGTAGGTTTATGCACACCACATAACTTAAATGAGGTAGCCTCTAACATTTTAGGATCTCTATGGAAGTGAAGTTTCACTCTAGGGCATGAGTTGCAGGTATACGAGTAAAACAATTAGTTGGTGGAGTATCAAGTTGAGCATGAGGGTAGTTTAACTAGGTATATGGATGGATGTGAGAAATCTAAAATAATAAAATACTAATTGAGTTATCTAGGTGGAAAATTACTCTATAATAGGTAGATATTAAAATAAACTCAAAAGGAAGGGAAAGTGAAGGCATAGAAGAAGGTCATATGTTCTCAAAAGGTAGCTTCCAAAGTTGTTTCTTTAGTAGATGAATATATAAAAAGTAATTTTTTTCTATTTTTAGCTATTGCACACTCATAAACAAACATGGTCAAACAATTTAGGGAAGTAGTTATAAGAAACTTAGTTGTTTTAGATAAAGGTTTTTATCTTTAGAGTTGTTATTTCACACCCTTAGTTGAGATATTATAGATCAGACCAGAAAGGTATCTAGAGTAGCCAAAACACACACCTAGAATACTATACCAAAAAGAAATACTCCTATGCACCTTTGAATATCAACATAATCTAAACTAATTTCTTAAATTCATTGAATAATACTAATTTTTTATAGATTTTGTATATATATATATATATATATATATATATATAATTAGTACACATCAGTGATAAAACCAAGATTATCCATAGCATTTTCACACTTTAAAATTAATAAATTGACACATATAAATAAGTTAAAATCTCAATAACATAGAAATGGAAGAAGAGAGAAACAACATAGTTGCATGACAATCAATGACTCAATTTATTCCTATATTAATCAAAACTTCAACCCTTTGAAAGAGGGTTTTACATGTATTTAAATACTTGGGGAAGGATTCACCTCATATTCCAAGTGTATTTAAACCTTGATTTAAATTTTCAAATAAATAAAACCTAAGTTTAGTCCTACTTTATAAAATTACATGTTACAATTCATAGATTACAACAACCATCTAAATTATGCATATTAACATCAATATAATGAAGTATAACCAAATTTAGTTAATTAAAATAAATAATACATGAAAAACTATGTACTAAATTGGCCCTTAACTAAGGATTTATTGGTGATGTCATGTCACTACTTGTTATCATGTTAGGCACTGAAGTAGTAGCCTGAGTTACAGTAGAAGTTGAAGTTGGTGCACTTATTGAATTACTAGATAGAGTCAAGATAGAATTATTATTGGCCTCCATTTATTGATAGTGTTTATATCCAACAACATGATTCACCCTTATTATTCTCATATTAATAAGAGATTGTATATTCACCCTATTTACTTGTGTTATCAACTTTTCATGTTCAAATTGTGTTGATCTAAAACTTACCTAAAAGATCTCTACTTCAGTGGCCTTCTTCCTCCTCGAGCTTAACTTAGCATCAACGTCTTCTAAATTTAACCCTTATAAACTCTATTAAAAGCTATCCAAGGATTGATATAACATTTGATTAAAATTTACCTGTACACCAACTTTCTAGTGTCATCCCATGCATGCATTAACTCCAATTAATTTATAATTTGTACTACATACTACTCCTATTAAGTTATATTTAAGACCAAAACATTGATAGATATTATCCATTCCCTTACTTCTTGGGTCTTGATGACCATTAGATTTAATGCATTTACTACTTTCCCAGGTGAAATCAAGTTTAGATGGCTAAAATCCTCATTATGGGTATACAAAACCAAAAAACTTAGCTTCTTCTAATCTTCCTTTAGAGATTTGAACAATTTGATCACTAGATTTTTTTGAGGAGCCAATTATTCCCTCAAATAACCAATAGTGTCCAATATCTCATATAATCATAAGGTTGCATTCTAAACATCTTTCTCAATTTTAGAGGGAATATGGATTACTCAGTATTGTTCTTTAAAGTTCTTCAATTCTCACTCTAGATCTTTCCCTACTTGTTCATTACCCTTGTGAATTGTTATCAATGCTATAATTTGGATCTCTATATAGGATTTAAAGTCCTCAATGAAAGGGGACTGAACCATCTTTCTATTTTGCCTCTTAGAAAGTGAATAGACTTCTTACCTTTCTTCCAAAATCAAGCACCACCCAAGGTTGTCCTCTATCTTTCTTTTCCTCACCCTTTTCAAAGATCCCATAAACTTATCAAATAATTAACTCATTGTGGGTAGCTTAGTAATCTTCAAGTCTAGCCTCTTAGAAGCTAACACTCCTAGTTCCTTGTAATGTCCCCAATTTTCTATTAAAATGGTTTAATTAATTAATTAAATTATTATGAAAATAAAATTAACTTCTTCTAGAAGTTTCCTTGGAAGGCTTTAAAAGAAGGGGAAAGCAAAGCATTTGTATTATCTAATATCTTCTTTTGTAAAATTATTCTGAGAAGCTTGAATCGGTGATTTAGCTGGGATCTCTGAGGACGAAACCCTTTAGTAGATTGGAGAAGAGTTGGATGAAAACCCAGCCCTTTGTCAGAGGTGGATTCGAGACGGAATCCAGTTTGTGCATATTGGTCGGATCTGGAACTTCATAGGCCATTCACTGAGGATATCAGGGTTCAGTATAGGCAAAGGTCTCCAGGTATTTATCCATTGTTTTGATTTCAGATTTATATATTTTTATAGTCAGAGCAGGTTCGGTACGGAATCCATACGGATAGTCAGATCGACACCAGGCCATACCAGCAGGGTCAGAAAAAGGAAAGGGCATAGTTTGGCCACAGGGTTTTACAGAGACCGGCATCGGCATATAGACCGACATCGGCTGATTATCTACCGACGCTGGCAGTCAGGTAGTCACAGACAGTCACAGGTAGGCAGAGGTCGCCCTCAGACGACCGACGGTGGCAGGGTATCGACAGATGTCGGCATCAGAAGCGACTGACATCGGTGACTGTGTTTTCTGGACACAGCAGGCCGAGAGCACGCAATCCCAGGTTTTTTATTTCCAGTTTGGTAGTTGTTATAATAATTAGGTTTTGAGACCAATCTGTAATAATTTTATGACATCTGGGCTGTAGTATCAACTACATTCGGTTTTATATCTTTGTCCAATTGATTGAATGCTGTAAGTAGTGGAAATCAATTTTATTTGCTTTCAATCCTCGTTTGGGATCTTTCATTCCTTAGCCTAGTATAGAAGTGTCAAATATGATGGGTCTACTAGGTGTGATTTTATTTGGGTATATTTTGTAGGATCAGTATTAGGAGCTAGCTTGGGCATGGTAGGCCATATTATTATTGACTAGTTTACATTATTTAGATGTGGCATTGGGTGGACAATGATATGTATGGATCCTAAGGAAGGAATAGGTGATCTCAACTTAGTAGAGGATGCTAAAAATTGGGTGCTTGAATAAATGGTAGTAGTAGAAACAAAGGTAGAAACCAAAGGATTAGTTGTAGAAATAATAGATGTAGAGATAGGTCTCGATGTAAGTGATGACATAGTAGGAAAAGAAGTGACAACTAGTAATGTAATAATATGAGAATATCCTAAGGGAGTATTAGGTATCAAACCCTTACTTGATTAGTCACCCCTATGGGTTTCATTTCTTTTCATTCCTTACAAGCTCAAAACCTTAGCTTGATGTAGTTATTCTTCATCTACTTCATCCCTTGGATCACCTTCAATTAAAGGCTGTGTTTCTTCAATTGGTCCCTTTATGAATTACACCTAAGGATTTATTTCCTTATAATTTCTCTTATAACATATTATTGTCTTCTTAATTGAGGGAGTAGGTACTTGTTGTGTAAGAAGAGAGACCATCACACTGGATGTTGTGGTTTTCAAAGTTGCAATAATGGGTGTGAGGTATTATTCATTAGAGGCTTCTAAACACATAATCTCCTCTTCTTCCCCAATAGATTTGTACTTTGTATGAATTGTTTCTTCTATATGGTCTTGCTTAATTTTACTCAACTCAACTGTGGACACTTGAACTTGAAATTTTTTTTATTTTATTTGTGTTGTAGTAACTAAAGCTTCCCCTTCCCCTTACTCTTTCTCTATAACCATCATCACAATGGGTGGATTTTTTGGGTCTTGAATTTAATCCTATAGTTTCTATAAATTTTTATTATTCCATAAATCTAAAGATTTCCATCCCCCTAGTGATGGGATTCTATGATTTGCTTGCTCAAGTGTGAGGGAAGGATATGCTTGAATTACCTTTAACAAGTCCTCACTTATTCTAAAAATCCTATCCCTTTCCAAGATATTTGCATCATATTTTGCATTTATAAATAGGAATTTGTGGTCATAGGGATCATGGTTATAATGAATACCCAAGTTTTTAACACATTGCTACACTTTCCAATGGGTGTCCCAATATTTATGGGGAAGGGTAACCAAGGCATAGGCTTTCCTAACATTGCTAGCCTCTTCAAAGTGTATATAGAAGGTGTAACACATTATCTCAATTATGATATGGGAGCCATGAAAGATCCTCTTCTTATGTCTAGTTAAGTATTCATATATCCCCTTCCATAATTAATAGGCAATTTCTTGTACAACTATTTTGTTAGGAATATACTTTAGGAGGCATAGAGGATTGACTCTATGTCCAATTACCATGATGATAATGTAACTTAGATATAACCAATAGTTACCCAAAGACATAAGTTAATTAGTGATGTTTTTAGATATTCTAGGCATGTCTTATTCATGGATTTCCATCCAAACTTAGGGATACAAATATTATATGATCCTCAATACACTCCTTCTATATGCATATATATTAACAAATTAATAAATATCATATATTCTATTTTTTTATTTTTTTGGAATTTGGATCCCATAGAGACCTATTGTGTCTATAAATGGTTCCCATGACAACATTAAGTATGTATGACATCATATAAAAATTTCCACCTTGGGGCCTCCTATCCTTATGTAATATTAGTTCATGCAATTAGGCATTGATAATCTCCCCTAATGTAAAGGTTCACTTTGACATGATTAGTGGGTAAAGAAATGGTACCCATTCTAGGTGAAGGAAGTGGATGCTCAGGTAACCATAAAATTAGTATAATAATTCCATACCAACTTGAATTCCCATCCAAATTTTGATGATAGGCATGAGATTTTTTTCCTTGAGAAAAAATCTCTCTAATGAGAAGTGTTATTCTCATTGTATTTTATAAATTGCTATTCTTCCTCAAAATGGATACCCTATACAAATCAAATGTGTCATCTATGACTAGTAAGTGTAAATACCTTTGGAATGTTTCCCCTAAAATGTAGGCAATGATGGTGTTATTATTAATGTAGTGAGGGAAACCATCATCTGCAATCCTCCCTTCAAAGAACAAATCACATAGTAGGTTAATGCATGGCATGACCTTAGGTTTGGAATCAACATAGTGGAGTACTAGTTGCTTAAATAGAAGTATGTCAATTTTGACTTATTTTTCTTATATATATATATATATATATATATATATATATATATATATATATATATATATATATATATATATATATATATATATATGCATTCTTTGCTAGTAAATGGGTTGATGCTTTCTACAACCTCCCATAGAGTTGAGTCATTGGTGTAAATACCACCAAATATAGAGGCAGAAAAAATTGTATCCATATACTTTGTTGAATGCATAATAGAAAATATGGATGGTGCTTGGGATCACCTATATGCTCTAGATGAATATGCCATTATTAGTTCTTAGTGTTGGTAAAATTTAAGCTCCTTGTAATGGTGGTTTGGAACTATATTATGTAAATTATAGCTTGTTTAAATGCAATTAAGGATCGAATTATCAAAGGGAACTATACATTTGATCTCATTGATAATGAATGGACGTGAATCTAGCTACCAACTCAACGTGATAGCCTTTTAAAATTCAAGTTTAGTTCATGTACCATTAATCACCAACATCTCCAAACTTGTCACCTTCATTTAATTTGAACTTGGCCACTTTAGCCTATTGGACATGCCATGTAGGATGCTTACTCATTCAAGGGGTGCCATGGTGCTACTCTTTTTGACACCTATAAATGTGTGGTTTAGTTAGGTGTTGACACTCATGTTTAAGCTGAATCATTTGATTTTTGTGATTAAAGAGTTTTTAACAAAAGACTCTAAAGACCAAAATGTTATTTAGGGATATTCATGAACTTTTTCTCAAAATCCAAAATGCCAAAAACTTTTTCAAAGACTAAATTATGGATAGAGAATATTGGAGATATGTAATGGAGAGATAAAGAGTCATCCTTCATTAAATGTGATTCAATATTTCTCTAAGTGGCTTGCCTTGGTCACCTTTTCTTCCTTTGTGCTTATTGTTCCTTTTATCCTTGGTGTGAATGGTGTCTTTTTATTCTCTTAATATTTTATTAACATTTAATGTGGTTTATTGTTCTAGTTTTAATTTGGTGTGTGTGTTAGTCTATTTATGGGATGTGATGTTTTTTATACCACCACATGCACATCCCTTCTCGATCACCCATCCCATTTCCTTTAGATATTTTAAATGTGCCTACATTAATTGCACTGGTTTATGTAAACCCTTAGATTTGATGGATTTAAGAGTGTGGAGAAGGGATAGTATGGTGGGTTTAATGATCTAGGTGATTCTACATGAGATGATAAGATATGCAATCATAAGAAATATTGTTTTGACCCACCTTAAGTTGAATTAATTTTTTTTGGATTGATAAAAAAGTTTAGTGAAATTCTATGGTAGGAAGAAGTGGCTAAGCACTTTGAAGGAGCAGAATTTATGGCATGCAATGAAGAGCATGAAGATTAGTAGTATAGGGAAGGCCAAATTAGTAAGCAACCTAGCCCTTCTAAGACCTTGACTATTATTTTTAATGAGTCCATGGAATCCCCCCTATAGTAGGATGAAATTAGGATTAAAAATATAGGGATTTTTTTGGTTTGTTTAAACAAGAATTCTCTCTCGTCTAGGAATTGTTTTGATAATTGGCTCAACTCTATTTAGAGTAAGTGTCTAGGTTTGTATATTAGTATTTACAGGATGATTTTGAAAGGGGTGTTGATAATTTTTTTTTAAAAATCAAACATGTAAAGGGATATCAATAAATCCTTGTGGAATGTTGGCTAACTAATTTTTAAAGCTATCTTGTGGAGCCCATAAATGGATTGCAATGACCTCATTTTCAAGACCACCCCCAGATGGGTTGATATTGAAAGAGTGTTGATACAACTATGGAATTTTATTCCATAGAAATTGAAACCCCTTGGACAAGTAATGATAGTTGAGGATATCGTATGATCACTTACCCATATGAATTCTAGGGTTTTAATATCATTAGAGCCCTTGGAGTTCTTTTTGGATTCCCTTAATTTTAAAGTTAAGGGAAAGTCCCATATTTATGCTCTTAGAGGATTGGGTGGTATGGATGTTTATTTCTTTTTTAAAAAGGATGGCCATCTTATGAAAAAATGTCTTATGTTGGTTAATAAGGGTAATTTACCTAATAAAAAAGGAGAAGGCTGACCTAAAAAATGAGTCTATGTTAGATGTCTTACAAGTCTTTGGAAATTTCCAATTCAATAGTGTACCATTGAAAGAGAATGCCCCCCCTATTGAGACTTTTGGAGATTTTGGCTCTATATTTGAAAATGATTAGGGTATAAATTACTCCTCCCTTTCATCTTAGATGTAAGGCCCTTCATCACCTTCTGTTGATAGCTTGAATCCCTTATTTGATGTAAATAATTATCTACTTGATAGTTTGGATGATGCCATTTTTGAGAAGATAACTCTAATGGACTCTCCTTCTGAAGAATATGTGGTTATCATGGCTAAAACCCCTATCTTTCATAATGATATCTCTAATGGCTTACCTTTGAACAATCTCAAAAATATTTCTAGTGAAGTTTCCCCTATGGACATCTCTCTAGAAGAGGAAAAAGTTGATAAATCTACCTCAAAAAAGGACATATCACATGGTGATCCCTTGACTCACAAGGACACATTAGGTGCTAAAAATTAGATGTCTAAAGGAAGAGGGGAAAGAATTAAAATAGATATGGGCTCCCCATTGATGGAGTATGTTTCACCCAAAGAGAAAAGAAAGCTGGTAAAAGATTCTTTCCATATTAACCATGACCCTTCTTTTAAAAAAAAGGGAAGTAAAATAAACTCAGACTATTTCATAATATTATATAATAGCGGGGTAAGCCCCATGGTTAATCTAATTAACCTCCCTCCCCCCCCCCCCCACTAGTTTTTTATGTCAGTTATAGGTTGGAATGTGAGAGGTTTGGAATCCCCTAATAGAAAATCAATTGTGAGATAGTTTAGACTTTCAAGAGATACTTTGAATTTTCTATGTTTTTAATAAGTTAAGGTTATTAGATCCCAATTATCCTTGGTCCTATATTTTATCTAGACAAATTCTCTATATTTCTCCACTAATCATAAAAGAGGGAAAGGTGGGGCCTCTATATTTTTCAACCCTACTCTAAAATATTGCATTTTTTATCATGGTCTCTCCCCATGTAACAAATTTGTTTGGGTCTTACTAGAAAGCTAAAATCAGTCCTATGGCCTATGTAGCATTTATGCCCTAATGACTATAGGGAGTGGTATAATCTATGGAACTAGATGGATATTAATCTTAAAAAATTTCATTAGATTTTTGGGGGAGACTTCAACATGGTGTAAGAAAGATAGGATAAAATTGGGGGTGATCACTAGGCCTAAAAAGGTAATGAGTTATTTTTATGGTCCAAATTCAAAAGAATGCATAAGATTGGAGACCTACTCTAAAAAGGTAAAAGGATAATTAGAGGAATATGGTTTACCTGGTGTGATAATAAGATTAATAATAGAAGATAATACTCTAGACTTGATTGATTTTATCTAAAAATAGATTCACTCATTGTGACCCCTAATAGGGATGCTAATTTGGTGATAGTTCTACCCTATACTTTATCTAACCATCATCTTATTAAAATGGATTTATCAATGAATTTAGAGGATAATAAAGCTTTTATCTCAAAGTAATATATAAGTTTAATGTGTCCCACCTAGCTGACAACATGTTTTTGAAGGGTCTTTAGTCATATTATAACATTGGCAAATTTGCTTGTAACTCTAGATCTAAAATTGATGAATGGAATTCTTGTATGGAAAACTCCAAAAACTTTTAAAGAACTTATGGTCAAATAAAAGATAAAAAAACAAAAAAAATTGCAAGGGACATTCAAGATAAGCTTATACATGCTAAAATCTCTTTTTAACTTGACCCAATCAATGGGAAACTACTCGAAGTGCTTAACCTCTTAAAGCATCAAGTTAGATAGTCACATTATTATATTTCTAAGGGGGCACAAAGTTAATCTATATTAACTTGGTTGAAGCTTACGAATATAAGTTCTAAGTTTTTCTTCGTATTATTGAAATCCAAGCACATAATAATCAATACTAATGGCATTGAATTAAATGATCAGATTATACATTGTGTCACTAGCATAAAATAAGATTTCTTTGAATTTTATTCTAGCCTTTTCCTTTCTAATGTATCTAATGAACTCATTAAACAAAATAGGTTTAATTATGATGCTTGCATTCCTAAAATGGTGACTCTAATTTAGTCTAGTGTCCTTGATGCCCATATTTCATTATATGAAATCAGAACCACTAATGACTCGCTCAAAGAAGATAAAGTGCCTAGGATGGATGGATTATCTGCTAAATTCTATAAATACAATAAGGAATGGTTGGCTGAGGATTATGTGGAGGTTTTTAATGAGGCCATTAATTCTAGAACTCTTGGTCCAAACATCAATAGAGGGGTAATCAAACTCATCCTTAAGGATGGTAACTTGTCTTTAGTTAAAAATTGGAGACCAATTACCCTCCTCAATGTTTCTTACAAGATTTTGGCAAAGATCTATCAATAAGAGTATCCTCTCTACTACCCTTTATTGCTTTGGAAACTTAAAATAGATTTTTTGAAGGGAGATACATCTTAGACAATTTAATTACTAGCTAGAAAGGGATGTATTGGTCTAGAGATTCTAATCAAAATTTAGGAATGATCTTGCTTGACTTTTAAAAAGAATATGATAGAATTGAGTGGCCTTTCATTGAAAGAATGCTTCATGCCTTTGGATTCCAAGATATATTTTATAGAATGGTCAATGTTCTCTTTAAGTATGCTTTGAATATCATTGAATTCAATAAGTAATTGATATAATCACTAGACCTTAAACTCTTGATTAGACAAGGATGCCCTCTTGCTCCTTTGCTCTTTGTTTAGATATTTGAAGCATTGCATTTTCTCCTCAGATTATCTAATATAAGGCCTCCAATAAAATGAATTTCTCTACCTAATATTTATTCCATTATTGATGTCCTATTTACTGATGACACAACACTATTTTTGGTTTTGGAATAAAACAACCTGTTTCAGGTGGCAATCATGCTTGATATATATTGCTCTACCTCTAGATCCAAAGTGGTAATACATAAATCACATATGTTGGGATGGCATGATAATCCTCTTGACTAGATTTCAAATTTTGGTTGGAATTGGAAAAGACCTGATGAATTGGTTATATATTTGGGTATCCCCTTTGATCTCACACCTTCCTTAAAACTTGTGTGGGATTAGATTTTTGATAAAATTAACAAGAAAATTTTAAAGTAGAAGGGACATCTACTTTCCTTACCTAGAAGGATTCAAGTTTGTCAAAAGGTCTTTTCATCTTATAATATCTATTATGCCTCTTGATGGCTTTTTGGTAAATCCTAGATCAACTTGCTCCACAAAATCATAATAGATTTCCTATGGTTAGATTGGAAAGGGGGTAAGAAGAGGCATGTTATTGTATGGCAATTGTACTCAAAGCCCAAAAATATTGGGGTCCTAAGGATAAAATACCTTTGGTTGTAGGTTATAACACTTTTAGTTAAGTGGATCATTAGAGCATTCAAAGAAAATGAGACATTGAAGGTTTTGGTCAAAAATAATATTTTGAGAGTATTTCCGAAAGGAAAGCCTAGATGGAAAGCTTTGAACATTGTTGATCTTCTCATTGGGCCCTTTCCTATTAAAATAATTAGCTCACCAATATTTTCTTCCATTTAGTCAGTGTTGGATGTTATTAAACCCTTCATAACTACCAAAGACATTTTTAACTAGTTTGGGACTTCTTGTCAGGGGTATATATCCTTAAGGTGGAATTTTTATATCAATAGGAGATCATTTTCCCTCATTGCGGGATGCTCTACCTATGAATGGTATACTAAGGGGTTCAGGGATTTTAAGGACATCTATTACCATGAAAGATGGAATTTTTGGTTAGAGATTAAAGCTAATTTTCATATTCCTTCCACTCAATGCAGAACTTTCACTTTACTCCAAAAAACATTGAAAGGAAAGAATAATGTGGTTTTAATAGAAGATGAGGATGAGTTATGGGATAGTGTGAAGTGGACTAGAATCCCCCCTTGTTTTAGTTATCCAATTAAATTATTTAAAAGCATATTTACTTCTCAAATTTCCCCTTCCTCACCCTCAACCATATCTAGGTTGTGTATGATTCTCTATCTACACGGTCTTTTAGATTTGATGTGATTTAGGCTTCTTATGTAAAACCTAATATATCCTAATTTATCTGGCTATTAATGTATAAGAAGCTGGATGTTGGTTATATCTTGATTAATTAGGGACTTGTTAAGCTTTTTTTCTCTTTTTGCAATGAAATTGAAACTATTAAGCATTTTTTTCTCCTACCCATATATAGATAAGTTGTGGAATTATTGTATCAAGTGTTGGAATATGGTTTTTTATTGTGAAATTGGCTAGTTAAACATTGCCTTTGGTTATGCATGTCTAAAAATTAAAGTCCACCCTTTATTTCATAAACTTTGGCTTATGTTTTCAACTTAAATTTTATGGTTTTTATGGAAACAAAGGAACCTTGAGATATTCCAATATAAGGCTAAGTTGTTTACTAACTTCTCACTAGAATTCATTCTCCATTTTTTCTCTTTGTAGATCTTCGTATAGCTAAAAGTGCCACAAGATCAGCTAAAATAATTTCTCAGGACAAGACTCCTCAAAATCACCTCTGATTTCTTATTATATTATGGTGGTTATCCTAAGTTGAGCCCATAACTAGATTGGGTAGTGTGTCACTAGTTGGCCATTAAGATAAAAAATTTTGAACATGAGTGGGATTACATTAAATATCCATACTTTGACTAAGTAGATAACCCAATTCAATAATGGATAAACTCAATTGACTCAGATAACAATGGGATTGATAGTTAGTTATCAATTAGTGAAAATATGCTAAGAGATGTACATAATGATGGACTAAGAAGTTGTATAATCAATGAAGCTAAGGAAATCTTTACACTATTCGACATGAACCTATACCTAAAACTGTATGATAAGGATGTCATGATAGTGTCTTCTTCATAGGAATTAACTCTAGTAATATAGGATCATTTTTCCTAGAAAAATGTTTTCAAGATGATGGATAAAAATTTCAAGGTATTTTTTGGAAAACTAAAAAACTTATTAAATAGGGTAGCTTGGTGGATATAGAAGATGTCTTGGACTATATGAAAATGAACAATATGAAATTTTTGCTTTAAAAAAATTGACTATTACCCCTCTCAACTAGCTACTAGGTAAGCTTTAAATGGGACCTATTGAAGATAAAGGCTCAATCGAGGGACCTAGTTCTGGGGATTTTGAAGATGGATGCAAACTAGATGGCACTACTAGTTAGAGGGTGTATGATGATTAATCCCTATTATTCCACCTTAGGGATGGCCAAATTTTGATATGATATTTATTAAATTATTTCTATTATTTTCATTGTTACTATTTCTTTCGTTGGGTAACCTATATGGGGCCCTTTTTTATATTGTGTAATCAGTATTTATATTGTGCTGATGGGGGATTCCCCATAGTTTGAATGTTTTATTATAGGAACTATGTAAATGTTTTTGGAATCTTTGATTATTATATTATTAATTGATTCTAAAATATAAAAAGTACTAAATTTTCATTCAAGAATATTTTTCAAAGGAAGTTACCAAAGATGAAAGTTTTGAACAAAAGTTATTGAATGCAAGTTGTCGAAGAGAAAATTATCGAAGACTAAAAGTTCACAAAATAAATCTTACAAATAATAGGTGCTAAACAAAAGGATTTGAATAATATTTTACTGAAACATAATTTTTTGAGTGTAAAATCTTGAAGAAAAGCTCCTAACTAAAAGTTGCCAATGAAAAGTTCTTGAAGACCCAAATTTTAAAGATTAAAACACTAAAGATTCTTTATAAGTATATCTAAATACTGATAATTTTGAAAAAATTTCATACATATTAATCTTCCATAATTATCATTAATATATTAGTTCTAATAATTCATCCCAATGAAAATGGATTGCAAGAGGAAAATAGATGTCATAAAGGTGATTTAATAACAAAGACCCTCAAATTCCCATAGATAATAAAATAGGCTAAACATGTATGTGAAACCCTATAATGAATAAGTCTTCTAAATCAAAAGGGTCACCACTTTTCCATCATTAATTCAAGGTGTGGTGTGTTGGATACGACAAATGGAAACTTATAAGGTTGAATACTCTTGGGTTTCAAGAACCCAAAATCCATGATTTCACAATCCCAATATCAATTTTAGACCATGGTTTAAAAGAAATAATTATATTAGAAACATGAAAGGGGATCTTAGTAACTTCATTCAACATGTTTAATTTACCCATACCTTAGACTAGTGTGTGTCAAAATGATATCCTTTGCTCCTTGTCAAAGTATTTTATCAAAGACATGGGATGAGTTGTAGGTTTCATTTTGATTGGGTATTAAGTAAACATAAATTTGGGGAGCACAAGCATTTTTATACTACCATACAAGCATCCATAACCCCAATAAATAAAAATTTGATCACCCTTCTATCCTTCCATCATAATTTTTCATGATGCATGATACATTGATCTTATTTCATCATGTAGGATTCTAATCCCTTTTGATTTTATTTTAGACTTTTGGATTATATCCATTTTCCTTTTTTTTATTTTTCAATGAAATAAAGAATAAGATAACCACAATGAACTAGTTTTGGTAATATTTGGTTCATCAGAATGTCCTTATCAACTTCAATCATATCAATGGTTATTACCTCAAACAAGTATTATCATTTATTATGCATTTGATTTGAAGAGATAAGAAAAAAATTCTAAATTTACATGGATTTATGGGATTAATTTTTATATATTTAGTGGAATCATTACCTTCATGACATTATCATGGTTAACTCTCTCATTACTTACCTAGATTAGGAATTCTAATGTAAAAGGTGTAACATCAACCGCTTCAAGTTGAATTAAAAATACATATTTGGAACATCACTCAAATATGCTATTTCTTGGTTATACCAAGAGTGATAAATCATATTACCATCAAAATAAAAGGAAATCTATTCTAAAAAGTGGGAAACTACCTAAACAAATGAGAAAATAGACTAAAGAAGTATTATATAGAAAATAAAAATGGCTAATCTATAAAGTCCAAACTATTCTAATAAAAAAATAATAATTGAAATCAGCAAACTAACTAATAAAGTGAATCTAACCTACCACTGTATTTATTGGGTTGCCCATCATTACTCAAAGATATCTTCAGATGGAATAGCCATGAATTAATGCTTCAAAAGATGTCCATTGATTGGATATGTCAACTCATTACCTTGGAGGTCCTTAGATGTAAAACATTATTATCTAGGATATAAAATATATAATAACATCCTATCCATAGTGGGGTGAAACTGTCATGTTGTCCTTTATTTTCATGGGCTTTATTTTATTTGAGCACTAGGATTGAAATCTTGAATTCTTTAGATTTTATTCTTTTATCAAACCATCTTTTGATGATATCTTTATGCCTATTGAATTTATCTAAGGCTTCCATCCTAGAGTATTCCATTTTTATGATATCTATAAATTTGGACTCTATCCTCTCATTAGGTTCCATGTAATCCTACATGAATTGATATGTTGGTAACTAAAGTATGATTGGGAATATTAGTCACCTCCCATAGACAATTAGATATGGTGAGGCTTTAAGGGCCTGCTTATAACAAATTTTATCTACCCATAGTACACATTTTAAAAAGAAATTTCACTCTCTAGGTTTATCTATGGTTGATTTATTAATGGCATATATGAGGTTCTTGTTAGTTTATTCAACCAATCCATTCCATTTTAATTAGTTATTAGAGGATGATTTGATAGCGATCTGATTATCATGATCCCATTATATAAATTAGTTGATTAGAATGTTGGACCATTATTACAAACTAGTGGAATAAGATTACTAAACCTAATCATAATATGATCCTTAATAATTCAATCACATCTTGTGATCTCAAATTATTGGTGGCTAATGCTTCAATCCATTTAGTGTAATAGTCTATATTAGTGAACACAAATTTATTCCCAATTAAAGAGTTTAAGTTGATAACACTAATGAAATATAATCCCCATTGGGCAAACAACTTACCCTGGATCATGGCCTATAGCAACATTATTGTGTACACCTCTTTTTTTTCCAAAACCTAACATTCGTGGCATGTCCTTATGGGGGAGTAAGCATCCTTGAAGACTGTTGGCCAATAATAACCCATTTTGAGGATTTTATGGGCTATAATATTGCCATATAGATGACCACTACCAATATTTTAATGTAGGTTCTCCATAATCTCCTAATATTCATCATGTGATACACATCTCAAATACATCCTTCATAGTTCTTCCTATAGGGAATTCCCTTCTTGATCATATAATAAATAGCTTTGAGCCTCAAATCTCTCTTTTGCTCTCTTTTGATTTCTTAGGGACATGTTTCAATGAGTAGGAATTGAATGATATCTGAATACCATTCTTCTTTTAAAAGTTATGTTTGGCAAACTTCTTCTATGGTGATACAAGGATTTAGTTTAGTTATCAACTAAATAATACCTTGTCCTCTAAAAATGTTGGCTAGTTTAATCTCAATGTCAAACTCATAATTTTTCCATCCATCTATCCCTATGCTCTCTCAATTCATTTTGTCCTAATGTAAGCTCAATAATAGGATCTTGTACAATAGTAATGGTCTTATTCTTGAGAATGTAGTATCATAATCTACTTATTACTTTGACAAGGGAAAATATTTACTTGATAATTAGTGAATATTTAAGCTCTACATATTTTAAGTTCATGATTATTAAAGCAATAAGATGATCACTCTTCTCCTTGTGCATGGGTACAATAATGATTATATGTTTTAAATCAAACAATTACAAGAATAAGTCCTTAGTGAAATATGGGCTTACCAATATTAGGGCATGTGATATAGCCTTTTTTATGTCCTAGAAAGACTTCTTAGCTTCAGATTTCCATTCCATTTTATCATCATATTTAAGCATTGCATTTAGAGGTTTGAAATTTTAAAAAAATATTGATATAAACTTTATTATGAAATTAATCTTCCCAAAGAAGGACTTAATCTCCTTTTTTAGTTTAGGAACATTATTTTAGAAATTTCATGAATTATGTCTTGGTCAATGGTGATCCCATCCTTGGTGATGATATGGCCCAACAACTTGCCTTCATTAATGTTGAA
This sequence comes from Torreya grandis, assembly GCA_037957365.1. Taxonomy (NCBI): domain Eukaryota; kingdom Viridiplantae; phylum Streptophyta; class Pinopsida; order Cupressales; family Taxaceae; genus Torreya; species Torreya grandis. Next base: position 1,564,302 of record JARHVA010000850.1, on the reverse strand, counting down.
TATGATCTTTCTAAGGTTTATTGAGATACCAAACTTTATACATCTTTTAAATATAGATTGAAGATAGTCTATGTGATTAAATTTTTTCTTTGATAAAATGGTGAGATAGTCCATGTATATGATTATGTATTTACCTATTAGCATTTTTAATGCATGATCCATATATATTTAAAAATTATCTCCTATGTTGATTAGGCTAAATGGCATCCATTTCTATGCATAAGTTCCCCATATTATTGTGAATGAACTTTTCATTCTATCCTCTGATTCAAACAACACTTGATTATATCATAAAAATCCATCTAAGAAAGACATCATTATAGAACTAATTATAGTCTGGATCACCTCATCTAATGAAGGAAGAGGATAGTTATCTTTCTTAGAATCTTTGTTAAGGTTCCTAAAATTGACACACAACCTAATCTCACCATTATTTTTTTGACTAGACCTAAATTAACCACCCAAGTTGAATGCCTAATAGGAAAGAATATCCTAAAACTTAGCATCTTCACTACCTCCTTCTAGATAAAAGGTTCCAAGATAGGCCTGATCGATCTCTATCTCTACGTAAATGGATTATGGTTTGACTTGAGTGAAATTATATGGGTGATGACCCTATGATTAAATATCCTCAAATCATCATACGTCCATGAAATAATGTATTTATATCTAATGATAAAGTCCTTGACCCTTTATTTTTCATTTTTAGTGTAAATTAAACCAATATTGATAGGATTTAAGTTTATTTTATCACCCAAATTCTTTGAGCTGAACTCATATTCACTAACCTTGAGTTCCCTTTATTTTGGGCATGAGGATCCATATAAAAGGCTCTTTAAAATATAACCATACCCAATGGGAGATGATTTTAATTCATTTTGATAACATCATCTTCATCTATTTCCTCATGAAATAGATTTCTTCTTTCCTCATCATCAATTATTTGGGACTTGAATTATCTAGAATTGATAAAAAAAAATTAGATTATCTACTGATCATCATCGAATAGATAAAAATTCTCAATGTTTTTTGGTATCAATGGACAAGGTACCAATTCTATGGATAACTTATACACTTTTGACTCCAATAGGGGTGCTAAATTTTCTACTGAAGTGGCCAATGAGTTAACAAATTAGTTTTGTTATTTCAGAATGGCCACTATGTTGAAAGCCTTAAATGACTTAATTAAATATTAAGATCTATGTTTGTATCTCTTTAAGTATGAAATCTTGCATTGATACTTATTTATGACTTGTTTGATCACTATTTTTGATTCTCCATATATTAATATTTCTTTAATGTTATTCTTGAATGTGAACTACAATTCCAAAATTAGAGCATCATACTTTACTCTATTATTGGTGCATGAGAATTGGAGCCTATATACTACTAGGCATTTTTTCCCTTATGGATCAATCAAATCAATGTCAACACCTAATACTTACTTGGATCTTGTTCCATTTAAGTGAAGGGTCCATAATTTGGAAGGGCCTTGTACTTCCTCCTACACTTCACATTTTGTAGTAAAGATATAAATTCCATGACTAGGATATTTGTAACTTACTTCTTTATTAGTGGTGTTGTACTTTGTAATATGGTGACTCATCCTTGGCTCATAATTAATTCTAATTTGGTTGGTAATGCATCTTCATGGTAACTAAATATGGGAGAATTATATGTAAATATATCCATTAAGTGTCTTCAACCAATCTCTACTTAATAGTATCCCACACTCTTTAGGAATATTTACTACCAATATGTCAATATTCATCTACACACAAGGTTATAATGCAACCTAGATGCATAAATCATCAAGTTATCCTATCACAAGTACTACTATTTTGTCTAGATGCAAAAAAATCCTCTTGGAAGGACTTGGGTTCAAATAAAGATTCTAGAAAATGAAGGTTGGCATCACAATAAATGAAGCCCCATAAGCCACTAAATAGTTATGTATATTTTTTCCAAATTCTTGAATGGTAATCAAGAAAGGGGGATCCTCGGGCTTAATTTTATATATGACATTTTTGTTGGTTGTTTTGGCCTTTTTACAATAGACTTCCCTATGATAAACTTATAATAACTCTTGTTTTATGATTTGTGCTAGTTCATGGAGGGTAATAGTATACTTAATAGTTTTCATATCCTCAACAATATTGTATCATCCCTTACTGTATTATTCTCTATGCTGAGGTTGATCATTCCATTTTGGGTAAGGAGGATTATTATCAACCTTAGGAATTAGGTTAATAATTATATTATTAGGAGTAGAAGTGGTGAGAGGTTGTTTGTTCCTTATATTGTAATTATTCCTATGCAATTAATAAAACACTTGAACTTTATTATAATTATCCTTGAGAAAATTGTAATCTTCACTAACGAAGGTAAACTTGTAAGTTTCAAATACCATAGCCAAAATTGAGGGTCCATATTTATGAGGAGATCTGGGGGATTCATCATTTAACTTGTCTAACCATTTCCATTTAGAAAAATTCAAATGCTACACATAAATCCACACACTCTAATTCCCCATGTTATTATGTGTTATGAAATATACACCAATTAGACAAAGTTATCTCCATGATATTGATTTTTGAAAACACAGTGGAATGTTGTTATTCTACATTATTAGTGGGTTTATTGAAGGGCTTTATAGATCTTACAAAGCCATAGTTTTAGTTATAGTTATGATTGGTGGTATTTACCATCCTTTTATGTATAATTAATAAGTTTTTGATCAAAATTTTGACCATTATTTGTATAAAATCCAGTTCAATTTTGATGGAGTCCACACCCTGAGTGATTGCTATGTTGGAGTGAGTTAGATGTTTATTTTGATAATTCTATTGATGTCTAGTCCTTTGTGCTTTGTTGTATAGGTAATCATAATTATGATTATTTTATTATTGTGTCATGGGAGTCATAATGTAAAAATGTTTTTGATTGAATGTAGGGACATTCTGATTAACATGTATAATTAGATTTAAAGATGGAAAACCATTATTGAATGTTTGGCCTCCTGACGTTAGAGGATTGACCTACTTGTCAATGCTGATATCTTATTAATAATCCAAGGCTAAAGTATTCGTGTAAATATCTTTCCTTATAAATAGTATAGTGATGGGATCTAAAGCATTCTTATACATCTTGAGTGCTAGATCTGATTGTGTTTTATATGAAGTGCTCAACCCGATGTACATCTTCTAAAATCTTGTATTAAAGGATTTGATTGAATCATTGGCCTCCCTCTTCATGCTAGTTAAATGTTTATGCACCAAACTAAGATTAATAACTTGCCTAAATTTTTCAAGTAAAGTATTTTGACATGTATTCCATGAGGTGATGGAATTATCTTGTAAGTCAAGATACCAATAATAAGTTGAATCCTATAGAGTGAATGGGAAAAGTCTATATGAAACATCCTCATCTATGACATTCATTAATTTTAGAGTTGGCTTGAAATATTTAATATGCTCTTCTATCATTATCCCCCTTGAGGGGTAAAATGTAGGCAAATATTTATCCATATTTGTTTGTCAATTGTGTTGATCTCTAGGAATCATAATAGTAGATCTAAGTAACCAAGGTTGAGTCATAGGATGGTTAATTAGTAAGAAATATATCACTAGGGAAGGTGTCCTAGATCAGTGTACCTCAGTGATCCTTGATACTAGTCTAAGCATCTTATGATTTGACAAAATTGATACTAAAAGGCTAGTTTGGGTCCTAGACCTTGTTACTCTTCTAGGCATCTCTAGTGCAACTCTATGTAGTGACTAACCTCTACTATTGAGAAAACACAAAAGTGTGTCCTCCTTCTATCACCATCTTTTTTTTAGGTTTTATGCACACCATAAAAAAGGAACAAGGTATCTTCTAACATTTTAGTATATCTATATAAGTGAAGTTCTACTCCATGGCATCATTTATAGGTAGGAGGTTAAAAAAACTAGTTACTAGAATAACAAGTTGAGCATGTAGGTCATTTAACCAAGTAAATGGATGGGTGTGTGAAATTGAAAAGAAGAAAACACTAAATGAGTTGGTTGGGTGTAAAATTACCCTATGATGGGTAGATATTAAAATAAACTCTAAAGGGAGGGAAAGGTAAGGTAGAGAATAACATCAATTTTTCTCAAATGAAATATTCCAAAGTTATTTATTTAGTGTAAGAGTGTCTCTAAAACTAATGTTTATCATTTTTAGCTATTTTACACCCATTAACAAACATGACCAAGTAGTCTAGGGAGGTAGGTATATGAAACTTAGTGGTCTTAGCTAAAGTTTTCTATCTTTAGAGTTGCTATTGTACACACTTAGTTGAGAAATTACATCTCAGACCAAGAAGGTATCTAGAGTAGCCACAAAACACACCTAGAATACTATACCGAAAGGAAATACTTCTTCACACCTTTGAATATCAATATAGTCTAAACTAGTTACCTAAATTTAATGAGATATATAATTTTTTAATATATTTTCAGCATCTATAATTAGTACACATATAAATTAAAATAACCAAGATTATTCATAGCATTTTCACACTTCAAAATTACTAAATTAACATATACAAAGAGGATAAAATCTCAATAACACAAAAAAAGAAGAAGAGAAAACTAACACAGTTGCATGACAATCAATGAATTAATTTATTTTTGTATTGATCAAAACTTCAACACTTTGAAAGAGGGTTTTACATGTATTTAAATACTTTGGGAAGGAGGTGCCTCATCCTTAGGGAGTATTAAAATTTCACTTTACATTTTTGATCAAATAGAACATAAGTTCAGTTCCACTTTACAAAATTTCATGTTACAACTCATAAATTACAATAACCATGCAACATGATCATTATAACATGAATATAATGAATTATAACCAACTATATTTATTTTTAATAAATACTAAATGATTAATTGTGTATAAAATTAGCCTTAAACTAAGGCTTACTTGATTACTGCATGGCATTGCTTGTTGTCATGGGAGGCATTGAAGTGTTAGATTGAGATGAAGTGGAACTTAAAGTTGGTGCACTTGTTCAAATATTAGATGTAATGAATCTATAATTATTCTTGGCCTTTATTTATTGATAATGTTTATATCCAACATCATGATACACCTTTATTATACTCATGTCAAGAAGAGATAATCTATGCACATAGTTTACTCATGTTATCAACTTTTTATGCTCAACTTTTGTTTCTCTGAAGCTTACTTGAAAGATATCTACTTTGGTGTACTTCTTCCTCACAAATCTTAGATTAACCTCAATGTATTATAAAGTTAACCCTTACATACTCTAATTGAAGTTAAATAAGTATTTATACAAAATTTGATCAAAATAGACTTGATCACTAACTTTATAGTGCCATCCCATGCATGTGTCAACTCTAATTCATTAAAAATGTGTGCATCCTACTTCTCTTATTTAGTTATATTTGAGACCAAAGAATTAGTAGATGTTATCCATTCCCTTGTTTTGTGGGTCTTTATGACCACTATATTCAATGTATTTGATGCTTCCAAGGGTGAGATCAATTTTAGATGGCTAAAATCCTTATTAGGGGTATACAAAACCAAAAAATTCAGCTTGGTGTCATCTTCCTTCAGAGCTTTGAACAATTTGGTCACTAGAGTGTTAGAGGTACAATCAATAAGAGGTGGGATGGTGAATCAGTGAGCCCAAATAATCCAACTTCAAATTTGATATTTAAAAATACTTAACTAGTTACCATAAACATTCATGAGGCATACATATCATCCATATCAATAAACAAGAGAGGAAATTTAAGATCATTCACGTAACACATGACACACATGGGAAACCCTCCTAGGTAATTAAACCCACTAAAACCTACAATTTTAAATATTATCCTATAATAAAAATATCTAATTTAAACTATATACAAATGATCAAGGAACTATAATCCCTATTTAGTGAGACTACAATCCCACAATGTGTTGCCACACCTATCTAGCTGAGCTATAATAACAACCAAAACTTTTAGTAGGTTTCACCTTGAAAGGAGGTTAAAACCACCCTAGATGTTGATCTTCCACACCAAAACCTATGAACAAATCCACCTCTGAATTGATGTCAACAACATCTGATGATGGATCTTTGTTTATCACACTTAACGTTTGCTCACACTCAAATAATAAGTAGGCTATTATACTAATATAATTATGACCAACAGGTCATATAAATAGTCCTCAATCTATTATACTCTTTAATTCATCCTTAGGAACCTTTATCCCTCCTTATCTCCATAAAACACACACACACAATCCTCTCTCTAATTACTCCTTTATCTCTCATACAAAGTCTAGAAATCAACATCTTTGACTTCACTATTTATAGAATAATCTTGATAATGAAAACCTTAGTCAGCCATTAGGCATGGCTTATCCCTTAATCCATCTCTCAAATTACGACATGACTCAATAAAATATTTATAGATTGTACATAGAATCTATGTGTCACCCTTAAGTAGCTACACCTTTTAATAAGGCCCTTGTATCTCCTATAGGTCTCATAGAGCCCTATTCACCCATTTATCTCAACCTTAAGAAAAATAATAACATAGGAACACTTTAAAATACATGAATACACTCCTTATATCCCCTTTAACATCTTAAAAATATCACAATTATATTATCTCACATATGCATATACTCAAACAACTCAAACACAAACCTTATACATATAAATACTATTATTTAACATATATTCAACTTCTTAAGCATTGTTCATACTCAAGATAGATTGATCACAACTCAAAAATCTATATAGAGCATCCTCATGGAGTCTATAACATTCTCCCATATACAATTCATCATGAGACATCAAAACAACATCAACACAAGCTCAAACAACCTTCTCGGGTCACTTGCAGAACACTGTCAAATATGCAATCATCTTTATAGCACCACAACTATGTCTATATTCACTTTAAGATATTTAAGTCCATATTTCCATATGCAATTTGAAGTCCTCTACCACTTTTATTTTTACTCAATGAGAAATTTATCCTTATATCAAAATATACGGATAAAATATAGAGCTCTAGTTTTTCCCTATGTTAAATTCAAATATTTGAATTCAAATGGTCACAGTTAACCTTTAAACACAATTTTCCAATCTCATGTCCTCTTATCTCAAATAAAATATTCAGCATCGATCGTTTTCAATCTTTAACACATAGTATACCAATTTTAGATGTTAAACCTTAGTCACTTTGACTTATCTCATGCAATCCTAAAATATTGACTCAATGCACTCCATTGATCTCTATGGATCAACCAAGTCTTTGATTATCAATGCACACCATTTGATAAATCTATATGAATGACCACTCACCATGGGATTCTTTTCATGTACCTTTACTCAATCATTAAACATCATGTAACTATCCTCATCTCACTACTTCCTAACTTCTTGAAGAAATGTGCATTGTTGATCTTGCTCAAGATTTAACACTTTCAAAAATGATCAAGTATGGGGACCCTTTAAATATTCTTGAGTAGCCATTTTTTCACCTTAATAACTTTTTCTATGCTTACTTGCATGATCTCAAACTTAGAACAAATGATCTCTTCACATAGGATAATCTAACCATGTGACACACTACTCCTAAAGCCTTTGCATGTGAGAGATATATCACCATTAAAATGCCTTCTCAAAAAAAAAATCATAGAGCCAACTATGTCAAATCCTACTTGGGAGACCAACTTTGTTTAAGCATAACATTTTTTGCACTCCAATGCATGATCTCAAATTTAACACAAATCATCTATGCTTAAAATTGAATAAACCCATATGATCATTTTCTCTTGACACCTTCACACATGCAAGATATACCACCATAAAAATTATCAATCGACTCTTCTTGCCACATTCCAAAATTGGCTAATTATGGGAAAACATAGTCAAACTACTTGGGCACCTAAATTTGCATATGCATATCTTTTGATGCACTGCATTACATGATTTAAAAATTAGAAAAAATAAAATAGGAAAAAAAATTAACAAACCCATATGATAATTTGTCTTTAAACCTCCACAGATGTGAATGATAACCTAATCAACATGCTTACTCAACTCTTTCTAGCCACATTGCAAATTTGGCTATGGGAAAATAATGAAGTTTGATCAAGAAGCCAACTTTACACCCTCATATCTTTGACTGAGCTTTGACACATGACTTAATATTTAGTATATAATAACTATGGAGTAACGTGATCATAACCATATGACCAACTCCCCTTGACTCATTCATACATGGCAATGGTGACATCATCAAACTGCCTACTTAAATTTTATGCCACTAAACCTAAAGTGTCTAGATGGGAACTATATACTACTAGATGAATTCCACTTGTGAAAAAAAGCACTCAAAATTATTAAATTTTTATATGACCCCTTGAACATTCTCAAATCACCTTACTCCTCCCTAAACTTCTCTAGCCATGTCAACACTAAATATCAACCAAGTATACTTCAAGAAAACTTAGGACAAACATATTGCACACTTTGTCATTATCACTTAAGTTATAAAATAACTTCATCCAATCAATTAGGAAACCTCCATGATGCCACCATGAAATCATCATGACAACTCTCCAATAATCTCTCCCATTTTCATTGATGTCAATAGTCATCATATATAGAAATATACAACTTACCTTCTAACTCTTCAAGAAATTCCACAATAGGAACTTTCTCACCCTTTTACACAATGACAAAGTGGTCACCAAATTATCCTAGGGACATGAAATTAATATCAAATAGGAAATTACCATTTTATAAATATGATACAAACTCCCCCTTACCTTGAGCCTACCTCTTCTTACTTTGACAATTTCCTTTTGCTCCATGCCAACACTTTATTCAACCAAGAACTATAACCAATGAAGAAATAACACACAAAAAGAACTAAAATATGATGTAACTCATCAAGAAACATATGAGAGGGACTCCCCCTAATATTTATGATCCAATTTCACCTTCTAAGCATCTTTATATCTCCATACACTATGAAGAACCATCACACATGATAACTGGCCTTCTCTCTCAAGATACCATAAGGACCACCAACAAAACTTCATTCCACTCACCAAATAGGAAACATGAACTAAACCAACTTGAGAACTCACCCTCAAATACACATACCTTTTTCTTTTGGAAAAACTGAGCAAAAAAACATTCTTCTTCAAATTAGGCCTATCTAGCCTCCTTGTAGCCCTACATGGAACTTCTAGAGCCCACATCTTTAGGACCTAAAACTTCATATTTGGATCACTCTCATATGCCCCTTCAATAACACCTATTTACATCAAAAATCTCATCCTATACAACTGATTCCTTCACAAACCAACTATCCAATTAAGCCTCCAACTTGATAAAAACTTGAATAACTTGAGAACCACAAACCTTCAAATATTTTTGAAGCTTGATTTTACCACCCATTTGGCTGATTCAACATATTAAGAAGCCTTAGACCTTAATTCACAATTAAACCCACTTTTCTATCTTAGCTCAAAACCCTACAATCTTAAAATAAGTAGGGTCAACGAACCTCCTTCTGGTCAAGACACACCTCTAAAACTAATTTCACACCTGGATACACCCATCACACACTTATGGACCAAGATTTGAGCTTCCACACCATTGGGAACCTTGAATTCCTATAACCCATTTTAGGACTTTCAAGCTCTTTAAACACAAAATGGGAAACCTGATAACTAACAAAAAACTCCAAATTTACTTCAACATACCTTCAAATCACAAAACCACCTAGAGCATGTTAGAATAAGGTCAACATATCTTTATATGAAAAAATATCATCATGACAAATCACAAATCCTGCTTTGCCATTTGATAACCTTCAATCTAACCTATAGATTATTCCAACTAAAAAATAGCACAACACTTGCTTCTCCACTTGAAAGGAGTCTCTTAATAAGCATATATGGAGATACCCTTTATACCTAAATGCTCTAAAATAAAAACAAAAGATCATATTCTATCTCCTCCTTGCTCTATTTATACTTATAGTTCTTATTATTATTATTATTATTCTTTGGCTTTAGAGAAATAACTTCCTCAACTACTACAATATTCTCCTTTTCTTCTATTATTAGATTATCAATACATGGAAATAACATATATTCATGGCATACCTTTTCATCTAAATAATCTTCCTTAAAGCTTAAATCCTCATCACTAGGCACTTATTCAACAATAGTAAGATGTTCACTTGTATTCATACATACCTTAGAACTAGCTTCAACTAGAACCTTGGTCTTTTCTTTGAGCTTGATCTCTTCATTCTCAACATGAGAAAACAATGAGAACCCTTGGCACTCTTCAACTTTTGAAGCATTCTCCATCATATCAAACATATTACTTAGACCTACAGGCTCATCATGACTCACACTTTTCACCTTTGGCTTCCATGTGTTAAAGTGTCTTCTTCCTTACACCCTAGGATCTTGATTAAACTTATTATAACTTGTAGGAATTTTCTTGGATAACCTAAAAATGTGACCTATTTATTCATAATTGTATCACACCATACCTTTTGAAATAAATGTATCTTTCCTTAACTTATTTGGATAGAAATTTTCAATGTGTCTTATGTCATGACAAACAAAACAACCTCCCCTTTTTGAAGGGGAATCACCTTGTCTAATCTTATGTGGACAATTGTTTGCAAAGTGTCCCACATCAAGACACTTAAAGAACTTGATTTTGTTCATACCTTTTTACTAATGACCCCCATCATAGTCCCATGCAAATTCATTTATAATAGGTCTCTTGTACTCTCTAGCCCTATGGCCAAATTGATTACATGTATAATAATAAATATTGAATCTTGCATACCTCATAGCATTTGGATATCTGATCTGATTTTTCTTCATTCTACCCAAAACTTGAATATTTTTCTAATGATTTATCTTCAAAGTAATATTTTCTTGGTTCACATTATTCTTCATCTTATCTTGAGTAATAATCTTTTGTTATTATTCATATCCAAGACCAGTTCTATCACTAGAATACTTTTGCCCACTCAGTTTCTTTTCAAGATCACATGAGCTATTTTCAAATCTCATATATGTATTCACCTTACTAGATGTCTTTTATATCTTAGATCTTAAAGATTCATTTTTAAAAATATACCTAGAACATTCATCTTCTTTAGATTCTAGGTTTGTAGATAGAATTTCCAATTGAAAACTAAGATGCTTTATCATATCTTCATGATCCTTGACATCTTCATTAAATATTACCTCATATACACTAAATTTCTCATCATATTCCTTAAGCTTATATTTCATATTCTTATTGATTTTCTTCTCAATCTTATTTCTTTAAGATCATTCATCAAAATAGTCTCATAATCCACCTCCTCTTCATCATCATTTGCATCACTCCAAGTAGATTCCTTTTGATGTGAGAAACTTCCTTCCTCAACCATGAATAGAGATTCATATTCAATAGGACCATCATCTTCATGTTCATATTCTGAGTCACTATCTTCACTCTCATTTGATGAGCTACAATCTTCTTTAGTGCAAAAATTATTCTTTTTTTTAAAGGACCTCTTTTTGTTGCTATATTTTTTGAATCATTTCTTCTTGTATGTCTTCTTGTCCTCATTTTTTCATTCACCATGATCTTCATCATCTTTCTTCTCATACTTATGAGGTCACTTATGAGAAAAATTTCCTATCTCTCCATAATTGAAACATTTGAAGGGTAGTTTACCCTTATACTTTCCTGAGCCAGTGTTCAATTTCCTAGTAATCAAAGCAATTAGTTCATCATCATAAATGTCATATATGTCATCCTCTTTTGATTTCTTACCTTGGAAATTCTTCTTAGGCTTCATCTCTATCTTGAATTCAACTTCCTTCTTTGGTGGTATATCATCATTTATGCTCATCTCATATGCAATAAGGGTGCAATGTAATTGATCCATATTCAACTAGGTAAAATCATGACTCTCTTCTATAGAAGATACTTTTGGATCAAACTTAAGAGATAGAGACCTTAATACCTTTTAGACTATAGTTTCCTCTTCACGATTCTCTCCAATACCTCTGATGATGTTCATAGTCTCATTAACTCTCTACAAAAAAGATACCATAGAATCTTCTTCCATCATCTTGAGACTTTCAAATTGCCTTCTATGAGTCTACAAATTATCAAGCTTAACCTTTGAATATCCTTAAATGATCTTATTTTATCCCATATCTATTTACTAGATTTACAATGAATTAACTTTGTGTATTCAATCTCTAAAATACCACAAGTCATAGCATTTAACATCTTAAAATTGTTCTTGAACAAATTTTTGTTTGTAACACTAGATGGAGGAGTAATAAGAACAACATAACCATCCAAAATATATTTTCATACATCAAAACCTAGGGACCTAATATATGTCCTCATCCTTACACTCCAAAAATCATAATTGGATCCATTAAACATCAGTGCTTGCTTAGTAGAGAAACCTCCTTGATGACTACCCATATTGTACCTTAGATCACCTTCATGTTGTTAAGCCTTTACCAAAGGACCTACTCTGATAGCAATTGTTAGAGGTATAATAACTAAGGGTAGGGAGTGAATAAATGAGACCAAATAATTCAACTTTAATTTTGATCTTAACAAATACTTAATAAATTACCACAAGAATTCATGAAGCATATATATCATTCATAATAATAAGCAAGAGAGACAATGCAAGAACATTCACATAACACTTGACATACATGGGAAACCTTCTTGGGGAATAAAACCCACTGAAACCTATAATTTGGACTACTATCCTTTAATAACAAGATCCAATTTAGACCATCTACAAATTATCAAGGAACTATAATCCCTATTAAGTGAGGCTACAATCTCATAAGGTGTTGCCACACCTGTCTAGCTAAGCTACAATAATAACTAGACCTTTTAGCAAGTTTAACCTTATAAGGAGGATATAACCACATTAGATGCTAAGATACCATAATAACACCTATTAACACATCCACCTCTAAATTGATGTTAACAATACCTTATGATGTACCTTTAATTATCACACTTCACCTTCACTCATACTCAAATAAAAAATGCACTATTTTTTTAATAGAATTATGAACAACAGGTCATACAAATAGTCCTCAGTCTATTATAATCTTTAACTCAACCTTAGATCACTCTACCCCTCCTTCACTACATAAAACACACACAAACCTCTCTCTAATCACTCCATCTCTCATACAAAGTCTAGAAATCACCATCTTTTATTTCTCTATTTATAGATCAATCTTGATAATCAAAACCTTGGTTGACCATTAGATATGCCTTAGCCCTTAAAGCATAGCTCACATGAATACATGGCTCAATATAATCTTCATAGGTTGGCGATAACATCTATGGGTCACTCTTAAGTAACTACACTTTTTAATAAGGCCCTGGTAGCTCTTATAGGTCTCATGGAGACCTATTCACCCATTTAGCTCACCCTCAAGCAAGACAATAACATATAACCCCTTTTAAATACATGGGTCCACTCCTTATGTCCCCTTTGACATATTAAAAATATCATAGTCATATTATCTCACCTTTGTGTATTCTCAAACAACTCAAAATAGACATTATACATAGAAAAACAATCATCAAACATACATTAACTTCTTAAGCATTGTTCATACTCAAGATAGATTAATCACACCTCTAAAATTCAAACAAAGAATCCTCATGGATTATATAACATACTCTAATATCTAGTTCATCATGTGACATCAAAAAAACATCAACACAATCTTAAACATCCTTATTAGGTCACCTATAGAACACAACCAAACATACATTCATATTTAGAGCACCATAAATATGTATTTATTCACTTATAGATCTTTAAGTCCATATTTATATATGTGCCTTTAAGTCCTCTACCATTTTTCTTTTTAATTCATGTAAAAATTCTCCTTCTATCAAAATATATGGATAAAATACAAAACTCTAGTTTTTCCTTGTGTTAAATTCAAATATTTGAATTCAAACAGTCACAGTTAACCTTCAAACACAATGCTTGAATCTTTTGTCCTCTTAGCTTAGATCAAATATGCACCATCGATCTTGTTTGATATTTAACACATATTCTTCCAATGCCATAATTTAAACCTCTGTCACTTTGACCTCATCTCATGCAATCTTGAAATGTTGACTCAACACAGTCTGTCGATCTTTGTAGATCAACTAGGTCCTTAATGATAAACACTCATAGTTCAATCAATCTATATGAATGCCCACTCACCATTAGATTAATATTATGTACCTTTTCTTAGTATTTAAACATCATGCACCTATCCTCATATTTCTACTTCCTAACTTCTTAAAACAATGTGTACCATTGATCTTGCTCGAGCTTTAACACTTTCAAAAATTACTAAGTATGGGGACCCTTTCAATATGCTTGAGTAGCTAATTTTACACATCAATAAATTCTTTTGTGCTTACTTTCATGATATCAAACTTGGATTAAATGATCTCTTCACATAGGATAATCCAACCATGTGACACACTACTCTTGAATCCTTTGCATGTGTAAGATATATCACCATTAAAATGCCTTCTCAAAAACTTCTATCATAGATCTAACTATGTCAAAACCTGATTAGGAGACCTACTTTGGACAAGCATAAATTTGGGCATGTTTTAGCGCATGATCTCAAATTTAGTATAAATAATCTATACTCAAAATTAAATAAACCCATATGATCAATTTCTATTGAGACCTTCATATTTGCAAGATATAACACCATAAAATTTTTCACTTGGATCTTCTTGCCACATTGCAAAATTGGCTATGGGAAAACATAGTTAAACTACCTGAGAGCCCAACTTTGCATTTGCATATCTTTTTATGCACTACATCGCATGATTTGAAAATTAGATAAAATAAACAAGGAAAAAATGAACAAACCCATATGATAATTTTTTCTTGAAATCTCCATGTGTGTGAATGCTAACCTCATCAACATGCTTACTTAGCTCTTTCTAGCCACATTGAAAATTTGGCTAAGTATGGGAAAATAATGAATTTTGACTGAGAAGACAACTTTTCAACCTCGAATCTTTGACCACACTTTTATGCATGACTTGAGATCTGAAATATAAGAACTATGAACTAATGTGATCATAACCATATGACCAACTCCCCTTGACTCATTCACATGTGGTAATGGAGATGTCATAAAACTACCTACTCAAAATTTTTGCCACTGAACCCAAAGTGTCTAGATGAGAACTATGGATTACCAGATGAATTTTAATTATATACACAAGCACTCAAATAATTCTTGACTTTTGATAAGACCCCTTGCACATTCTTAACTCACCATACTCATCCTTGAACTTATCTAGCCATATCAACACTAAAGATCAACCAAGTATACCTCAAACAAACTTAAGACAAGCACATAACATACATTATCATTATAACTTCAGATATTAAAGCATTTTATCCACTCAATTAGGACACCTCCATGACACCACCATGACATCATCATGACAACTTTCCAACATAGAGTTGCTTGAGCATCCAATTGTGTTCTCAAAGAACCAATAGTGTCTAATATCTCATATAACCATAAGGCTGCATTTTGAACATCTTCCTCAATTTCATAAGTAACATGAATTAACTATTATTATTCTCTAAGGCTCTCCATTTTTTTATCCAACTCTTTCCTTGCTTGTTTATTACCATCATGAAAACCTATCAATTTTCCAATATAGGTCTCCATATAGGACTTAAAGTCCTCAATGAAAGGGGATTGATCTATCTTTATGGCTTGCCTCCTATAAATAGAATACAATTCTTCACTCTCTTCAAAAATCAAGATCCACCAAAATTTTTCATCTATATTTATTTTCCTTGCCCTTTACACAAAGCTAATAGACTTATCAAATAATGAAATCACTTTGGGCAACTCAATTATCTTTAGGTATGGCCTCTTAGAATCTAATGTTCCTAGTTCCTTATCCCAATCTAGAAGTGTCAATTATGATGGGTCTATTTGGTGTGCCTCTATTTGGGTATTTTTTATAGGATTAATCTCAAGAGATGGCTTGGGCATGGTGGGTCATATTATTTTTGACCAATCTACATTCCCTAGATTTGACATTGGGTAGATAATGTAGAGTAGCTTCTTCCTTGTAGTTTTCTTAGTAGCCACCATTTTTATGGCTTATATGGCTCATTATTAAGGCACATGTGAGATCAACTAAGTAGAGGATGCTAATAATTGGGTCTTTGGATGGTTTTTAATAGTATAAATAAAGGTGTAAACCAAGTGAGTAGTTGTAGTAGTAATGGATGTGGAGATAGGTCCTGATCGAGGTGATGACACAATAGGAAAAGAAGTAAAAATTTGTAATTTAATAATATGAGAATGGCCAAAGGGAGTATTAGGTATAAAACCCTTACCTGATTAGTCATCGCTAAAGGGTAACTTTCCTTTCAGTCCTTGCAAGCTCAAAACCTTGGATTTCTTCACTCCCGCTTCATCTACTTCATCCCTTGGCTCAAATTCAACTAAAGGTAGTGTTTCTTCACTTGGTCCCTATATGGACTACACCTAAGTATTTCCTACCTTGGACTTTCTATTTTAACACATTATTATCTTCTCAGTAAAGGGATCTAGTAATTATTGTGTAGGAAGAGGGATTGTCACACTAGATGTTGTGGTTACCAAATTTTCCATAGTGGGTGTGAGGTCTTCTTCATCAGAGGATTATAAACAAATAATATCCTCTTATTTTCCAATATATTTTTCCTTTGTATGAACTATTTATTCTACATATTCTTTATTAATTTTAATCAATTCAACAATGGACACTTTAACTTCAAGAGTTTCTTGTTCTATTTGTGCTACATCAACTAAAGTTTCCCCTTTAAGTTAATTTTTATCTATAACCATCATAATAGTGGGTGGATTTTTGGGGTCATGTAGTTGTTAGAAAGGTTTTTTATTCTTCAAATTTGAAGAGGTCCATCTCCTTGGTGGTGGGATTTTGTATTTTTCTAGATCAAGTGTGAGGGAAGGATCCACTTGAATTACCTTTAACAAGTTCTCACTTATTTTAATAGTCCTAATCCTTTCCAAGATCTATGTGTCACATTTTGCATTGAGAAATAAGAAATCCTAGTCATAGGGCTCATACTTTTAGTGAAGACCCAAGTTGTGAACATGTTTTTTTCACTTTGCCATAGGGGTCCCAATATATGTGTGGAAAGGTATCTAAATCATATCTTTATTCGCACTACCAACATCTTTAAAGTGTCTAAAAAAGGTGTAACACATTCTAAAAAATGTGAGATGGGATCCTATTATCTCTCCAACTTACACCCTAAGAGGAGGTTGTTCAGGCATATCTATAAGGCTAAGACAACATGAGAATAACCTAAGGTTATGGGTGACCTATGGATGGGTTAGACCTCTAGATTATGGAGCTAGATCTCCTAATACGTCACTTGTGGCTAAAAATCATTAATACATACTATTATTTGGTTGAAAAGGGATAGAGATTGCATAAAATAAACCTAATATAAGGGTGGTGATGCACCAATATATATTATCAACTATGTTTGAACTTCTTCTCAAAAGTAATGAACTAATCATGAACTAAAGCACTATCTCCAAGGCTTATATGCAATAGTGTTTTACATGAAGGTCATGATTAATGGATACAACTTAGAGGTGATAGGTGGGAGACCTACCTTGAGACACTTCCTATTAGGTTACACTCTAAATATGATCGCCAAAATTTGACACATCATATAACCTACATAAGACAACTTATCAACATATAAGTGTGTTAAGGACATGAAATGGAAAATTCATACCACTTATTAACATAAAAAAAAGCATATACACACTAGATACCAATCATGGAGAAGCTACAATAGTCCATTAACAGTCTAAGAGGTTTAAAAAGTACAAATCTAGGTAGAATTTCATCATACCCAGGTTATGGATACAAATAAAATCCTTAAGATATGAATATATAGAATAATGAGAAGGGAAAGAGAGGTAAAATGGCATGGATATGAGAGGAAGAGGTCATAAATGACCATAATTCACTCCAATTACAAAAATCATCATTCTCCCTCCATACATTGCTTTCTTAATTTGTGGTCTTTAATGGGCCCTTTAGGCATTGGAGTGGAGGGGTGGAGGTTTAGTTGACTTTTTTGACATATTTCAAATAATTTATATTACTTTATTTGGTCAATTACCTCTTTATCATGATAGTTACAACATTAAATTGGCTCAATTAGGCCACCATGAGTTCCTAAATAGCCCACCTTCTATTGATTTTTGACTAATCCATAGAAACTACTCTAATTTTCCATTATGAATATGAATAAGAGTCTTGTTCAATTTCAATAATTATTTAAATAGTGTAATTACCCTACATTAAATCCTCCAATAGTACCTCTACACCAACTTTCATCTATTCTTGTTAAACAAATAGGCCTTGTTACTTGACTATTCATTGATTGGGTGGCCATGAAAAATTAAAAAAACCCTCAAATTAGGTGGATACATGTGTTACAAGTCTGAATCAATGTCCCATATCATTACATAGTCCTTTCTATGTAATATACACATGTAACCTTTCCAAACTAGGTGACTAGGTCATCTTCCACTAACCTTTCTAGACTACCTATTTGGGGGAGACATGAAGAAGTTTTTACAATGAGTGTGATAAATTTTTTATTTTATAAGGTATAAAAAGTATCAAAATATCCCCTCTAATTATTGGCTACCTTAAAAAGAATTTTTCATCGTGCAAACATCACAAAACCTTGAAAAAATATGATTTTCAAGAGATCTATACACCTATATGTATAAATAAGTACAATGGATATCATATAATATAATTTTAATATGATTTTAAAGTGTTTATAACTTCAAACCAATGTGGTTAAGTTCAAAAATATTCACTTTTCCCAAGTCAGGTCTATCTTAGGGTTTATGTAGGGTTTTGGAGGTTTACCATCTTAATAATGGTTCATAAATTTAAGACCTCCAATCCTAAAATTATGCTAATGTATTTTTATTGAATATACCTCCATAAAAATTCTATAAATATTTGGGTTACATGCACCTTGTGTGTGGAGATATGAATGCAAGTTGCTGAACTTTGAACTCTTTATAGGCCTTACAGACATGTTTACAATCTTAACATTGATTTATAGAGGTGGGCCCCTGAAACCCACTCTCTCCTCCATGGATGTTGAATCCATAATTTTGATAAACTCATTATAATATTATTTTCCTTGAGTCACTTTGTGATGAAATTTATGAGTAATTAAAAGTGTAGTTTGAGGTAATAGCATAGGATTGTGTAACTCGAGCAGGGTTTTTAGACCAATTTGATAATTTTATTGCATTCCCCTACTTTAAACACTTCTTCAAGACTTTTACCATCCATACACATTATTTTATGGTAATTAATATGATTTATGATGTTTTTATATTCCCCAAAGTGGTGGTGGGGTTTGAATCATTAAGAATGGCTTTAGGCATAATGGCCTAGGCTGAGTCTGAGGGCTTTGAGTTTCTTGTAGGTGTTTTTGGATATTTAAAATAATAAAAAAAACATATTTACAAAATTTTCCTAACCTTATCATTTATATTTATTTGTTTTAAATCTCTCTCAATCTCCTTATCTCATATGAGCCTGCTTTAGTTACCATGGATGTCAAGCCTAAGTGCTTAGCAATAGGTGATAAAGACCTGTGTCTTTATATTTTATCTTCCATCATGTTGAAGAGGATATGAAACGTGTGTAATATACTTATAGGATCTATAAATATCCATTATAGTGGGGTTTCCTTCCATATTATTTCTTGTATGCTTACCAATTCTTGTTTAGGGTTTGAGGGTAATTAGGCCTATGCAAACCTAATAATTTAGTCTAGAGATTTCTTTATTCAATATGATACTTATACCATAACTAAAGATTTCTTTCATTTTCCACTTCCTTCCCTAGATGGTTTCAATTCTTAGTGACCCATAAAATATGAGAATGCCTTCAACTTTAGTGTAGGTCTCTTTACATTAGTTATAGGCCTAAAAGCCTAATAGGTCATTAAGTAACCACCACCAATCTTAAATGGATCAGAGCATATCAATGGGAAGATTGATATCACTTATGGATAAATGTATAGACCTTTTTAACCACTTTTCTATAGGGTTTCAATAGTCAACCTTCCTTCTCATTTGACTTTGACCATGTGTCTTCTTAGGCCCAACTAGGCCTAATTAGGTCATTTAGGCATTCTCTCATCCCAAAGGGTTAGACCACTAGATAAAGGAATAAAGGATATTTAATAATAGGTTAGAGACTATGTTATCCTTTTTCACTTTATTCTTTTACATTATTTATCAAATTTTAATCCTCATACTAAAGTCCTTCCTCTAAATGACAGTTAAGATTGCCTAAGACTGTGATCACAAATATTCTCTTTTGCTTAATTGATACCTTGATCCCTTCCTAATCAATAGAGGCATGATTTATAGGTTTTTCCATTGGCATGGATATTTTTAATTCCTCATCTAACCATATTTACCACTCAATCATTTTGTTTTCTCATGACTTCCTATATATAGGCCTATTCTTCTTCATGTTAAGACCCTCTACAACCTACTGAATATTATTCAACATTTTATTATCATTTTAGTCATTCTAAGATTTATTAGGGATTATTCCTTGTTTCATTACTTTCAAAAACTTATCTCAACATTACAACAAATGGAATCTTGCTCACATGCCCTCAAGCTAACTGTATACATTGTGTTTAGGTCTTTTTTCTATGTTGTAGGTGTAAATAGCTTCCTTATTGGTACCTTGAAGTCATTTTGACCTTTTGAGACATAGTATATTATAAATTAATACCTTTTGATGTTTTTATAACTTTTCTAACTCAGCTCCTTCAATATTTTAATCCTTATCATACACCTAAGAGTTGCAACTAGATATGACTCCCATATGTCAATCTATGTATGCTTGTCTTATGCCTAAAACCCTTTTGTCCATATCAGAGGACCACGTCATTAGGTTTATACTAAGGGTTTATAATAAAAAAAATTAACCACTACCTATTTTTTTTGTAGTTAATTCTTATTCAAACTTCCAGGCACTTATCTCTCCCTCTCATAGCTTTTACTATATGTGATGAATGAGGTATGCATGACTAGTGTACGACCATTTTGAGGGATAGAATATGTCTCATTAATCCTTTGGATTAAATTAGTCTATTTATGACATTTTATTGTCATTTTTATTCCTTGGGACTCCTTGACCTCATCACTCTCTCCTTATTTTTCAATTGTATCATTGTAACCCTGTATGTGCACTTTGGGGTCTTTGGCTAAGTTTACCTCTTTTAGGATGAATAAAAGGTAATAATATTTCTTGACTCTAATTTACCATCTTCCATGTCTTTTAGACCCCTTTTATTCTATTTTAGGTCCCTCACCCTTCTATACCCCATTCTAATAGTGACTATCCTATGTGTTTAATATACTTTGAAAGGTTTGTAGTGACTGAGTGAGGGTTTCAATTAAAAAATTGGTTGAGGTTGGAGATGATTATTATATAGGTAAATGTTGAATATCATATAAAATTATATATCCTATCTCAAAATGGTGTTTATGTATATTCCTTTTATACAACCTAAAGACTCTCTATAGGGACCCTTTTTACACTTGCAAAGGAGGTCACTCAACATTCAAGACAATCACCTTAGAGTATGAATTGAATGGGATAATTTTTATTGATGAGTTTTTTGATAATTTAATGATATATAATATTTAAGAACTCAATAAACCATTATATTCTTGAAAACATCTCTCTCTTCCATATCCATGCCCTGGATGCTCTTCAACATAAATAAACTTATCTCCATTCTATAAAATGGAGGAAATATAAATATTTGCTTGCTCCCACACCCACACATGTTTGAATAAGGGGTTTTATATGACATGGAAGGAAACTAATCACCTTAGTAATCAAGTACAAGAACAAATTTACAAAACCACTTCAAGGATGTACCAAAATTGTTATACTTCTAACCCCTTACATAGATGAAGAAGACCATTTGAGTACCCAAATTATTAGAATTTGTTCATAGAGAATAAGCCATGAATGTGAAAAAAAATTCCATGAATGAGAAGTTTAAGATACCCCTTTTCTATTCCCAAAATATCATCTCCCCATTTTCTGTCTCCTTTATGGACTGAGTACAAATCTAAAAGCTTTTTTGGACTACCAAGGAGGATGATGGAAGAAGAGGGTCAATTTTGGGATTTTTTTGCATCTTTTTATCATAAAAATACTCCAAGACACTTTTAATGAGCTTTGAAGCAACCTTCTAACCTTCCCTATATGTAACTAATCATACAACCTACAAAACACATATAAACACTTCTTTTTCTTACATTTCTTTTTATTTCTGACTTTAGGATGCCATTGGTGGGTAGGAGGAGGTAAAATAAAAGTAAAATGACATTTTAAAATAGATATTATGATGGTTAAATATGAAGAGACACAATTTTACCATGTGTGGGACACATTTTATGGGTGGAGAGCAGATTTGGCCCATAAAAATACTATTTATGATGTGAAACTATCCTATGATGACTTAGGGACTCTTTTAATAAATTTTTAAACAATGATACATTTGAAATATTACCTTTTCCAAATATTTTATAGTTCATTTGACTAATATGAGGTGTTTAAAGGGTGATTGATGACTTTAGGTGGGTTATGAAGGCTTAAAATTTCTTAAATGAACAAACCATGAAGAATGACATTAAATACATCATCAAACCTTCACATTATGACTTTGAACAAGGTTGGAACACCCATATATCCTTTAAAAAAAATTTAATCTTATTTAAATGGCTTAAATAGGGTTAAAACTTATGATAAATATAAAACTTAATCTTGTCAAATTACCTTAACCCTTGTTAAAGATCCTTAACTCTATAAAATAATGCTTAGACTTCCCTCAAGAAAAGGCCATGAACATTGTTCCACTCGCTCAATGACCACTATGGCCACCCAATACATCAACCAAGGATCCAAGACAACCATTAAATATAATTATCTCTACCTTAGGTTCTAACACAACATGAAACCTTAATCAACGCTAATAAGGTTCAAAATGAGACCAAAATAAGACATCACCATGTAGGAAGATCACCATGTGCAAACTTGGGTGGGTGTCATGGAAAGATTAATGTTGTAAGGGTTCAAATTTGTCCTAAAAGGCCAAACTATTAATATTTATAGTGACTCATAAGGGTTGACTAGCCTACTAGTTAAGGGAACCTACTAACTCGCTATGACATTGATGACTCACTAAGGTGACACTATGACTTGGCTAGTTATTACTTTGGATTTTGAAATAGATTAACACCTTATAACACCTATAGGACTAAAAAAATCATAATATACAAAAAATAAAACCAAATAAACAAAACATAACACCTAAGAACTAATAAGACAAGACACCAAAATAACTAAGGCAACAAACTACACCACACTTGTATAGACACACTTACCTAAACAAGACAAAAAAAAATATAAATAAATAACTTGATATTAAACTCTTTTTTCATCTAGGATCAAATGGAAAAATTATTTGATCACCATGTCACCATGAGGTCTAATTTTCATGTCTTGACTAGAGTCCAATCAATCATTTCTCACTAAATGAGGACTTCCACTTGCAGTTAGAGACATTGGCATGATCATAACCTCTTAGGAGAGCAATTGTATCTTTCGGTTCCATCCTTAGGTACATGATTTGGTCATATGATTTTAACACCTAATCATAATCATTCCAAACTTGATTTCCTTACATCAACAGTCCAATTTCTACCTCAATCATGGGTTGTTCTTTATTTGTCAAGCTCTCATGTAGTGATTCTCTTAACAACCCAACTAGTATACCTTGAATTTTGTCTTCATTTTTATCTATTTGATATGGTGTATTTTCAAGTCATTTAACCTCTTGGTAAGTGTCCAAACATGGCTTTCACATGTCATTAGGCTCTCTCTAATTCTTCTAATGAGGTTTAAAAGTATTAGCTACCATAATGTTCTCTTTAATACTCTTCTCAAACTCATCATGGGTTAGAGGTGGATTATCTAAACCTAAAAAAAGTTCCCCAAGTCTTCCCAAAAGGCCATCTCTTCATGATTAATTTAAAATACATGAATTTCACCATCATTCCTACCATTAACTTATGAAGCATTACGTTGATCAAGTATCTCTAACTCTTCCATAAAATCATAACAAGGATCATGATCTACTACAACTTGGTCATCCTCATCTCCTATGTATAATAGTAGCTCATCAATCCACTCAAGCTCCATCTCATCTTATCTTTCTATTTATAAATATGAATTATTCTATTTAAGATCCAAAGAATTAGTAGTACATGTTGATGCATGTAAGTACATCACATGTGGTTCTGAGTGTTTAAGAAACACCACTAATTTATGTATTTAGAGAATCCAATGCATGAGTTGTAATTTATGATAATGTTGTTATCTTAGGTAGAATAAAGTCAAAACAAGTGAACTATTTCATAATATTTATAATGTTTGGTTATTAGGAGAAACCATGGACTGATAGCTAATCTATGAAAATGAATTAATCTTGACTAAGTGAAGTGAATTATGCTCTAAGAACTAAATGTAAAATCTAAGATAATATTGATATTTATAATGGAAACTAATCTAGAGTTAATTGGTTAAAAAAATAAGCAAAAGGAAAGTTAGGGTAGAGAAGGAACATATTCATGTTATTGATATTCATTCTAGACATAATGACAAAGTTTAAATATCATCTAAATATGCACTTGAAACCAATGTATAACATGAAATAGCTTAGGATAAAATCATATGACACATAAAGAAAACATTTAAGGAAAGTGGAAGAATGTAAATGAGAACCAAATTTACTTTAAATATTTACCCATGCAAGCAAATTGAATCAACACATCTACAAGAACAACAAAGAAAATGAAGTTAACCTAAGAAATTTTAGTCAATCTAGCATTAACACAAATTAACAACTCTACATTTGAAAATTACTCATCCAAAACTCATAAGAACCATTCAAATATAAAATTTTGACTAGACAAGTGAAAGAGAAACCATAATGAAAATTCACACAAACAAATGAGACAAACTTTTCATAATTATGTATTTGCATTAAATTGCTCCAAAATTAGCACAATTTTTCTTTCTAAAAACTCCCTCCTCTTTTAAAATTGGCATCACCCCTTATATAGAATATTAAGGAGGTATGTTGGTTAGTTATGTCAAATTAAAATTGTATAGTTATCCTTCATAACCTTCTAGAGAAAGACACTTTCTAAGAAACTAACCTATAGGTTATGTGTTTTACAAGTTGCACATGCCTTTACAAAGAATATTAATTTTCAAATACATACATGTTTAGTTATAAAAATATTGTGATTTTATCAATAAATTCAACTTTGAGGACCTTTTTCTATCAATGTTTCCTATTTTTGTAGAAGGATCTTCATTACTTTGCCATGTTGATCATCAATGAGATTTAACTTGGCAATGGGATCCATTAAGAGTTCATCCTCTTGATTTTAGATGTTCTTAATATATTTATCATCCCTTTCTAATGCTTATTTTATGATCCTTACCTCTATAATATTCTCTTCTATAGTAAAGATCGTGTCCATGATCTTTGTGTTATCAGCTCCTATCTTCCCTTGGCTCTAATTTTTCACTTCATGTATGACTCAAGTGGCTCTATACTTGAATTATTCATCAATAATTATACCCATTGAGTTTAGTGTAGTAGGATCCTTGATTATACTTCCCAATATATTTTCCATCCTATTTTGCATCTACTTGTCATCCTTATAAATGTTTTCTAGGTCCTTGGACCATTTTCTTAGACTCTTTATTTTATCTATCAATAACCCCATGACTGTGTTCAAATGGGCCAAGCTAATGGTTTCAAAATCAAGATTTTGATCCTCTATTAAGATGTTGATCAAATCCTTTACTTGACCTCTTGATTTTTTCCATAGATGAACTAGGTTCATTGATGCATTACCTTGCTAGCTCAATACACTTTGTCTAGACTTTATTGACTTAAAATAATTAAAGATATCAAATAAATTCTCTTTAAACATTTTGATCATTGCATCTGGAACTAATAATACAACTTTATCTTCAAAGTTTTTATTTTATTGCTGAATACCTTTGAGGATAGCTTGTAATTATTTAATTTGAGCTTGGGCTAAATCTAAGGGATCATCTTCAAATATATGATTTTCTCCAAGTTTCTATCCTCCTACTAGAGTTAGACTGGTTAATGGATCTAATTTTTGTTATGTCATATTCTCACCACCTACCATGACCTTCTTATCTATTACTCTCTATAGTCTAATAGTCTTTGTATAAAATTTGACTCCCACTTTGGATTGAGTCACCTAAGGGGATGGGAATATACTTGTGCCCCACTTGATTGACTTGGAGCAGCCAATCTTCTCTCATCTTCCTCTTGTAAAGCCACAATCCATGTCTTCATTTATTATTACAATGGAATATTTATAGCCTTCACCATGGCCCAAGGATGTTGCTCAGTAGGTACTCTCTGTACGTTAGGTCCATAGATGAACTATTCTATAATAGTTGGACCATAAATGATCTTTTATTCACTAATTATATTGACTTCACTCAAAGGGGGAGTGAAATCCACTTTGGGTTTCTTGGCCCTAGGAACAATAGCTATCTTAACCTTCATTTTGAGGGTGTCCATAGGAATATGGTCCAATACTAACTTCCCCTTTTCATCCTTGGTCTCTTCAATCCTTGATTCTTCTTCATTAGATTCATATGAAATGGATAGAATTTTCAATACATCCTCTACATATTCATTAGGGACTAAGGCTACCATGTGAATTTCCTCTACAGGTGATCCTTGTTCTTCCAATTGAGTTGAAGAAGAAGTAATACCATTAGGCCTTCTTTCCTCTAGTCTCTACTCAATCTATACCTTAGGTTTGTGATCTACTTGTGGTTAAGTTGATGGAGGTCTAATAGATGTAATACCTAACAAATGATATTGTTTTGGCCCCAACTACCATATGTCATCCATTTTTTGGTTTCTTTCTAGCTTAGATTCGGGCCTTAGGTTGTGGTATTTTATTCTCTTAGTGACCTCAAAGTATTAATATTCTTTAGCTTAAATGGGATCAAAGGATCTAGGATCATGATCATAAGGTACATTTGACATTCCCTTAATCTTTAAATGTTATTTAACCCTTAGAAAAGGGTCCCACTATCTAATCCCATCCAACTGTAGATTGAAGGATGTCTTGTGCCTTGATGTTTCTTAGATGTTCTCCCATTATTTGAATATGGTATTTCTAATAGTTATGGGGAATTTGTGGAGGCATTTCTCTTTGTCTTATAAAGACCATCTCCACCATAAACTAACTGATATGTAACTTCTTTGTCAACTAGCTTGTCAAGGACATGAATGGATATCTTGAGAGGATAAATCTATGTCCTTTAAATTATTATGATCATAAAATGTGGGTATAGACATATATCAACTATTATTTCAACATAAATTTTAATTAGTGGGTTATTTTTTAGCATCAAAATGCCAACTATGGCCTCACTCATGGCCAGGTAGACACAATCACAAGTGAGTTAAATGTGGTCCCTATATTTGAATATATGTAGCTTTGAATAATACTAGGAAATAGTTTGTGTCCCATGAGGTGACCATGACCTCTAGTTTGGGATCTTGATAGTAGCACAAAGATCATCTAAAAGATATGACATCATATAGAATTGAGTTTTCTTCTTGTTCCTAATTTCAAAAAGTTTCTTACTCAATGAGATGCTTATTATTTCACCCAAATGGGGAATAATATATTTTTCAACCATGAAATAGACAATTGGCACCCATACCAGGTAAACATAAGTTTTGGTAGTATTCCCACACAATTTGTTTAAAATTATCATAATCATCGTAATCTCGGGTCTAAATTGGCTAATGGGTATTTTTTTTTTACGTCTAAAAAGACTTAGCTTCTAAAATACAACCACATGGATAAGATCTTATTCAAATCATGCTCCGTGGCCCAAGAATTTATTGAGGCAAGGTCTATTTGGTATTTAGGTAACTTATACTATGACTAAAATTCCAGAGCTAAGATATAAGCAACCTTTATTAAATTATGTTCATTAACAATCATGCCTTTATCTACCTTATTTTCTTTGAAAATAAGATCAAGAATGTCAATTCAATGAAGTACCTCAAGCTTCATAAATACATAATGAAGACCCACCATCTGGATTGTAACAATGTCCTCATATAGTCTCTTGGTTGAGTAAATTTTCTCCTCTTCTCATGTGATGGAAGGCTGATTTTCTATGGTCCAAAATAGCTTCAACTAGTTAGTGTCTCCAATGTTTAGAGCTAAAGAATCAAACTTGGTGTCTTTTAAAACCCTTCCCTTACCATCTGTGGTCAAATATATCTCCATGTCCTCCTTAGAGACACCCTTATGAGCTACCATTACTATAATTTTGATTTAATTACTCACTAATCATCTATAATTCAAATTTGAAATGAATTATCCTTGAATAAATGATGATTTGATTCTACTTAGTTTTATTGTAATGAAAAATAAGTCAAATTAGGGCTTCCATATGTGCTAGGGTTTTCTATAGTTCAAATAGGTTCACACAAAAATTTAATGGTGGTAGTGGAGTTTGAATTGAGAGTTTCATAACTTAGATTTACATTTAGATCTCATATTTATACCTTTTCCTTTTTGGGTCCACAATATATTTATCCTGATATGTATGCTGATGTGACGCATCCATGTCACTTCTTTTACTTATTTTTTAAATGTGATTTTTGTCCCTTAAGACATGTGTCAACACTTTATTGGGTCTGGGTCTATTGATAAGTCTTATTTACCTCACACCATTGATTTGGATCTAAGAAATCAAATTTTATTGGTCAATATTTTTTCCATTCATTGCATTTATGACACACGTCACTATCGTATCTATTTTGGGTTCTTTGACAATTCAAATTTCATTTCACATAATTGGATCTTGGTTGCATAGATGAACCTGCATCATCAATCTTGATCCTCTGGGTTCTATCCTTTGATCTACATGTCATTGATTTCCTAACTTAGTTTCCATGATCATGACACTTTTTTCCTTCTCACTCTTCCTGGATATTTTTTTAAGTTTTGACTTAATGCTCACCATTGATTAGAATGTGTACACTTAGCTATGTACCATCGATCTTCAAGATGGTGCTCAAGTTATAACTATCCATTATGGGCATGACACTTGTCATTTAAACATTTTATCATAGGGATTATTAACATTTTAACCTTGATATTCACCATTATATATGTTCTATGTGGATCAATGTGTGTCATTATATCTTGATAAATGGAGTCAAATGTGATTAGTTGATTTGTTTACTTACAAGATCTTTGACTTATTGATGCCTCGCTCACCATAGGATCATATTTTCCCAATTAAATTCTCTCTATCAATCTAGGTGATTGACTTATTAACTTTTTATGAGACACTACAAACCATAGATCTTTTTCTTGAGCTCTGGGATCTCAACACTTGGCATCCTTGTGTTGATCTTGTGGGGCCATGGAAATGAATGAGTTAGGCTCAAGGAATATAAATGACTTAGGATAAAATTTTGTATAAAGGTTTTAATTGTATTAATATATCCAATTAAATCTTAGGATAAAATTGAACTAAGTATAAAACATAACAAATCATCCCAAGTTTAATTAGTCTAGGTGGGTGATAAATTAGACTTAGGGATTTCAGGGAATATGAGAACTTGACATAAAATTTTAGACTAAGGTTTTTTTGTGTTAATAAACATGATTAAAACCTTAGGATAAAATATATGAACTAATTTTTGAGTAGATTTAAATTTTTCCCATGAAATTTTGAATAAAGAGGACCCACATAAATTTGAATTCAATTCAAAAGACTTACGCTAAAATAATTATGCTAAGGGTTTTTAGGTGCTCAAAAATGAATCTAATTAAATAATTAAATACTAAAAACTAATTAAAGGGTCAAATTATCATTTCAAGTAAGAAAACCTAAAAATTGTTCACCCACTTGAGACTCCATTAAACCTACATCTTAACAACATATGAAGTAACCATTAGCATCATTAGACAAAATAATACAAGGATCAAATGGAGATATGTCAGTCAAGATAAATGAGAAATAGGTGTGGATGATCAAGATGATGTGATAACATGATAATGGTAATATTCTCAAGTGAATTTTCAATTCAAGGAAAAAATTTGCAAAATTTTGAAACAAGGGTCCCCATTTTTATAAATGGGGTATGCTAACCTCAACAAATGGCAACTTCTAGGGGAAACATAGCAATATGTTAGAAATACGAGACTCTAGTTTAGACTAATAACTAGAAAAATCATCCCACATGATCAAGTACCATTGTTAAGACCAGGCCATAATTAAAAAAAGTCTCACACATGTAGAATTAGGATCAAACATCAAAACATATCCATGTTGTGTGTGTGCTTTGATACCACTTAATGGCTATCATGGGATTTAGAGAACAACTTCTAGATTCATGACCTTGATAAAAATCATTGACTTGTATCATATTTATATTTCCATTAAGAAACATGATTTAGCTCAAAGAAGGCTTAGGAATTGCTCTAATACTATCCAAGCATCCATATCCTTGATAGAGATACCTTTGGCTCCAGTTATGGCCTTACTCCACTACCAACCAAGTGCCTATAGATTTAGTGGAGGTTACCAGAACCACCTTTATTTGGAAAGCTTTTGAATTTTACAATGAAGCTCTTATTTTTGTATTTTTTAGATATGTTTTTATTTTTAACAAAGTTTGGGAACCAAATTAGCTAGGTTTTGGTATTTGGTCAAATGATTGATTTTCAAATAATCATCCTTGGTTTTAAATTTTGCCCTAAGAAATTAATGTTTTTTAAGTGCAAATATGAATTTGTTTTAATATTTCAAAATTTCATCCTACATAATCAATACTTAGAAGAATTAGACTTGGATTAAGAACAAGGTTTAAGATTTTTAGGAACAACCAATCTAAATATCAGCCCTTACCACTTTTTCTAAATTATAACATCAAGCTCATATTTATAGAACCCATGATCAATCAATGGTTAAGATTTATACATGAATTCTTGATTTGTTTTCCTTTGAGAAATTGCATTTACTACAGCTTGAGGGTTGTCTTAAAAATACTTTTTGAAAGTAGGGAATAAAACAAAAGAAAAGGAAATAAGAAAACTAATATCAATAAGCAAACAAATATTTACATGCACTATGTATAAACAAGGAATAGAAAAGAAACTAATATAAGCCTATCTACACTAATCCTAACTAGTCTTACAGATTACTCCATGTAGAATTTGGGTGGAGCAACAAAAAAATTAGTGCTTGAGATATTTCCCATTTTTTGGTAATGTAAATTATTCTCCTTGCAAGTCCTTCAGATTAAAGGTGTTGTGTCCTAGTATCTCAATAATTTGATAGGAGCTAATCCACAAGAGAGTGAACTTCCCATGATTTCACTTAGGTTCATATGTTTTATCCCAAGTAAGAACCAATTTTCCTTATCTGAACACCTTAATTTTGGAACATTTATCAAACCATCTTTTCATTATGGTTTGATGCCTACTAAAATTGGAAAAATATTCCTCTCTTGCATCCTCCATTTGAATAATGTCAAGTAACCTAGAACCTAAAAACTCTTGATCTTCTCCTTCCATGTAATCTTTTATAAACTTGTATGTTGACAACTTGAGAGTGATAGGGAATACAGGTTCTTTATTGTACACAATCAAAAATGGTGATGCATTTAGAGCTTGCTTGACTCTTGATCTATCAACCCAAATGCAATATTTGAATAACTTGTCCCAAGTTCTTGGTTTGTCAATGAAAAACTTTCTAATGGATTTCATCATATTTTTGTTAGTTTATTCTGACACTCCATTGCCTTGGGGGTAATGGTTTGATGAAAATTTGAGAATAATGTTGTTGTCATATTCTCACTCAGTCATCTCAATGGATATAAAATCATATCCATTATCACAAAGTAGAGACACTAGTGTTCCAAATACACCATATATACTCTCTTCTAATAACTTTATCACATCTTTAGTCTTACATTACTTGGTTACCAATACTTCTATCTATTTCGTGTAATAGTCAGTAGAAGCTAACACATACTCAAGTCCTTATGAATAATTGGAGTTGATTAACCCCACAAATTATAATCCCTATTGAGCAAAATGTTTATCAGTCATCATTGGCTTCAATGGCATGCATACCTTGGGTTCTTTAGTATTAAATATCTGGCACTTATGATACTCTCTCACATGTTTGTGAGCATCTTTAAATATAGTATGCCAATAATAACCATCCATAATGATCTTATGTGATATTGTCCTTTTCGATGGATGTTCACTTCCAAGCTTCACATGGAAAGCAATTAGGATCTATAACACCTCCTCTTTGGAAACACATCTAAGGTATATCTCTTCATAATTCTTCCTAAGAAGTACTCCATCTTTGATTAGGAAATGAGATGCCTTGATATTTAGGGCTCTCCTTTTTTCTTTGGTTAATCATGTAGGATAATTTCCATTTATTAGTAAATGAACAATTGAATCATACCAATCATTGGGTTGAAAACTTTGTTGTTTTAATTACATGATACTTAACATGGGTTAGTATTAGTAATTAACTTAATTAGTCCTTGTCACCTTACCAATTTGGAAGTCTTAATTTCCATATCATATTATTGAAGTAAATACATCCATTTACCTCTTCTTTACCCTAACTCACATTAGTGAAGCATGAGATTATTAGAAGGGTCTGGTAATATTGCATACACCTTATTTTTAATAATATAATGTTTGAATTTCTTCACTACCTTAACTAAAGCACATGTCTACTTTTCAATCAAAGAATACTTTTAACTCATAATTTTAAAAATTGGTACTCATAAAAGTGATAGGATGATCACATCCATGTATTTTATGAGTTAGGATAACTATAATTTTATGGTCAAAAGCAAAATAATAAAGATAAAAGTCTTTTGAGAAATTAGGGCTTATCAATACTGGTGACTACATTATTACTTCTTTTATGTCCTTGAAGGACTTTCTTAATTATTCATTCCATGTGATCTTAGATTCCTTCTTCAACATGTCATTTAATGGTCTCACTATTTATACAAAACTAGAAATAAAGTTTCTCAAAAATTTGATTTTCATGAAGAAAGATTTCAATTCTTTTTTGATATTAGGGGGATATATCTTAGATATGTAATCTACTCTATTAGGGTCTATATAAATCCCCTCTTTAGTTATAACATGTCATAACAATTTTCCCTTAGTGACATAAAAAATGATTTTCTTGGGATTGAGAGAAATTCCATACCTTTGACACATTTTAAATACCTATTGTTAGTTCATGATATGATCCTCCATATTATTATAAAACACAATTAGATCATCCATGTAAATTATAATGTACTTACCTATCAACCCATAGAAATCATGGTCCATATCTCTCTAAAAATTTACACCTACATTTATTATCCCAAAGGGCATTCTCTTGTAGGAAAAAATGTCCCACTTATTTATGAATGTAGTATTTAATCTATCTTCCTTGTTTAAAATCACCTGGTTATAACATGAAAAACCATTAATAAAAGACATCATTGCAGAACCACTCATAATTTGAATAACTTGGTCAAGTGAAGGCAAAGGATAGTTATTTTTTTTAGATGATCTATTTAAATTTCTAAAGTCTATGCATAATCTTATTTCCCCATTGTTATTCTTTATTTAAACCAAGTTATCTACCTAATTGGAGTGTCTAATGGTAAAATTTATCTCTCCATCCAACAAATTCTTAACCTCCTTATATATAAAAGGTTCTAGGACAAGATTGGCAGGTCTTTAATTTTGATTAAAATGCTTGTATGCTTATTTTAGTGGTATGGTATGAGTTATTACTCTAGGATCAAATATATTTAATTCCTCATTTGAATATGTTATAACATATTTATATTTGGATATCAACTCTTTGGCTTTCCTCAACTCTTCACTAGTACAGACTGTATCAATATTGACTAGCTGGGGTTGAGCTTGTGTTTTTTAGTCAATTGCTTTATAATATTTTCCATTCACTTTGGGAAATTTGACATTTTTATATAGTTTATCTATGTAAAATAATATTTCTATGGAAATCATGCCCTTGGGAATTTTATTATCACTTAATTTCATAAAGTTGTCATCAATATTGCCTTTATCAAGACCATTTTCATTAGATTAATCAATGATGTGAGCCTGAAATACTCATGAACTATTCATGAATTATAAAATTTATTGGTCATCATTGAATACCTAAAAATGGTTTATATTATTAGGTACTAAGGGACATGAAATTAATTCAACACTAAGGTTTCCTAATTTAGAGTCTTGGTTGGGCATAATATTAGCTGCGGCTGAGGATAACTCATTAGCAATCTTGTTTTATTCCCTAGGAAATGAGACAACATTAAAAAAATCAAAATAATCTATCAGGTCCCAAAATCTAAACTTATGTTTCTTAAATTATGATAATTTGCACTGGTACATACTTCTAACTTGATTAACTACTAGCTTAGAGTCACCATATACTAGTAGTTCCTTAAACTTATGCTTGATGGTAAATTACAATCCTAAGATTAGAGCCTCATACTCTACCAAGATATTGGTGCATGAAAACTAATGTATTTAATAAATACTAAATTATTATCCAATAGGATTAATCATGAAAATTCCTAATTTTTATCCAAACTTACATTTTGCACCATCAAAAAATAATTTCCATATCTCAAGCATAACATGAGTATTTTTAGAGTCACATACCTTACAGGTGTAAAGATTATAAACTCACAACTTATAATTTTCCATGTTGACCCTTTCATTTAAAATAATTTTTAGTGATCATGTGTTTCATCTTGGGTTCTCTTTCAATTCAAATTTGATTTGGTACTCCCTTCTATGAAAGCCACATATGAAAACAATCAGTAGACATGTAACCATTCGATGGTCTTGTACAATCCCTACTCAAAAAAATTCCATAAGCATCAAAAATATCCACCACTTAGATTCTTATAAACTATCATATCCTTAGCCTAGTCATAAGTTGAATGTGAACATTTAATAATTATCTAATTACTTTCACCCTAGATTTATCTAATTGAGTAAAAACCTATCAAATTTTATTGGATTCAAACCAAGTTCCTCAAAAATAACTTTAGGCATGATGTTAGTAGATGTACCTAATTATAATAAATAATTATGCAAATTATTACCAAATTTTTTGACTATAAGCAAGAAAGGTGGAACATTTGCTTTGTTCTTGTACATAACAACATTATAATTTGAAAGCTTCGGTGACTTACTAGGATTTTTAGATAAATATTTGAGTAAAAATATCTTTTCTCAATTATTTGAGTTAGTTCATGTAGTGTGATGTTAGCCTAAATATTTTTCATGTCCTCAACTATATTTTACCCACCCCTAGTATAAATACTAGATGAATCAACATTATGCTTAGAATTACTTCCCCTTGGAGGCTCAAGATTGTTGTCAGCTATATGATTTGTAGGATCATCAAAATTATTTGGTGAATTTGAATTATTCAAAGGTTGTTTCTAATCCCTATTCCTTAGGGTGTATGTCTTCTTCAAATACTTTTGAAAATCATGCACCTTTTTAGGAGTATCTTTAGGTTCAATTGCATCTTGGAATGGGAAGTAAAATGTCTCCACCATCAGGGTTGTATCTATAGATCTGGATGACTTGGAATATCCAAATGTACCTATATAATTATATCTATTAGATACACTTTTAGATGTATTTAACTCATCTTGAAATGACTCAAAATCATTACAAACTTTAGTATAGTCTAACTCACCATGCTTTGAAGTATTGTGAACCCTACACTATTTAGTTAGAGTAACATCACATATATTAATCTCATGATTATTTTTTCATGATGATGAATCATTATTATTTCCATTATTACCATTGTGAAATTAGTTATTACGCCTATTAAACCTTTGATTTGAGTAATTTCTATTGGATTTCTCCCCAATGTTGCTACTTGTTTTTACAATTGAAGGAAGTTAGTACTCAGCATTTGAACCATCTTGAGTATAGATTCATTCTCATTCTTTGGTGCCTCTAAGTTATGAAATTAATTAATATTACTAGTTGTTGGCATTAAATCTCTTTGGTCATGTGGATGAAATCCATTTGTAGCACTATTTTTCAATAATCCTTGGTTTTGGCTAGGATGAACATGGATTAAGGGATATTATTTCAATACAGGTGTCTAATTTGAAGTGGACACATTTTTATTAGCATTAGGAATTATATTTAGTGTAGGTAAATTAGGATTAACATTGGTAATAGCATATGTGAGTTGGCCTTGAGGTTGCATTTGATCATTGATTATTATAGCTTCAATATAAGCTAGGATCATGTGTTTATGACTCCAATAGACCTTTTAAGAAACATAAAAGTCATGGGGTCCAAAACACCCTTGTATATTTCTAAATCCAAGGCTTCATTAGGTCTATAAGGGTTATGGTTTTATTGAACATATTCTAGAATCTAGTGTTAAAGGCTCTAATGGTTTTACTAGAATTTCTTTCAATAGTGGTGAATTGCTAATATAGAATATAAAGACTAATGATCTTACCAAATTGCTCAATAAAAATCCTACTAAAATCATTCCAACTAGTGATATAGTTCTTTCGAAGGTTGAGAAACCACTCATATTCAATATATTTGAAAGGAAATGGAAACCATCTACATGATACATCTTCATGAACTATATTTAAAAACCTTAAAGTAGCTTTAAAAGATTTAATCTATTCATCAACTATGATAATACCATTAGGACTAAAAGATGGAAAATATTTCTTAGGGTTCTCGGTTGGTCATGTACCTGACCAGGCACATTGATGGAAGATCCACCTAACTAAGCCATACTTTGATAAGGATTGAACATAGGAACACTTTGAATAGGTAAATTAGGATGAGATATATAAACCCTTTTCTTCCCTTTGTTTTCTCTTGCTTTCCTATGATCTTCTAATGAAAGGAGAGGAAATCTTGATTTAGACCTTGACCTAGTCCTAATTCTTGGTAGTTCCATCTTGTAAACCTTGAGTCATGTCCAAAATATGATTCATAAACCTTATCTTTCCATAGATGAATGATCTTTAGCTCAATTATTACAAATAACAGTCTAATTCTTACCCATGAGTATATTTCATGTTTAATATTCCTAAATTAAGCAATCTTTGCCCAAATTTATGTAAATCTCTTCAAATAACAACTATCTTTAACTGAATAAGCTCAAAGATATATCTAAACTTGGGAATAACAATGATATATACACATTTAAGTTCAAATAAACCAAAATTTTCAAAGAATCAATCAATCTTTGGAAAAATTTGTCATCACTAATTTCACACAAGGAATATTTACCAAACTTAAACTACCTTTGTGAATATTTACCATGAATCTTCAAAGTTTGACAATATTCAGCTCAGTGAGCCTAAATATTGGTTTGAAACCATGAATTTCGATGATGTTTGCACAATTATGCTAAGAGAAAAACAAAAATGCTAAGAATTCACTTTCTTTGAACATAATCCACCAAAATTAGCAACGATACTATAAATTCACAAAGAGTTAACTAAGTCCCTCCTTCTAGCACCAATAGAATTTGTTAACTATTGATGCATGTAAGTATATCATAGGTGGTTTTGAGTGTTTAATAAACACTACTTATTTCTAAATTTAAAGAATCCAATGCATGAGTTACAAGTTGTGATAATATTTTTATCTTTGGTGGAATAATGGTATAATAAATAAATTATTTCACAATATTTATAATGTTTAGATGTTGGGAGAAACCATGTCCTGATAGCTAATCTATGAAAATGAAGTAATCTTGAATAAGTGAAGTGAATTATGAAAAAATAACTAAATGTAAAATCTAAGCTAAAATGGATATTTATAATGGAAACTAATCTAGAGTGAATTGGTAAAAAAATAAGCAAAAAGAAGGGTAGGGCACAGAAGAAACATATTGATGATGTTAATCTTCTTTCTAGACATAATGACAAAGTTTAAATATCATCTAAACATGAAATTGAAACCAATGTATAACATGAAATAGATTATGTTCAAATCACATGACACATTAGGTAAACATGTAAGGAAAGTGGAAGAATGCATATGAGAACTAGATTTACTTTAAAGATTTACCCGTGTAAGTAAATAGCATTAGAAAATCTACAAAAAGAGAAAATAAAAAAAACTAAACCAAATAAATTTCAGTCAATCTAGTATTATCACAAATTAACAACTCTACATTTAAAAAGTGCATAGCCAGAATTCATAAGAACCATTCAAATTTAAAATTTAGACAAGAAAAGTGAGAGAGAATCCATAATGATAATTCACACAAAAATATTAGACAACCTTTTTAGAATTATTTATTTGCATTAAATTTCTAAAAAATTAGCACAAGTTTTCTTACTCAAAACTCCCTCCTCTTTTACAATTGACAATACCCCTTATATATAATATCAAGGAGGTATGTTAGTTAGCTATGTCAAATTACAATTATACAACTATCCTTTACAACCTTCTAGAGAAAGATATTTTCTAAATAAATGACCTATAGGAGAAGTGATTTAAAATTTACACATGCCTTTACAAAAAATATTCATTTTCAAATACATACATGTTTAGTTACAAAAATAATATGCTTTTATTAATAAATTTAAATTTGAGGCCCTTTTGCTATTGAAGTCCCTTATTTTTACTGAAGGATCTTCATTGCTTTGCCATATTGATCATCAATGAGCTTTAAGTTGATAATTGGCTCCATGAAGAGTTAATTATCTTGATCTTCCATGTTCTTATGATATTTATCATCCCTTTATAATGCTTCTTTTATGATTCTATCCTCTATAATATTCTCCTTTTTAGTAAATATCATGCCCATGATCTTTGTGTTATTAGCTTTTGTCTTCCCTTGGATCTAATTTTTCACTTCATGCATGACTTGGGTGGATCTATGCTTGAATTATCCTTTAGTAATTAGACCCATTGAGATGAGTGTAGTGGGATCCTTGATTATACATTCCAATATATGTTCCATCCTATTTTGCAGCTGCTTGTCATCCTTATAAAGGTTTTCTATGTCCTTAGACCATTTGCTAAAACTCTTGATTTTATGTATAAATAACCCCATTATGATGTTCACATGAGCCAAGATGATGGTTTTTAAATCAATAAATTGATCCTATATTAGGTTGTTTATAAAATCCTTTACTTTACCTCTTGAGTTCTACCAATTATGAACTAGGTTCATGGTTGCAGTACCTTTATAGCTCAATATATTTTGCCTATACTTTATTGACTTCAAATAATTAAACATGTCAAATAAAGTCTCTTCAAACATTTTGATCATTGCATCTAGAATATACAATACAAATTGCTCTTCCAAGTTCTTATTTTAATGTTGCATACATTTGAGGATAGCTTGCAATTTTTTAGTTTGATCTTGGGCTAACTCTAAGGGATCCTCTTCAAATATAGGATTTTCTCTAGGATTCTATCCTCCTATTGGATTCAAATTGGTTAATGTCTCTAATTTTTGGTATGTCATTTCCTCACCACCTACCATTACCTTTATATATGTTACTCTATGTATTTCAATAGTCATTAGATCAAATTTGACTCCCACTTTGGATTGAGTCACTTGAGGGGCTGGGACATCTACTTATGTCCCACTTGGTTGACCTATATTAGTAAATCTTATCTCATTCTCATTTTGTAAAACCACAATCCATGGCTTCATTTCTTTTGCCAAGGGAATATTTATAGCCTTCACCATGGCCTAAGGATGATTCTCAATAGGGACTCTCTATAATTTTAGTCCATAGATGAACCATTCTAGAATAGCTAGACCATAAATGATGTTTTATTATCTAAATAGATTAAATTCATTAGAAGGCAGAGTGAAAGTCACTTTGGTTTTCTTGGCCCTAGGAACAATAGCCAACTCAGCCTTTCTTTTGGGGGTGTCCATAGGAACTAGGTCCAATATTTTCTTTCCCTTTTCTTCCTTGGTCTCTTCAATCCTTGCTTCATCACCATAAAATTAATATGTAATGGATATCATTTTCAATGCATCTGATTCATTGTGGTTTAAGGCTACCATGTGAATTTCCTCTGAAGGTGACCCTTATTCCTCTACCTAAGCTAAAGAATAAGTAAACTCATTAGGCCTTATTTCCTCTAGTCTCTACTCAATTTATGCCTTAGGTTCATGCTCTAATTTTGGTTGAGATGATGGAGGTCTAGTAGTTGTACTACCTAAAAAATGATATTGTTTGGGCCCCAGCTACCATATGTCATCCATCTTCTAGTTTCTTTCTAACCTAGATTCAAGCCTCAAGTTGTGGTTTTTTATTCTCTTAGTGACCTAAAAGTATGAATATTTTTTGGTTTATATGGGATCAAAGGATCCAAGCTCATGATCATAAGGCACATTTGAAATTCCCTTGATATTCAAATGTTATTTAACCCTTAGATACGGGTCCCACTATCTAAGCCCATCAAACTATAGATTTAAGGATGTTATGTGCTATGATGTTTATTTAATATTATCCCATTTTTTGAATATGGTATTTCCAATAGTTATATGGAAGCTATGGAGGAGGCATTTTCTCTTGGTCTTACAGAGACCATCTACACCATGAAGTATCTAATATCCATCTTTTTTTCAACTATGTTGTTGAAGACATGAATGGGTAGTTTGAGATGAGAACTTTGTATCCCTTCAATTATTGTGATCATATAATTTAGGTATATCCATGTATCACCTATTATTTAAATATACTTTTTAATAAGTGGGTTAATTCTTGGAATTGAAATGCAAGTTATGGCCTCACTCAGGGTTAGGTAAACATAATCACAAATGAATTGAATGTGGTCCCTATATTTTAATATGTGAAACATTGAATAATACTAGGAAATAGTTTGTGTCCCATGAGGTAACAATTACCTATGGTTTGGGATCTTGGCAGTAGAAAAAAGAGCATCCAAGAGATATGACATCATATAGAATTGAATTTCTTTTTGTTCCTTATTGTAAAAATCTGCCTACTTAATGAGATGCTTATTATTTAACCTAGGTGGGGAGTAATCTATTTTACAACCATGAAATAGATAATTATCACCCATACTAGGTCAACATAGGTTATGGTGGCATTCCCACACAATTTTTTCAACATTTTAATATTCATCCTAATCCTAGGTCTGAATTGGCTGATGGGTATGTTTTTTCTAAAGTTTGAAAAGATTTAGTTTCCAGAATATAACCACATGGTTAATATGTTATTCAAATCATGCTCCTTGGCCCTAGAATTAATTGAGATGAGGCTTATTTGGGGTTTAGGTAACATATAATATGACTCAAATGCCACAACTAAGATATAAAGAACCTTTCTTAAATTATGTTCATTAACAATCATGCCTACCTTAATTTTTTTAAATATGAGCAAGAATGTCAATGCAGTGAAGTAACTCAAGTTTTGTAGCTACATAATGAAGACCCACCATCTAGATTGCAAAAATGTCTTCATATAGTCTCTTAGATGAGAAAATTTTCTCCTCTTCTTGTGTGATGTTAGGTTAATTCTCGATGGTCTAGAATAGCTTCAACTAGTTAGTGTTTCTAGTATTTAGAGTTGAAGCATCAAACTCAGTGTCTTTGAAAACCCTTACCTTAACATCTATGGTCAAATACATATCCACATCTTCCTTGGAGACACCCTTATGATTTTTCATTGCTATAATTTTTATTGAATTACTCACTAATGATTTAAATTCAACTCTAAATTGAATTATCCTTGCATAGATGACAATTTGATTCTCCTTAGCTTGATTTCAATGAACATTGTATCAAATTAGGGATTCCATACATGCTAGGTAATTTTGGAGTTCAAGTAAGTTTTAAAAAAACTTTAATGGTGGTAGTGGAGTTATAATTGAGAGATTTATGACCTATATTTTCATTTATATCTCATATTTATACCTTTACCTTTTTGGGTCCATAAAATCTTTTAGCCTGATGTGTATGTTGATATGGCACAACCATGTCACTTCTTTTATTTATTTTTTAAATGTGATCATTATCTGTTAAGACACATGTCAATACTTTATTTTTTTTGAGTTAGTTGAAAATTCTTCCTCACCTTTCATCATCAATTTAGATCTAAGATATTAAACACTATTGGTCAATCTTTGTTCCATTCATCATGGTTGTAACTTGTGTTAGCACCGTATTCATTTTGGGTTTTTTGACAAGTCAAATTTCATTTCACACCATTAGATCTTCATTGTATGGATCAACACATGCCATAAATATTGATCCTTTGGGTTCTATCCTTT
This sequence comes from Torreya grandis, assembly GCA_037957365.1. Lineage (NCBI taxonomy): Eukaryota > Viridiplantae > Streptophyta > Pinopsida > Cupressales > Taxaceae > Torreya > Torreya grandis. The sequence continues at coordinate 1,521,585 of JARHVA010000850.1, read as the reverse complement.
TCTTAATGCACCATTGATTTCCTAACTTATTTTCTATGATGATGACACTTATCACCTTCTTGCTCTACTCAGGGCTTTGTTTAAGTTTTGACTTAATACTCACTATTGATTGAAATGTGTACAATCAATTGTACACCATCAATCTTTAGGATGGTGCTCAAGTTTTAACTACAATATATGAAACTTGTCATTTATGAATTTACTCATAGGGCTTGTTAATATTTTGACCTTACTATGCACTATTATATCTATTTTTCATGGATCAATGTGTACCATTATATCCTATTTTGTGGAGTCAGACATGATTAGTTACGTTGTTTAATTGTAGATATTTGACTTATTGATGCTTCGCTACCCATATGATCATCTTTATCTAATAAAATGTGTTTTGTCAATCTAGGTGCTTGACTTATTGACTTTGGATGAGTCCCCATGAACCATAAATCTTTTTTTTTGAGCTCTAGGATCTCAACACTTGATATCCTCATGTTGATCCAACAATTTGATTATCCTTAGCTTTATTTCAATGAACATTAATTCAAATTAGGTATTTCATATGTGCTAGGGTTTTTTTGGGTTTAAGTAGGTTTTCACATAGCTTTAATGGTGGTAGTGGAGTTTGAATTGAGAGCTTTGTGACCTAGATTTACATTTAAATCTCATATTTATACCTTTGCATTTTTGGGTCCATAAGATCTTTTAGCCTAACGTGTATGTTTCTATGGCACAACCATGCCACTTCTTTTATTTATTTTTGAAATGTGATCATTGTCCCTTAAGATACATGTGAACACTTTATTGGGTCTGAGTCAGCTAAAACGTCTTCCTCACCTTGCATCATCAATTTGGATTTGAGAGATTAAACATTATTAGTCAAAATTTGTTACATTAATAATGGTTTCAACATGTGTCACTATTGTATTCATTCTAAGTTCTTTGATAAGTCAAATTTTAGTTCACACTATTGGATCTTGGTTGATAGATCACCACGTGCCATCAATCTTGATCCTCTAGGTTCTATCCTTTGCTCCATGCACCATTGATTTCCTAACTTACTTTTTGTGATGATGACACTTATCACCTTTGTTCTCTTCTTCAAGATTCATTTAAGTTTTGACTTAATGTTCACTATTAATTGAAATGTGTATGCTCAATTGTGCACTATCAATCTTTGGGATGGTGCTCTTAATTTTAATTATCCATTATAGGCATGAAACTTATCATTTATGTGTTTACTCATAGGGCTTGTTAATATTTTGAACTTATTATGAATTGTTATATCTATCTTTCACAAATCAATGTGTACCATTAGATCCTAATCTATGGAGTCAGATATGATTGGTTATTTTGCTTACTTGTAGGATATATGACTTGTTGATGCCTTGATACCCATAGGATCATATTTATTTGAAAAAATTCACTCCATCAATCTAGGTGTTTGACTTATTGACATTGGATGAGTCCCCATGAACCATAAATATTTTTCTTGAGATCTAGGATCTCAACACTTGGTATCCTCGTGTTGATCCTCAAGGGCCATGAAAATGAATGAGTTAGGGATCAAGGAATATAAAGGACTTATAACTTTTTGTACTAAGGTTTTAATTGTGTTAATAAATACAATTAAATCTTAGTATAAAATTTAGACTAAGTATAAAATTTCACAAAGTGTCCTACGTTTAATTAGTCCAGGTGGGTGATAAAATAGACTTAGGGATTTTGGGGAATATAGAGAAATTGACATAAAATATTAGACTAAGGCTTTATTTATGTTAATAAACATGATTAAAACATTAGGATAAAAAATATTAACTAATTTTTGAGTAGATATATAGTGTTCCCATGTAATTTTGAATAAAGAGGACCCACATAAATTTGAATTCAATTCAAAACACTTGGGATAAAAGAATTAGGCTAAGGTTTTTTAGGTGCTCAAACATGAATCCAATTAAAAAATTAAAGATTAAAAATTAATTAAAGGGTCATATTATCATTTTAAGTAAGAAACCCTAAACATTGTTCACCCACTTGAGACTCCATTAAACCTACATCTTAAAAACACATGAAACAACCATTAGAAACATTAGAAAAAATAAGACAAGGATCAAATGGGGATATGTCAGTCAAGATAAATGAGAGATAGGTGTGGATGATCAAGATTATGTGCTAACATGATAATGATAATATGCTCAAGTTAATTTTCAATTCAAGACACAAATTTGTAAAATTTTGAAACAAGGATCCCTATTTTCAAAAATGGGGGTATGTTGACCTCAATAGTGCCTTCATTTGAAACCTCAACTTGCTATCCTATTCCACCACTCCAAGCTATCATGTTATGTTTTTCAATCTCACCTAATAATTCATGGTATAAATACTACCAAGGATCATCTAACTCACTAGAAAATCTCTTACCTTCAATAATGGATTCATGTGGATTATTTTCATGATTATTTCCTATAAGAGAAGTTTCTTGTGCTTCATCTTCATCAAATATAACATCATACCATTGTGGTTTCCCTACATAATAAAACTTTCCTTTAATCTCAAAATCTAATCTACTATAATGAATGGGAGTACCAATAGTTATCTCATCATCATTGGTGCTTGAAATATTCTTTTCCAAGTGTTCTTGAAACTCACCTATAGCTGCAACATGATCAAACTCTTGAAGAAATACCACCTCATTAATTTGTCTTGGCAAGTTGTTACCCACACCTAGATTCTCAAATTATAACTTTAATGCATTTGGTTCCTCTTCACAATCTAAGATTCCATACATTTCTCCTCTTCTTAAATCTGAATATGCGTAGGATAAGTTTCCCTTTCAAGGATAGGCATAACACAATCTGAGGTTCTAGTCCATGAAGGCCTTCAATATGAAGTTATTATAGGCTCTCAATAAGGCATGGGTGGAGCTTGAAATGGATATAAAACACAAGGAGGATGAAGTTAATTTATAACTAAGATGTTTGGTGTGTAAGTCTCAAGATGAAACTTGGAGAGTGATCTAGATATGATTTTGAATCCTACACCATACCCAATATTACAGACAATATAAAATAAATCAAAAAATAATTACCCCCAAATCCTTACCATAGCGTCATTAGACAAACATAGAGAAAAATAAGGTGGTAAGTATGCAACAATAATGTCTTATGCAATTGAAAGTTTGGGGTAAGCATGAAGGGTAAGTTGTAGGTATTTGATGAGGCCAAATGTCCTTTTAGATGATTCATTTCATTATAAATCAAAGTTAGAATTCGGTTCATATATCAAATTTGATTTATTAGTTACTAGCTTAGGGATAAATTAACTTCTTGCTCTATCATAAAAAAAGAAATTATGGACCAAGGAGTCTCCAATGATCATGGAGGTAAGGAAAGGGGATGAGGTGGTTATCTTGGATAGTTTCTCTTGGTTTGAAAGGATATTTTATTGATGGGCCAAGGATTGATGTTTAACTTATTTTTGCTTCCTAAGACATTATTTCAATCTATCTCTTTCCTCCTTTAGTTTCTGAATTTACAAGCTCAAATCATCATCACTTTTTTTAGGCTAACTATAAGGAGCATCATGATGTTGTCATAATTGATTAGGCATACAAGAGGGTTGCCAAGGGGGTAAATAGGAATCATAATGGGGATAAGGGTCAATATGTTATTGGTGATAAACACCATATGTTTGGTATGGGTGGTAGGGTTATTGATAATGAGGTGTGTGATATAAGTTTGATCCCTTTGCAACAATTACACATAATAAAATAAGATGAAATACAAATAAACAACATGTTATTTCCCTTAAGAATATACCTTGTGATGACTCTCAACATGAAATATGATTGCCAATCTACTACTAAGGTGCTTGAATATATTTGAGATGGCCAAGTGCTAAAAGTGAGTACGCCAATGCTTGAATCTACTCCCATTAGGTGTGCCAAAAAATGTTAAATATCAAGCTTGCACCCTAGGAGGAGGTTGTTCAAGCTTATCTCAAAGTTTGGGGTAACATGAAAATAGCCCAAGGTTATGGGTGACCTGTGGCTGGGATAGATCTCTAGATTATGGGGCTAGATCCCCTAGTACATATCTTCTATCTTGAAATAATTAAGACCCACTATTGTTAGGGTGAAAATATATAGAGAGTACATAAAATAAACCTAATCTAAGGGTGGTGATACAGCAATATAGCTTATCCACTCTATTTGAACTTATTATCGATACTAATAAACTAATCATTAACTAAAGTAATATCTCCAAGGATTTTATGCAATAGTGTTTTACATGAAGGTCATGGTGAATGGCCATAACCTAGAGGTGATGGGTGAGAGCCTACCTTGAGACACTTACAACTAGGTTACACTCCAAATATGATCACCAACCTTTGACACATCATATAACATGCATAAGATAATTTATCAACATATAGGTGCAGCAATGACATGCCAAGGGAGAGTTTATACCAATTATTCACATGAAAACAATCATATACACACTAAAGACCAATAATGGAGAATATGCAATAGTCCATTAACAATTTAAGAGGTTTATAAAGTATAAATCTAGGTAGAGTTTCCTCATACGCAAGTGAGGGATACAAACAAAGGCCTTAAGGCATGAATATATAGAATAATGAGAAGGGACAAAGAGGGATAATGTCATGGAGGTGAGAGGTAAATGTAATAAATTACCATAGTTCACTCCATCATCAGTTATAGTAGTCATAATAGTCATCATGCTCCATTCATGTATTAGTCTCTTGATTTGTGGTCTTCAATGGGCCCTTTAGGTGTTGGGGCAGAGTGGTAGAGGTTATAGTTGACATTTTTGACCTCTTTCAAAGCATGGACACACCATTATTATGTCAATTATCTCTTTATCTTGACAATTACAACATTAAAATGGCTCAATTAGGCCACCATGAGTTACTAAATAACCCACCTTCCCTTGGATTAGGCCACATAAATTGCTCTAGTTATCCATTATGACTATGAATAAGTGTCTTGATAACCTTAAAACATAAATTACATAGTTTAATGACCAAGAATAAACTCTTCCAATATTCCTTCTATGCTAACTTTCATCTTTTATTTTTAACCAAGTAGGCCTACTAGGCCAATTAGGCATAATTAGTTGATTATCTGTTGGTTGGGTGGCCATGAAAGCTTAAAATAACCCTAAAATAATGTGGATAGGTGTTTTATATGTTTTAATCAATGTCCCATATCATGAAATATGCCTTTATAAGAAATAAACACCTATAACCTTGACAAACTAGGTGACTAGGTCATCTTCTATTAGCCTTCTTAGACTACTTATTTGGGGGAGAATCACAAAAGTGTTTCTTAGGAGTGTGAAAATTTTATTATTTGATAAGATATAACAATTCACAAACCACCCCATCCAATTATTGGTAACCTGAGAAACAATTATGCACCATATAAACATCACCAAACCTTTAAAAAACATGATTTTTAAGAGGTTTATACACCTATTCATATAACTAAATACCATGGATGGCATATTATATGAGCTAAACAAGGATTTAAAGTTTATATCATTTCAACCCAAGGTTTTTTAGTTAAAAATATTAATTTTTCCCAAGATGGGTCTATCTTAGGGATTAGGTAGGGTTTTGGAGGTCTACTATCCTAATGATGGTCCATGAAGATCAAACCTCCAATAGAAAAATTATGGTCATATATGTTTATTCCATATACCTACATAAATATCATGAAAATATTTGGGTACCATGCACATTTTGTGAGAAGATATGAATTCAATTTGGTGAACTTCAAGCTCTGTACATGACTTATAAACATGTGTGCAATATTAACTATGATTCATAGATTTTGGCCCCTAAAACCCACTCTCTAATCCATGGATGTTTATTCCATAATGGTTTATATATATTTATAATATAATTTTACTTGATTCCCTTTGTGATGAAATATATGAGTAATTGAAAGTGTAGTTCAAGGTGGCATCCTAGGACTATGTAACTTGAATAGGATCTTTAGACCAATTTGATAATTTTATTGCATTCCCTTACTCCAAAAACTTATTCAAGACTTTTACCATCCATACACATCATTTTATGGTCATAAATATAATTTATGAGGTTTGGATATTCCCCAAGGTGTTGGTGGGGTTTGAATCCTTAATAATGGCTTTAGGCCTAATGACCTAGGCTAGGGCTGAAGGCTTTGAGTTTCATATAGGTGGTTTGGGAGATTAAAAATCATCATAACACCTTATTTACAACATGTTATCAACCTTATCATTTATATCTAGCTTCTTTAACTCTCTCTCAATTTCCTTCTCCCATATGAGCCTACTTTGGGTGTCATGGTTGCCAAGACTGAGTATTTAACAATAGGTGTTAGAGACCTATGTGGTTACATATTGATTTAGATCATGTTGATGATGATATGAAACTCATGCAATATATTATAATATATTACAATATAATTTCTAGTAGGATTTCCTTCCATATTATTTCATGTATGCTTACCAATTCTTATTTAGGGTTTGAGGGTAAATAGGCCTATGCAGACACAATGCTTTAGTCTAGTGCCTTATTTATTTAGTTTGAGACTTTTACCATAATTAAACATATTTTTACCTTTTCCACTTCCCTTCCCACATGGTTTCAACTCTAAGGGACCCCTAAAGATATGATAATGCCTTCAACTTTAGTACAAGACTATTTACATCATTTTTAGGCCTAAAGGCCTAATAGGTCATTAAGTATCCACCACCAATCTTAAATGGATCATACCATATCAATGGGAAAATTGATATCACTTATGAAAAAATTTATATACCTTTCTAATCACTACCCTAAAAGGTTTCACCACACAACCTTCCTTCTCATTTGACTTTAACCATGTGTCTACTTAGGCCTAATTAGGTCATATAGGCATTCTCTCATCTCAAAGGGTCAGACCACTAGATAAAGGAATCAATGATATTTAGGAATAGGATATATACTCTATTCTCCTTCTGTGCTTCACTCCTTTGCATGATTTCTCAAACTTTCCTCCTCATCCTCAAGTCCTACTTGTATATGATAGTTAGGACTACCTAGGACTATGAGCAAAGATCTTCTCTTTTACTTAGTTGACACCTTGATCCCTTCCTAAGTAGTGGAGGCATGATTTATAGGGTTTTCCACTAGCGTGGAAATTTTTAATTCATCATCTAACCAAACTTCTCACTCAATCATTTTATTTTCTCATGACTGCCTATATATAGGCTTATTTTTCTTCATGTTAAGACCCTCTATAACCCACTAAACAGTATTCAACATTTTATTATAATTTGAGTGATTATAAGAGTTCTTAGGGATTATTCATGTTTTCATTACTCTCAATAACTTCTCTCAACATTCCACCAAATGGCGTCTTACACACATGCCCTCAAGATAAATGTATACACTATGTTTAGGTATCTTATTTGTGTTGTAGGTATAAATAACTTGCTTCTTGGTACCTTGAAGTCATATTGACTTTGTGATACATAGGATATTATAACTTCAGGAATTTTAAGGTTTTTATAAATTTTCCAACTTAGTTCCTTCAATAATTCCATCCTTATCATGTACCCAAGAGGTGAAACTATATTGGACTCTCATATGTAGGTTTGTGTATGCCTATCTTAGGCCTAAAACCATTTTTTTCCATCTTATATAACCACATAATTAGGTGTATACTAAGGGTTTATAATAAACAAGTACTCACTCACTATTTTTCTCTTAGTTACTTATGCAAACTTTAAGGCACTTAGCTCTCCCTCTCATAGCTCTGACTATATGTGATGAATAAGGTTTGCCTGACTAGTGTGTGACCATTTTGAGTCATATATTATGTATAATTTCTCCCTTAGATAAAATTAGAGTATTTACAACCTTTTAATATTATTTCTAACTCTTTTGGATTCCTTGACGTCATCACTATCTCCATGTTCTTCAGTTTTATCACTCTAACCCTATATATGCAAGTTGAGGTCTTTGGCTAAGTTTATCCCTTTTCAACTGAGTTGAAGGTGATTATATTTCTTGAATATACTTTACCATATTACATGTATTGTATACCCATTTGATTATATTTGAGGTCCCTCACTCTTATATACTCCATTATAACAATGACTATCCTATGTGCTTAGATTGCTTTGAAAGGTTTGAAATGATTGAGTGAGGGTTTCAATTGAAAAATATGTTGAGGGTGGATATGGTTAGTGTATAGGGTAATGATAAATGTGAGATAAAATTAAATATCCTATCTGAAATGTGGCATTTATTTATATTGCTCTTAGACAATTTAAAGACTCTCTATAGGTACCCTTTTTCCACTTGCAAAGGAGGTCACTCAAAATTCAAGATAGTCACCTTAGAGTATGAATTAAAGAGGATCCTTTTGATTTATGACTTATCTAATAATTTAAGGATAGATATGTTTTTAAAGGACCTCAAGAAACCATTACATCCTTGAAAACATCCCTCTCTTTAAAATCCATGCCTTAAATGTTATACAACATAGATAAACTTGTCTGTAGTCTATAAAATGGAGGAAACATGAAGGTTTGATTGATCCCACACCTCAAAATATGTGAAAATTGGTTTATAAATGCCATGTAATGACCCTTAGGACATATTTAATCACATACAAGAAAAAATTTACAAAACCACTTCAAGGATGCACCAAAACTATTACACTTCTGACCCCTTACACAAATGAATATGACCATTTGAATACCTATATTATTAGTGTTTATTTATAGATCATAGGCTAGGAATGTGTATATAAATGACATAAATAATAATTTAAATATACCCTTTTCTTATTCCCAAAATATCATTGCCCCATTTTATCTCTCCTATATGGATTGAGTATAAACTTAAAATCTCGCATGGACTACCAAGGAGGATAATGGAAAGATAGGGTAGGTTCTGTGCCTATTTTGTATCTTTTGATCATGAAAATCATCCAAGACACCTACCATGAGATTTGATGCAACCTTATGACCTCCCCTATATAAAATTAATCATACAAGTCTGTATAACTTGTAAAAACACTTGTAAACACTTCTTTTTCTTGAATTTATTTAGGTTTATAACTTTTGGAAACCATTGGTGGATAGGAAGAAGGAAATTAAAAGTCATGAAATTTTAAAATAGGTATTACACTGGGGAAAGCTGAAGAGACACACTTTTCCCATGTGTGGGACCTATTTGATGGGTAGAGAATGGATTTGGTCCATAAAAGGACTATTTATGATGTGAAACTACCCTATGATGACTTAGGGACTCTTGTAAGTCCTTTATAAACAATGAAACATTTGAAATATTACCCTTTCAAAATATTTTATAGTGCATTTGACCAATTTGAGGTGTTTGAAAGGTGATTGATCACTTAACTGATTGAATGAATAAACCATGAAGAATGACATAAATACATCATCAGACCTTCATATTATGAATTTGAATAAGGTTTGAACACCCTTACATCCTACCCAAAAATGTTTTTCTTCTCGAAATGGATTAAATAAGCTTAAAACTCATGAGAAATAGAAACCTTAATCTTGTCAAATTACCTTAACCTTTGTTAAAGATTCTTAGCTCTATCAAATAATACATAAACCACCCTCAAGAAAAGGACATGACCACTCTTCCACTCACTCAATGACCACTATGGACACCTAATACATCACCCAAGGACTCAATATAACCATGACATATACTAATCTCTGTAGTAGGTTCTAACATAATATGAAACCTTAATCAATGTTAATAACATTCAAATTGAGACCAAAATAAGACATCACCATGTATGAAGATCACCATGTGCATGTTTGTGTGGGTGTCATGGAAAGTTTCTAGTTGTAAGGGTTGACATTTGGCCTAGGGGGGTCAAATTATCAACATATCCATGAAAATTACTCTTCTTACTTCTAATTTATTCTACATCTATCCCCTTATATAATTGATAGGAAATAACTTGTTCAAATATATTGTTATGGATGTACTTTGGTAGCCATATAGGATTGACCCTGTGCCCATTGACCATGATCACAATGTTACCCAGATATAACTAGTAGTCACCCATAGACATAAGTCATTTGGTTATGTTTTTAAATATTATAGGCATAGGTTCTTCATGTATTTATCTCCAAACTTGGGGATACAAATCTTCCATGATCCTTAATATATTCCTTTTATATGTATAGATATGAACAAATGAATAAACATCACAGATTCTATTTTTGATATATTCAATATTTGTATCCTAGAGAGACCCATTGTGTTTATAGATGGTGCCCATGATAACATAAATTAAGTAGGACATCATATATAAATTACCACCTTGGGTCCTCCTATATGTATTCAGTATTAGTTCATGTAATTAGGCATTAATAACTTCCCCCATTATGAAGGTGTGCTCCAAGGTGATTAATAGGTAGAACAATGGTACCCATTCCAAGTTAAGTAATTATATTCTTGGGTGAAAATATAATAAATTTAATAGTGCCATAACAACATGAATTCTCATCCAAAATTTTGTGATAGGCACAAATTTTTTGTCCTTGAGCAAAAATTCTCTCCAAGGAGAATCCATTTGCTCATTATGTTTTCTACATTATTTTTCTTCTTACAAAGGAATACACTATGAAAATTTAATGTGGTATCTTAGATTGCTAAGCATAAATAACTTTGGAATGCTTTTGTTAAAATTTAGGTAATGATAGTGATGTTGTTGACATAGTGAAGTAAATTACCATCTATAATCCTCCCTTCAAAGAAAAAATCACATACTATTTTAATAAATGGCATGAACTCAGGTTTGGAAGTAACATAGTAGAGATCTTGGTATTTAAAGGGAAGTGGGTTAGATGTGATTTTTTTTTCTTCTATAGATATGGCTTCTTCATAGGTGAATGTGTTGATGCTTTCTATAGCCTCCCATAGAACTGAGTAGTTAGTATAGGTACCAGTGATACAAAGGCATCACAAATTGTATCCATATACTATGTTAAATCCTTTATAGAAAATATAGATATTTTTTGGTCTCCCCTATATCCTCTAGATGATGATGCCATTATTAGTTCTTAGTGCTGGTAGAATTTGAGATCCTCATAATGGTGGTTTGGCACTTTTCTATGCAAATTACATTTTATTTTAATGTAACTAGGGATTGAATTCTTAGAGGTCACTACATCTTAAAGTTTGTTGATAATAAATGGATGTGAATTTGGTTACCATCTCAATGTTATAGCCTTTTAACATTCAAGTTCAGTTTGCGTGCCATTAATCAATAACATCTCTAAGATTGTCACCTTTATTTAATTTAAACTTGGCCACCTTAGCCTAGTGTACATGTAATGTAGGATGCTTACTCATTTAAGGGGTGCCATAATGATACTATTTTTGACACCTATTAATGTGTGGTTTAGTCAGGTGTTAGTACTTGCATTCAAGCCAAATCATTTTATTTTTGTGATCTAAGAGTTTCGAATGAAAGACTCCAAAGACCAAATTATTCTTCAGGGAGATCCATAAAACTCTTCCTAAAAGCATAAAATAACAAACACTTTTCATGAATACTAAATTTTCATTCAATAATATTTATTGGAGGAAATTATCAATGATGAAAATTTTTAATAAAAATTGTCAAATAAAAGCTACTGAAGAGAAAGGTCTCGAAGACCAAAAGTTACTAGAATAAATCTATCGAATAAGAGGTGATAAAAAAAGATTTGAATAATATTTTACCAACACAAATGTTCTTAAACAAAAAAATCCTAATAAAATATCCCAATCTAAAGTTGTCGACTAAAAGGATCTTGAAGACCAAAATGTTGAAGACCAAAATTTTTAAGATTTTGAATAAGTAAATCTAAATACTGATAATTTAAAATATATATCATACATAATAATATTACATAATTCTCATTAATATATTAGTTCGAATAACTCATCTTAAATAAAATGGATTGCAATAAGAAAATAAATGCCATAAAGGTGATTTAGTACCAACTACCCTCAACTTCCCATAGATAATAAAACAAGCTAATCATGCATGTACAACCCTATAAAGAAAAAACATTCTAAAATAAAGGGCTCCTTAGTTGTCCATCACTAATACAAGGTGGGGTGTAATGAATAAAATAGGTTCTCCCCTTTAAGTGGTTGAATCATAATCATAAATTATTCTACTTTGTTGTAAATTATTATTTTATATCTAATTATTCTTCTCTTAACTTTATGATATATTATTCCATTATTGTGAATTACCTAAGTAATTTCATTACAAATGGTATTATAGCATTGATTTGGGCCAATTATTATGGAATTATTTTTTAGATCTAGTGTTGTGGTGATATGAAGAGGTGAAGGATTAAAAAACATAACTTTTAATTTGAGAAGAATTTATTTTTTCTACCACTACAGTATTGTTCAAAGTCTTTTTTGAAAACAAGTTGGGATTTTTTCACATCCTTGTGAAAATTAGAAGTCATTGGATTTTTCTCAGTGAGATAATCAAAATGGTATTATATGGTGGTATAAATTTTTAGGGCATAAAACCATCCATCCTAGGTTTTTTCATGGTTGGTCCTAACACTTTTAGATGCAAGAAAGGTCAAAGCACTCCAAAAACTCATCACAAGGATGACATGGAGTCTAGAATTTCAAATCCATTGGTTTCTGAGGTAGTTCAACAAATTCAATCAGATATACAAGACATGGTGAGGAAGGATTATTTTGATGTAGTAAAAGAGGAAATGGATTTTATGAAGGATCAAATATCAATTATGAGTTCTTAGTTGACCAATATTACAACCCAACTTCAATAAAATAGTCCACCACTTCAATCAAGGTAGACCACTCTAAACAATCATAAATACAATATTATTTATGAATCACATGTTGAAAAAAGTAGAAGTACGTAATTTTTTTGGTAAGGATACACTCACTTGGATCAATCAAATAGAAAATAAATTTTATCTACATAAAGCCCCATGTGCCCAAAATATTATCATAGCATCTCACTATCTATAACCCTTTAAGAAATTCATTTCATATAGGTGATTATGTTTTCAAAATAAAAATAAAGCCAATCTTGTTACTTGTTTGATTTTTACTAAGGAGCTATAGACGCACCATCATAATTATTTAATCCTAAAATATAGATGTGGATAATATAGGGTTAAAGGGGGAAGAGATAGCCTAGGGCATATATATGATAGACTATCTCTAGAGCAAGATAATTATTTACTAAAATTAGATAAAAATATACTAAATTTATTATGTTAAAATAATATAAGAATATAAAGTGTATCTATGCTAGATATAAAAATGAAAATAATATAATTATTTAGTACTGGTGTTAATACATATTTGGATCTAGAGTAAGTATAAATTATATTAGATCTAGATTTTTGAAGAATCACCTAATTCTATAAATTATGTTTCTATATCTATGGACACTTGTGTTAACTTGGGATATTTGCATCAATGTTACTATCTAACTTATACATTTGTGTAAAATAAATAATAATTGATGAAATTGTATGTGACCACCTGGATGCTTCTAGGTTTTGTGTCACCTTCACTCTAGTGCATTTAGGTCTTAGTCATGGACTATCATTTCTTATCAAACAAAAAAACCCTTGTTTTTAATCTTCATATTATCTATGAGAAAAATAAGTTCATGGGAACATATTTTTGAGATTACATGAAGACCCCCTATCAATGCATGTTTCCTACATATCCAATACTTTGAAGAGGGCCTCAGACTTACGTAGTTACCCCTTATATGTTGGCTTATGTGATTATCTAGTATAATAGTGACCTAGCTTGTAACTTAAAAAATGTGGCTCATATAATGATCTTTTAATACTTTATAACTATATATGTGTTATATCTATGACTGATATGGAAATAGGAGAAAATAAGGAAGTTTTTCTCACTTGATTGCTTGATTGAGTGCTTTTGATAAGTTGCCTTATGAGTTGCTCATTATTTCTAGGTTTGTATTAGGTGAGGAATGAATGAGGTTTGATATTATATTTATAAAAATTTCATTGGCTAATGCCTCACATTAAATCACTTAATTTTACCATAGGAATACGTTTCATTTGAAAATTGGATGAATTTAAGTTACTAAATACTTGCATTAGGGTAGGACACTTGTATCGATGCAAGCATATGACTAGGATACATGTGTATGAGTATTTGGAAAATAAGTGAATATATATAAATTTTAGATATGAAATATAATTAGGTTTATAACATTTTAGGAAAGATATAAGGTCTTAGTCATTAGAATAACATTGGTTAAACTAAGAGACAAACAATTAGGCATAGAGAGATAGTGTATGCAAGCCTTTTGACAATGGAAAATGTCTAGAAGTTGAATGTTTTACATACCAAGTGTACAATACTAAGGTTATATATAATTAAAAAATAATGTCTAAATTTCCCCTCATTTAATATAGTAATGAAATTACTAGTTTAAAGGAAAATAAAGCTGTACCTAGGTGTGTATGACACACCTTATCTTTTCTTGTATCTAACCCAAGTGATTTTTAAGTGACTAACCTAAAACCAAGACCATGTTACAATTTATAATTATTGCATATAATATGAAATTAAAAGTACTAAAATGATTAAAATTGAAAGAGTGTAAGGTTTAACAGTAAACACGTGTATCGATGTAACTACCTTTCCTATTGGTAGTTTCATTTAAAATATATATCATTATAAATCATTAGAATTGAGATTATGAAAAATATAAAATCTAAAAATTATATATATCTAAATATATAGATAGATATTGGTGGACAAATTCCCCTAACCTTGGAGAAAATATGACTTGTTACTCGATAATTGAGATTAGCTCAACTGTGAAACCTAACCATACTTATAATTTGGTGAGTATGAGTGAACCAAGTGAACTCACACTATTAAATGAGTGAGACTGGATGATGTAGTCAATTCCAATCTATAAACTTTGAAAAATTGAGTGATTTAATCACCTCAACCATACCAAAAAGTGAATCAGCTATTGTAGTAGATTGGCTCAATACAATCAGTAAAATTCCAACATGGTGGGTGGTGATAGTCCCTAAAAGTGTTTAGAATATTAAAATTAATTTTATTTTATAGACTTATGCACACATTGTATAATATATGCACCTTAGATATGTCTCATTCTTAAATTATGTATATAAATGGTACCAATGTATAGAATTCTACCATAATTGTGTATCTAAATCATATAACTGTGCAATTTGGCCAATTCAAAACTATGTAAGTGTGGATAACATGATTATAAAGCATGCCCAAACTATATATGAATAAATATAAAAAATTATATAAGTTTCAAAGTGGATGACATTATTATAAAATGTGTCACAAGTGTAATTTGGGTATGTTAAATATTGAATAAGTGTGGAGAACACGTTTCCAAGACATGCCCCCACTAAATACAAAAAATTGACAAATGTTTGGAGAACATTTTTCCAAAACATTCCCCCAATGCAATCTAAATATGTGAACCAATATCAAAGTCATTCCTCTATCACATTCCCCCATTGGTATGGCCCCCTTTTGAGGTGAGGGAAGTAGCAACTGGTAGTTATATTACATTAAATGGAAAAGATAACCATGTAAACTATGAAAGTACCATGAAAAATATAGAGGAAACATGTCCATGTAGAAATATCATTGAAGCATAAATAATGTGATCACATCAAATCCTAAGATCATGATATAGATCATGGTAACATCTAGATAGTAATAGTACAAGATTAAAAAGAAATCAAACACACACACAAGAGAACTAAAAATCAAATTAGAAGACAATGGTCCAAGGAGACCTCAAACAAAGTACATGTTCAAATTTTTCACAATCAAAGGGATATGAATTATTAAAATGTCCAAAAATCAAGAAATAAGATATTTAAATGTCAACATACAAGTAGTGACATATTCAAATGTTGAAAAGGGAAACAAAATAATGGGGGCTATAAAAAATGAATCATATTTAAATTATCAAACAATTAAGATAATAACAAGATAAGACACTCAAATAAGTACATAAATGAAATCATAAATAACCAACATAAACATATCATACTAGTCTCTGGATATATGTGTTAGAAAAAATGTTAAGTATATAGCCTATCAAGTAAACTATGAATAATATAATCATAGATAGAGGAATGTATAAGTATATATATGAGCTCAAACATGATAATATAAAGTGATCATAGAATGATATAACCTATGTGTATCTTGATCATAGAGGTGGATGCCTCCAACATCCTCATGATATGAGTGATAGGAAATACCAACATCCAAAAGCCCATAGATCATGCATTTGTGTATGCATGAATTGCACTTAGAATATGTGTGAAACACATTCTATTTAATAAATATTTATTTTCCATCTACCAACATATAACTGACAACATACATGCCAAAGAGCTAATAGGATATGTAAATGTTGAACATATTTTTTGATTTTTTTAATTTATTTGTTGGTATTTTTGGCATATGTGATAGGAAAAGACTATGCTATGATCACCTAAAAAGTATGGTTATAGATATCTTCCCACTATTAACCTAGGGTAATAAACTAGTGACATTACTAAGTATAATATATATAAGTGTAATATCTATCGCTATAGTATTTGTTATTCTTTGTGTATTTAAAATAAGACTCTATGGTTGTGAAGTAGTAGGGATTGTTGGATCCCACCACTAAGTATTTTGTGGTTTGTTTATAACATGAGTAATAGGAACATGTATAGGTGCTTTACATATATGAATATTATGTGTGGTAGATTAGGATTACATGGAAGCTATTATGGACCTTTGATGTAATGGTTTCTTAAGTATTGGCCACTTGGTAAAGGGGATTTCCTGTTTCTTACCCTTTTGTAGAATATTAACCTTAGGAGGTTTCATAATTAATTAGCTGGGTATAACTTTATCTCTCTTAATAGGATTTTCATATGGAATTATGGTAATTATAATTATCTGATTGGCGTGAATACATTTAACACACCCATGTGTTTTAAAATGTATTGATCTAAGTGTATGTATCCATGGTCATCCCAATAACATATAAAAAACACCCATGGGAGGTATAAATGAGAAGGTATTAACCATGTGGGTGGGACCCACTTGTAAGTATAATCCAATCTCACCAAGAACCTATGGTGAGGTCTCATCAAATGCTTTAACTGATCTAGTCAAAGGATGTAAATCATTATTTTTATAACCTAAATACATGGGTAATATCATGGTGTCAACATTTTTTATTGAACCACTATCAATCATAACATTATGTAAAGGTTTATGGTCAAGGTATGATCAAATTAATAAGGTATGAATATTTGATTCATCATCCCTAATCTCACTATCATCAAAATTAATAGAGGGTCTCTGAATAATAAAAGGTGTATGTTGCATATAAGTAACAATAATCCCATCCAACATGTGCTAATAATGAGATGGAGGAGGCTGTGTATTATATGCCATTTTCACTTTTAGATATTTATGTGAATGATCTTGTAGAGGATTTTAAATATTTTATATTTTTGGTGGTCACCATGTTGTGAGCCTCATTCTTTTGAAGGAACATAAAATGTAATCTTTTGGTCATAGATGAGGTCCTAGATCTTATGTTTCAATGTAAAACATATGTTCGTATAATATCCATGGCCTTGGTGATAGTCATAATAAAAAATTGCATTATACCCTTTACGTATAGGTATACTCATATCAACCTCTATAGGATCAGGTAGAGTTATAATATGACACTCTACAATCCATAAGAGTAATGAAGTAGGAGACTCAAGTAAATGTGTAAATTATCTCTATGGTGCATTAGTTAAGACAATCCAATTAGGTGGTTGTGATACCACATTAATCATGGTAGTTATTTATTTTTTAGAATTAGGAGGTTTAACATTATAAATTAGTTTGATAGTAAAATTGGTATTATATGTATACGTATTCATTATGTTTGCTACATACATAAGTTTATTCAATGAGATAAGTTTCATTTCATGATGAAAAACAATGTTGTATAAGTCATCAAAATATTTTAAATTTTATAATACAATGGACTCATGTAAAGGAGAACTCAAACTTTACTTGAAAATATCTTGAAGTTATTTATCTACCATAGTATTTATCATTTTAACTAAATTTTTTTTGTATATTAAGAGATATTCATTGATAGGTTCATTGGTTCCTTGTTTGATTTTTACAATTTCGGCATCAGAAATATTTTTTATTGTGTTAATAGATAAGTGTGATAAAAATTTATGTGCAATGGTTTTTAAGGCATTGATTGAATAAGTTTATAAATAATAGAACCACCTTAAATCATAGTATTTGATTCTATGTGTAAATAATTTGGTCAAGAGTTTATCATTGGAGGCATAATCAAGGCATGCCATGTAAAAATATTGAAGATAATGTTTAGGATCACTTTCATCATCATAACATGTGAAATTAGGTGCAACAAAACTATTTGGTAATGGATGTAAATATATCTATGGTGAAAGAGGATTATGTAACACTTCTTATAAATCAGTAGACTAAGGTGATTTCATAGAATTTTGTTCAATATTTATAACCATAGTTTGTAAAAGTTTTATAGTTTAGACAATATCTTTCACCTATTGGTCTTTTAGGTTGGACATTTAATAAGTCACCAAAGGAGGTGTACCCATAGGTTGGGTAAATATAAGCATTTAAACTCGTATTTGAGTTGAAGGATTTAGGTTTCCCATATAATATGTGGCAATAATAATTTTAGGTAGCAAATGTTGAGAGATATAATCCATGTCTTCGCTAGATGTAGGAAGATTGATTGGTATGGAATTGGTTGTAGCACCTTCTAAGGAGTCACCATCACTAAGTGAGGAATATTTAGGCTTATTATGCTTACTAATTTCATTTATTGTAACATATAAAAATTCATCTGTTAATCCCTTATTATTATTGATAGGAGTGATCAATTCTTCTTTATCTTCCATTTAAAATCAAGGTTTTTGGTTACATTTTCCATTGATTAGAAATGTTTTTTTAGAATTTGAACAATAAATTGAAACCCTAAGAATCATAAAAAAATTCATTCATATGAATCAGGTTCACCAATTATTTAACCCTAGAATCTATATGTGGGGAATTTAGGGTTAAAGGGGGAAGAGATATCCTAGGGCATCGTAGACTATTTGTGGAGCATGCCAATTATTTATAAAACTTAGATAAACATATAATAAATTTATTATGATGAGATATGATAGGAATATAAAATGTAGTTATGCTAGATATAACAATCAAAATAATATAGCTAGTTATAATTCTAATACAGATCTATATCTAGAGCAAGAAAAAAGTGGAATGGATCAAGATTTTAGAACATATCCTAATTATATAAATTGTGCTTCTATAGTTTTAGACACTTGTGTCAACCTAGGATGATTGCATTGAAACTAATAGCTAACCTGGATGTAGGTATACAATATGAAATACATATTGAAACTAGATTTAACCACATAGATGTTTCTAGGTTCTTTGTCAATTTCACTCTAGTATATTCAGATCTAGGTCATGGACTGTCACTCATTGTCAAATATCAAAACCCTAGTTCTTCATACTCATATTGGCTATGGAAAAAATGGGTTAGTGGGCACATGATGTCAATATTTCCCAAATAATCCTCTATCAATGAGTGCTACCTACATATCCAATACACTAAAGAGGTACCTAGAATTATGTTGTTTTCCCCTACATGTTAGCTTATGTGTGAATCATGTCATGTGTGATAAGTAATTACAATAGGTATGTAGCTTATAAATTTTCAAGTGTGGATTATATAATGCTCATTTAATACTTTAGACATGTATATGTGATGTACTTGTGATTGATACGGAAATAGGAGAAAATAGGGAATATTTTCTCACTTGAATGCTTGATTGAGTGATTTTGATAAGTTTCCTTGTGAGTTACTAGGTATTTATAGGTATGTGCTAAGTGAATAATGAGTGAGGGTTGATCTTATATTTAAACCAATCTCCTTGGATAATATATCACATTAAATTACTTAGACTAGACAATGTAATAAGTTTAATTTAAAGATTAGATGACTTTAAGGAATGATAAACTTATGTTAGGTAGAAAACTTACATTGATATAAGCATCTGATTGGGACACAAGTGTGTGAAAATTTTGAAAACAAGTGCAAGTCTAGAAATTTTAGATATGGAAGATAAGTAGGTTTAATAAACTCAAAGAAAACTAGAAGGTTTGAGTCATCAGAATACCATTGGTTATATTAAGAGATAAATAATTAGGCATAAAGAGATAATGTATACAACCATTTTAACAATGGGAAAGGTATATAAGTTGAAGGTGCATCCATGATATGTATTTTTCAAGTGTACAATACTGAGGTGATATATAATTTAGAAATAATGTCTATAGAAACATCTTATAATACTACTTTAGTGATTAAATTTATGACAAATAGGTACTGTTAAGGATTATATTCAAAAAAATCATTATCTATCCTTACATGTGGATAGTATCAATGAGAAAAACATGACTAAACTATTATTAAGGGGTAGAAGGATAACATCCAAATTTAGGTTCACATGTTTAATCCAATTATTGGTTCTAAAGCCATATCATTCATGCACCTTGTAGAGCAAAGATATTTGGTCAAAAGAAGGGATATTAGTCATGGTAAAAAATATAATTTCACAACACCATCATTTCCTCAACCTAAAATATTAACCCCTTGGAAAATTGAATAAAATAATGCCAAAGTGTTATGTTTTGGATGTGACAAAAAGTGGAGCAAAGGACATAAATGTGTTGAAAATTAGTTGTTCTACATTGAGGGATATAATGAAGATGAAGATGATGATGAGGCCTCTAGTGAGGGTATGGAAGAGTGAGAGGAGGAATATGAATATTCTCACCCTTTTATATCTTGTCAATTCAATTTAGGTGTAAGTACTCCCCAAACTCTTAAGATGATAAGATTCCTTAAGAAACAAAAGATGATAGTGTTTATTGACTCAAGAAGTACACATAATTAATTTTTAGTAATTTGGATACTCCTTTGAACTATTTTATTTATCCAAATCTAAAATTTTAAGTCATGATTGTAGATGGTGGCATAATCAATTTTTCTATAAAATGACATTGTATTAATATTAACATGGGGGACTACCTATTTAATTCTCCCATATTTTATATTCCCATGGGTGGGGATGACATTATTTTGGTAGTACAATTGCTCTTGACTATGGGAAAAATAAATATTAATTTATAATAATTGTTCATGCAATTTAGTTTTAAAGGTATGAATTTTAAAATATGGGGACTATGGGAAAAATAATCCTCAATTGGTTAGTTCACATCATATGATGAAGATTCTTAAAAAAGGGTTGAAAGATTTTTATCATGATTATTTTCCATATAAGTTTATCCAAAAAATGTGTCTACACATCTTTATTTACAAATTGTTCTTGATGATCAGCCAAAAAATTTTGGTGTCATGCCAAAAGTCTTATCACCAAGTAAATAACATGATCATTCCATAAGACTATTTCTAGGTATTACACCACCGAACATCAAACTATATAAGTATCCATATGCCCATAAAGATGAAATTGGAAATATGTTACAATAAATATTATAGGCACACATTATCTAACATAACCAAAGTGAATATTCATCCTTAGTGGTCATGGTGTAAAATAAGGATGATACTTAGAGGATGTTCCTTGACTATAGATAACTCAATAAGTATACCATCAAAGATAATTTTTGTATTCCAGTAATGGATGATATGTTATATGAATTACATGTTATTTATTAAAAAAAGAAATATATATTCATTATAGGTATAATCAAATTAAGATAAGAGATGAGGATATCCATAGAAAAACATTTAGAATTCATGAATCCCATTATGAGTATATGGTCATGCCTTTTGGTCTCACAAATGTACCATCTACATTTCATATTTTGATGAATACTATTTTCACTAATTTTTTAAGGAAGTTTATGTTAGTGTTTTTTGATGATATCCAAACCTACAACAAAATTTGGGAATAATATTTGAATCATGTGAAACAAGTATTATTAGTTTTAGAACAACATCAAATTTATGTGAAACCTTCCAAATGTTATTTTAAAGTCCATGATGTGGAGTAATTGGGTCATATTATTTCACATTATATATTCAAATTCAGCCGTTAGAATATCAAAGCTATGACAGATTGGAAATTACTAAAGACCCTTAAAAACCTTCATGGATTTTTGGGGCTAATATGGTACTATCATAGATTTGTAAAAAATTATGGTAGAATACAAACTCCACTCACATCCTTATATAATAAAATTTCCTTTTATTATATTGACATAACTACCAAGTCATTTCAGAATTTAAAAGAGGCTATGTGCACCACTCTTATTTTGGTGATCCATGGTTTTTACAAAACATAGATATGGTATGGGAGAATTAATCATGTGAGAAGGAAGATCTATTGAATTATAGATTCATCAACTAAAGGGAAAAAACAAGCTCAAACCAATATATGATAAAGAGATGATGGTTATTCTTCACGCAGTCAAGTAATGTAGACCTTATGTAATGGATAAATAGTTTAAGATAAAGGCTAATCATGATAGTATAAAACACTTTTTAGAAAAAAATTGTCATCATAAGAGAAATAAAAATGGGTGACTATAATGTTAGGGTATGACTTTTAAATAGTATATAATAAAGGAAAAGAGAATGCAGTAGTAGATGCACTTTCCTAGAAGAATGAATCATTTGAGTCATTGCCATACATAATTACCATTTTATAAATATATTGGTTAGAAGAAGAAAGTTCATAATGGGATAACGATAGGGATATAAAAACCATTATTCATAATATTCAGCATGGTTTGGGTATTTTTGATAAATTTGAGTGTAAATGGAACACACTATGGTATAAATATAGATTATACATATGCAAGGATTTTATCCTAAAACACAAGATCATTTAGGAGCTCATGCATCTCCAATAAGGCCACTGAGGATTTTTTAAGACATCATCGAATCAAGAAAGTATTATTTTGGGAAGGACTCAAGGGGATAGAAATAAATTAATGGAAAAATACATGGTGTCTTAATATAACAAAAGAGAAACAATTAAGACAAGTCTTTTACAACTATTATCCATCCCTAGCCAAGGGTGGGAGGAGTTTTCCATGGATTTCATTACATGGTTTTAGAGGCATGAAGATAAAAATGTCATCATGGTAATTATAGATAAGCTCAAAAAATATTATCATTTTTATTCCTTATCATGATAATTTATAGCCACTATAGTAGCCATCACTTTTAATAATATAATTCATATGTTATGTGGTACTCCCAAAATCATTGTAAGTTATTGTGATCCTATCTTCACTAACAACTTTTGGACTAATTTATTTGCATTTTTGGGTACTCAAGTGGATTATAAATCATCTTATAATTCTCAAGATAATAGGAAAAAAAGTTTGTCAATAAATTCCTAGAAGGGTATCTCCATTATTTTGCATTAGATAAATAAGAACATTAGGTCCATTAGCTGCCACTAGTAGAATGGTAATAAAACACTTCCTTCCATACCTATTCTAAAATGTCTCCCTTTGTGTCATTTTTTGGATATCATCCCTAATATATCACTTCATATTTTAATGTCCAACCCAAGGTTAAAGCTATTGAAGAACACACTAAGCATCAATAGGAGGTATTAACTAGTTTAAGGAAGAATTTAATAATCACTCCTAATAGAATGAAGTATCAAATTGATCAACACCATAGTGAGTAACATTTTGAAATTAGTGATGAGAAATTGGTATTCTTGAATTAATATACTAATATGTATTTTAATCAATATAAAAAGGACAACAAACTTTCTCCTAAGTATTATGGTTGTTATTAGATCCAACAAAAAATTAACAATGTGGCATACAAGATGGAGCTACCCCAATCCACTCAAATACATCTTATTTTTCATGAATATTCCTTAAATAAGTTCATTAGACAAAGATTTTATACCTATATTGAGTTACCTAAATTGGATTATTAAGACAAATTCATTCTATAACCTATAGATATCCTTTACACATGCACAAAAAGATAACATAAAAGAGAGCTTAAGGAGTATTATATCAAGTGGAAGAGTTTAAATTATGAATATGAAATGAGGGATGATGAATATTTATTTAAAAAAATCTGTAGTTGATTCAAAATTGTTTTTAAGGGTTGGAGAATGTTATGCTCTTCGCCTATAATGAAACTAGGGATATGTATGGCCAACTTATGACTTACATACCTTTCATATTATATTATTTCATTTGTCTACATTCTTAGTTTGGTTTGTATATTGAGTAACTATGGATAAGTAGATTATATATAGGAGGTATTGGTTAATATTTTATCATCATATTATGAATCCTTCTCTTATTTCATTATTGTGAAGGTTTCCCCCTTGAAGTGGCTTAGTCATAATTATCAATTACTATGTTTTGTTGTCAATTATTATTGTTGATATGATTACTCTATTATTAATTATGTGATATATTATTACATTACTATGAAACATATAATAAATTTTATTACAACATTTCATGATGCCCATGTTATTTATAGGTTTATTATTATAAGCACTCCTATTTTATGTGACACATTAGAGACTGATGATGAACAAAGAGAGGTAACTTGATGAACTACTAGGTCAAATAGGTATGATGGTTTTAAGTGTAAATCATGGGCATTGTAGATATCTATATGGGCTTTATTAGACTTATGAACACATACATGTTGTGTCATAAGTATAATGGGGTTTTTCGTATGCACATTATATCCATGTGTTGATTTATACTTTATTAGGACACATTATTTGATATGGGAACTATGATATTGGTGTAGTTAGTGATCAATTTTTACAAATTTTTGAGCTAGGGTTAATAGATGATGGGCCCTATTTTTTTTATTTCTATTTATGATATGTTCTTGATGTATATATTGACATGACTAACTCATGTGATTGATAATCATATCCTATAAGTGAGGACATGGGTACATGGCCATGCTATCCAAGTCATCCCACATATGCCTCCACTATATATTATTTGGTGGGATCAAACAATATAGACACCTTACAAAGGCACTAAATTCATGTCCATCATGGCCAACCATAGTATAATCAAAGGGATGGAATCATATTATTGATCACTACACATGACTAGTGGAGCCACATATTTCTAACTACTCCCCATGGTAATTTGGTATATCACACATGATAATAGCTTTGGTAGTTAATCTTATTAGTATAACCATGCTAAGGATACCCAAGGAGTGTGGTTACAAGGGGTGTCATATATAGTATTGATAGGGAGACCTCATTAGCCCATTGTGGCTAGACAATGATGGAGGTGTTATGCGGTAGCATAGGGAGAGAATAAAGGTAGTTAGGTAGTAACCATACCATAGAGGTAAATATATACCTAAATAGTCATATCAATAAATTAGAATTAAAAAATGAGCATGTAAATTGGCTCAATAGGTTTTAGTTATTATGCAATGTATATGATGAGGATTCACCCCAACACGTAGCCATGACAACACATGTCTTGGGTAGTCATGGTGATAGGATTACTATTGGTGTATAAATGTTAAGTTTATGTTATTAGTTTTATTTTCCTATAGTTATAGATATACATGCTAGGTACTAGTGATAGATGTACTATATATATATATATATATATATATATATATATATATATATATATGAGAGTTATGATGTTGATTTTGGTTTATATTTTGAATATGTGTAGGAATAATATACATGAAGGACTCTAGTGAATGTTAGTAAAGGTTCTTAAAGCATCATAAAATGCTAGGGACAAGGATAGCTATGAGATACTTCATATGTGCAAAGTAGTTTTATCATAAAAAGATATGAGTTTGGATGGCATAAACATACGAAGCATTAATCATTCTACGTTATTAAGGAGTTAAGAGCAACTAGTATGGCATAAATTGAATAATACATTTAGAATAGTTTAGATAGAAAGTAACCAAAACATTAAACATGAGAATTCATGCAAGGAACATAATATGAAATCACATAGGTAACCATAACTAGATAATCTCTATTAATCTCTTCTAAAAAGTGAAAGCCTCTTCTTCTTAAAAACAAAAGTATATATATACATTTTTAGTTTATGAATGTTCATATTCTTCTTGTACTTGGAACTAAAAGTGGAGTCTCTTCATATTCTAGCCTATTACCAATCATGAAGATAAGACAAAATAGACTATACAATGAGAAAATGAGTTCATAACACATGGATATTGAAAAAATATCCTTTACAGATTTACAATCCATGCTCTTATATCAACACTTTCCTAGACTTAAAATCTTTTCTCATCCTACGACAACATCATAGGATCTTCAAGAATGAAAAAGTGACTAGAGGTTGAAGAAATGGTTAGACTAGTAAGATTCATAGTAATCACTCAAGGCATAATTTTTGGTTTTCACCTCTTTCTTACTAATTAGCTACCATTTTGGGTTTTTAACTAAGTAGAGTACTAACTTATCACCCTTTATAAGTTTTTAATGGGATAGCATAACTAGGTGGCCACCCTTTATGAGTTTTAAACCAACCTAGACCCACTTATCTCAGTAGGTCATCCCCACTACAAAAATGTTGTATAAAATTTTCAAAACTTGTACTCTATGTAGTACTTAACTTGATAGTGGTGACATAGACACAAATGAAGTTTGACCAAAAGAGTCCTTAGATTGGGATTGTGCAGCCCTATGCCATGTAATGATCTACTAGATCTCTAAATTAGGCTTATACACAAGTGTATTGATAATATAGGTGTCTACATTAGTGAAAAGAGTCAGATCCATTTTATATGCAATCCAATCTAGCATCACTTCTTGTATCAATCATAGTAGGGTGCACAAAAAATCATGGTATCTAACGATATACTTGAGGTTTACATCACTAGTTATGCTCAAGGTTGCCTTATTTTTTGTAACCCTTGTCTAAATCTCTCCACTCAACTGCTCCATCTTATCTGCATGTCTCTAAGTTTAAAGACTGGCAAAGGAACTATGAAATAGTTAACTCTACCAATTGATAATGTTATCATGCAAATTATCCCTAACATTCAATTATTATTGGAGTGTTCCATCCTTTTCTTCCATAATTATAGTGTGACTATCCATGGTTACTTTGGTGGTGGTAGCCTTTGAAAAGTCTATGCTAGAATTGGAAAAGGTGTTATCCAATTACTGCTTCCAATCTAGCAAGATACATAAAACCTATTCAACTTGAAGTG
Source organism: Torreya grandis (assembly GCA_037957365.1). Classification (NCBI taxonomy): domain Eukaryota; kingdom Viridiplantae; phylum Streptophyta; class Pinopsida; order Cupressales; family Taxaceae; genus Torreya; species Torreya grandis. Next base: position 1,494,152 of record JARHVA010000850.1, on the reverse strand, counting down.
TGGAAGTGTTGAGCATTCTTTGGTATTCCTCTAGTAGAGTGATGAGAGTGGAAACCATAACCTTAACATCTTGTACCAATTTTCCCACTTTATAGATTTTTTATTGCACACACCAATCCTTTGTTAACTCAGATATAAATGTCTTAAGTTTACACTAGTCAGACATTACTTAGTCCCTGATTACTCGAGTGACCAAATCAAGATAAGTATCCTAGATAAGTTTTGTAGATTCATGAAGTTAAGACTTCAACTCAATTTTTTTAGCTTTGGATTGATCAACCTCCTACTCTAAAGAGGCAATATCTATGCAATGGACTCCTATAATACTGTAGTGCCCTGTAGCTTCTTATTTAATGGTAATATAGAAGCATATAATTATTCTTCCTATTAGAGTGGGAATGCTTCTAATGTCATCGCAGTAGTTGAAGGATCGGGTCATGGCATGATTACAAGTATAAGTGAGAAGGTGGTATGCTGAGCAACAATAGTTAGAACGTCCCATACCTTGACTCATTTCAAAGGCAAAGCTATTTGTTTCTCATTTGTTTCAACTATATATGTATCTTCTTCTTCCTCTAGCTATTCCAATCCACCTAGTTGTTGTACAGGGACTTGTTATTACTATGTCATAACATCTTCTATTATCTTCAATTATTATACAATGTTTTTATCCTATTTTATCTTGGAATCCTCCACTAGTTTCTTTTTGATCTCTTCCTATATAGATTTATGTTTCTCTTATTCCTCCTTTTGTAGATTATACACATGCTCTTCTTCCTTTTTTTGTTCTTCAAGTGAAAAAACATTGTCTTATTCAGCCTTAGCCTAAACCTGTGCCACTAGGTTAGCCTTCACCTTGGATGCACTTACTTATTGATCATGTGCTTGAGATTTCTATTTCTACAGGGTTTCATCTTCTTATTCTTATTCATAATTTCATTGGCTTATTGTTGTGTGAGACTGGCATCCTCTAGAGCCTTCTTAATTTGCACTGATACATATTATTGTTGATTATCTTCTTTTACCTTGGCCTTGGCATCAATTGTTCCCTATTTTTCTTCTAATATTCATCTATTTTTTTAGTGCACCTCCTACACCTAATTTTCTACATTGTTAGCTTCTTGCACCTTCTTTGCCTCCTTGATAGCCTTTTGTCATACAACTTCTACATCTTATGCTTTTTGCATGGCCTTAACTTCTTCAGCTTGATGACATGCATGTTGATTTTATTATTATTAGGCCTTCTCCGTTTGGTTATTCTTTTCTTATTGATGAACTTACCATTTGGATATGTGATATGCTTCCTCCCATGAATCATACTTTTCTTTAGTTGTACATTGATTTAGAATGAAATTTTTAGCCTCCAGGGCTTGTTTTAAAGGTGGAGAATCACTTGGATGGATCATAGAGTTGGACATAGATGTTTTATTGCACCCCAAAGTAAGCATCATATGTTTAGGTGGAAATGAAGTTGAATAAGGATAAGGCTACACTTATTTCTTTGTGGTTGCCTTGTTAAATGTGTGTTCTTTTAGGGTAGGATAAACCCTATCTTTTTGTTAGGTTTTGGGTTTGAACACTAGAGACTCCTATGAACTTTCAAATAGTGGATCAAATACATTCATGGCTAAATAATTGGTAGAAGGTTGTTTCTCAAAGAGTTAAATTATTTTATGTATGTGTTCAACCTCTCCATTTATAACATTGATAATAATATATGCAAGGCATGGTGGTAGTTTCACCCAAAGATTTGGAAGGACTTTCTTATGCACTTGAACCATGCGCACTGATTTCCAAAAGAATAACTCTTCCTCCTTCTCATAGAATTAACCTATAATATATTCATTCATGACTTGGTATACCTCCAACTCATTCATTCTCATTTGAGGTAGGTCACATGAGCTTGTTATATGAGGTACCTTAGGGTAATCCAACCAGGTTGATATGATCCTCATCTTACAATTTAGTGGAGGTGATGATGGTTATACTAAAAATATATTATGCTTTACTTTATGATAATTCAGGGTTGTGGATTCTAGTTGTTGTATTGAAAGGACTACTATAAGAGGTGGTATGGCTTAAAGAGGTGTAGCTCACCTAGATGCAATTTTTTTTTTTAATTTGGAAACCTTGACCTGATCCATGGCAATGGTAACAAAATATGGTAGGGATGAAAATGATGACATAAGTATCTCATGAATGTGAATTAATATGCCTTTTGGAAGAAAGGTCATAATAACATGTTATCCCAAGTATTGTATGATGTCTGGTGACACCCATGGATGCGTATAAATTAGATCCAAACACTATTCCCACCATGTATTGAATTTTACCTCATGAGCAAGGGTTTTATGCTCAAGTGTCTAAATAAAGTTTTGAAATTGCTATGCTGGGCAATAGTTGGTGTCTGGGTGCACGTCTCCTTTAGGGGACTTTTATTGGGTAAAACAAAATAAAAAGATAAAAAACTAGTATTGGAAGTCTATTTGAAAGTAGTGAAAAACTTTTTGATATTTTTAAGTATATCCTATATAAAATATTCTATCCAATTAAAATTTTCATTACAGTGGATCATATAATGCATAATGTTGACCACTTCTTTTGATATTTTCTTTACATACTTGGTGGTCTGCTAGAATCTCCTTGTGATACACTTAACCAAGATGTTCACTAGTTTATCTTAGATTTATTTAATTATGATTCCTATGGATCCCTAGAAATATAAGTTTATGACCTCCTAAAGGATAGGAAGTATTCTTATCTTTTATGGAGCAAGAGAATCACCCTCCAAGACATGCCCAAATCTTAGGCCATTACTTTGGTATTGATGAATATAATGGTGTTAGGGCCAAATTAAATGTTGCCATCATTGTAGTGGCTAATTAGGATTCACACAATATCCCCCCAAGTTGTCAAATGGTTAAATGTGAAGCAATATTTTGATGTCTAAATTCTATAATCTATGTGGGGATGAATGAGTAAGTGGTTACATAGCATCTACAGGATCTAGTCAAAAGAGTTTTTGATCTACCACTCAAAATTAATCAAATGGATAAGGATCAATATATTTAGTCCATTAAAGTGCAATATCTATTACCATTGCTTCCTTATATGCATTTTCAATTTGTTGATGAGCTATGAAAGATCCATGGTAGTGGAATACTATAAATGAGAAACTTTTTTCTTTCTCCACAGTATGAATTGGATCAGCTTGGAAACTTCAACTCAATTTTTTTTCAAGAGTGAAATGTAGACTTGATTCAAAACATTGGATTTTATAGATTTTGTTCCTATTGGTTTCTACATAAATGTCACATTGAGTTGTCCCTTTGATATCAATGTGAATTTTGATGTGTAAAATCTTATTTGATCTATAAATTAAGGTAGTTAGTCATTGGTGCATGTATTGAGATATGCCATTATATTATTTATTGTCCATGATAGAGTATGAATAGATGATGTTGATTGACCATTGATTTGGTGAAGATTAGATAAATCAAACCTTGGATTTGGCATTAAGTACTTAGGGATGATTATTAAATGGATGAGATCTTGGATGATATAGCTTGATCATAAATTTCTTGGACTTAATTTCTTGTTCTTGTTCCTAATGACATCAATAATGGTACACCTAAATTTTTTTATGCGTAGTTGGTGCATGTTATACTTCTTATCATGGTTCCAAAATTTGGTGAAGATATCATCTATAAACACACACACATTCACACATAAAAAAATAAACACATAATAAAATGTATAGAAAATGGGAAATCTTAATCTACTTGGTGCTACTAAGCACCCACTCATTTGGAAGAAAGAGATCAATTAAGACTATTGGTAGTAGACATTAAGCCTACAATCATTAAACTATTCTAGAAAAATGGTTCCCTACGTATCTCTCAAAATAATGGTCCCTTGCTATGATATTTCATGTATAACATAAATCCCTTTCCACCTGATCTATAATTTATGTGGGAATGCACTAAAAAAATATCATATAACAAAACTAGTTGATCTTTTTAAAATTCTTTATGTTACAATTTCCTATTATGCCATGATTTTTGGATCTTATTATGTACTTCCTACATCCAATATTCTATATATTAATACTCATCTATAATATTCAATTTGAAAATCTTATTTGTAAGAGACTCCCAATCCTTTAGTCTCATAACCATTGTAATGCACAAAATGGGTACCAAGTATTCCATCAACATTACTACTTTAATCTCATAGACTAATTGAAATGGAATAAAACATGTAGCCCTCTTATAGTGAATTCAATAGGCCCAAAGAATTGTAAGAATGGAATATTCCCAATCATCCTTCTTGACATCACAAATATTTGTCAACATCTTACCCAATACTTTATTAAAAGCCTTAGCTTGGCCATTAGTTTGTGGATGGTACATAGTAATTTTATTATGGTAAATCATGAGTTATTTAGTAAAATCTTTAATACTATTTTTAGGAATTATATCCATTGATCACTCATGATCTTTATGGGGCATCTAAAATTTGTGATGATATTCTCATAAAGGAACTTTGTTACATCCTTCATCCCATAACTAGGTGTCATAGTAGCTTCAACCCATTTGGGATATTAATCTATTGTAGTGATAATATATCATTCTTTATTGTGTTTACTTGAATGATTGATAATTATTATAAATAAATACCCTGCTATTCAAAAGGTTGTTTGGCTAACAAAGGTTGTAATGGCATTTCATCCTTCTAGTCTAGTTGACCTATTCATTGACATACATCACAATTCTATGCTACTCTACGTGTATTTTAAAAACATTTTGGCCACTATAATCCACTCTATAATAGTTTTTGTGCAATATCTTCTCTGATAAAATGACCTCCTTCTATTCCTTAGTGTGATTTTTGTACACTATGTGGGCATGCATGTTCTATGACTACCCTACGCAATACTCCATCTTTCCCCCAATGATACAAGAGCCCATTTATAATAGTATATGGTAAAGATTTGGTGACAAATTGATTCTTGTCTCTTTCTTTGTAGTGTATAAGGAATACTCCATATTTTATAAAATTAGCAATTGCCTCAAAATTCTCAAGTATCATAGAAACTCAAAATAGATGGGCATCAAGAGAATCTTCTTATAGTTCTTCTGGTTCTTCCCCATTTGTGATACAACTAAGATGATTTGACCCAACATTTTCTCTATCTAGCTTGACATTGATTGAAAATTCAAATTCTTGAATGAGCATCAACCATCTTGAAATGCATCTTCCAAGCATAGGCTTATTAACTAAGTGGTATAGAGCTTGATGATTTATGAAAACTTCAAATGGTATCATAAGAATATAAAGCTGGAATTTTTGTAGTGTAAAAACTATAGCTAGTGCTTCCCTTTCAATTGTCATGTATTTCTTTTCTACATTAGACAACTTCCATCTTAGAACATGTATGGGGTGGTATAGTCCGCCATCTCATGGCTACATAAACGTAACACTTATTGTGATACTAGATGAATCAGCATGCACATGAAAGGGTTTACTCTAATTTAGAAAGATAAGAATAGGCCTAGTGACTAGGCATTTCTTTAGTTCTATGAAAGCTACTGGGCACTTGATGGTATAGATAAAATTCATACCTTTGCACAATAAATACTCTAATTGGGGGAAAATGGCTGCATATCCATTGATAAAATTTGATATTAACCTATGTGTCTTAGAAAATATCAAACTTTTATGGAGTTGAATAGTGGAGGCATACTAATAATGATTTCAATTTTGGCCTCATCCACCAAAATACCTTCACTACACACCACATAACCTAGAAAGACACCAAAATGTGTAAAAAATAAAACCCTTTTTGAATTTAGGGAAATGCAAAGAGCTCAATAGCATTCTATCATGAGGTGAAACTTGGAAAAGTGTTCTTTAAATAAAGAGAAGACTTCCTAATCATATAGATATACTTTTAGGAAGACATGAATGAAATCCTTCAAGGCAGTCACTACTGATATATAAAAAATTAAAGGTTCATTCTTAAGTCCAAAAGGCATTACTTTGTATACAAATGACCCCCATTCTATGACAAATTTTTTTTAGCTCTAACTTATTCTACGATGGTTATTTAACCATAGCCATTAAACCCATCTGGGAAAGAGTAAACTTTGTGACCTATGATAGCTTCTAAAAATTCATCTATGAAGGGAATCATAAATAGATCATTCAAACATGCATCATTCAAAATTTTATAATCACCACATACTCTAATATCCCTTATTTTCTTAGGTTACACTACCATAGGACTAACCCAATCTAGCTTTTCTATGGGATAGATTATACCTACATCCTGCATTCTATCTAGTTCAACCTTCACTTTCAACTTCATGTTTGGATTAAACTTTTATGGCCTCTTCTAAAGGGTTCATGTGTAGTCCTTGAGTTTGATATGAATTTCACCTAGGGAATGATATACTCCTCTAACTTCTAATAATTTTGTGATAAACACATCTTGATAATCCCATAGGAGTTACATAACTTCTAAAACTTTGGATTCAATCCAATAGTCACCTATATGTTCTAGTTTAGGAATCTCCTCACTTTCGATGTTTTCCAAATGATTTTTAATAGGTTTATGATAAATCTTGCACTTTTCCTCAATAAAAAATTCTTGCATCATTATTTTCACTTCCTATTCTAGAATCTATATGTTTTGCATATTTTCTTCTTGAGTGGGTTTTGTGACTAGATCCTTTAATGGTTTTACTGGTTGTTCAGGTTCAAAAAAATTAGTTAAATCAATTTCACCATCAGTATCTAAATCATCATTTTCCTCATATTCATTCTATATTTGGTGGCATGATAGCATACGATATTTTTTTCTATCTTGGTAGCTTTATATCTTTGTAATGATGTATTTAGATCACAGATAATGTTCTTTTGTGTAGTAGACTCTATCGTGGTGCTTAAATCCTCTATGCACCCATAGTATAAGAAATGTTTGATTTTTAGTATCACATTATGAACTAGAGGATTCACATATTAAAACACAAAATTCTATATAAATTTAATCTAAACCTACACTCAATGCTTTGTTTCCCTATTACATTCTTGATTTATATACCTAGATGATGGTAAAGAGGCAAGTGTATAATGAAAGATATGAACTTAGTACTTAGGTACCAAACATTTTTCATTCCAAACATCAAAATATTTTTGGATATGTATTTTAGGGAATTCACCTTCCTAAAATTAAGGATAACTACTTTTTATGACCTATTGTAGTCGAAATATGATAATCATAAGTTTGTATGCACCATCCCAATAGAGATGATCATCTTTATGAATTGTCCACCATATCACTGTAACTTCATTTAAAGCATAATTTAAAGAACTAACATGTTGATTGATATTATTCACACGAACTTGTATACATAGAATTAATTTATTGATATCCACTAAAGTATTCATAAACATTCATTCAATCATGTAGATCAAATAATGACTAAGTAGCCATTCACATATACATGAAACATAAAAACACAAGATAACACAAATTATATGTGGAAAAGCCTCAAAGGATGAAAAATCATTGATATATTCAAATTAAATATAATCCTATAATAAAAAAACAAACTTTAGTGAAGAACCAAATTCACATGGAGCACTAACCCCAACTAGCTAAGCACTAACTTAGCTAGGCTTTAGCAAGCACCCACTTACAAGCAGGAACCAAACCCCTAGATGAATCATCACAAAATTAGCCACCTAAAATCATTGATAACCTTTAGATTTTTTTTTCTAATACAATAGATGATGATATCCTTCTTTATCTCTTCTCTCTCTTATATCCCTCTCAAACTGCATTATAGGCTTCTTCGCTCAACTAGTCCTCTTCTTGACTTGATTAGGTCATATGATCTTTATTTTCATGCATATTACCTATATAAAACCTTCATAATATATAATATATTGGTATAAAATACCTTATTTTTATTTTAAATATGTTATTCTACTATATTTCTCTCTACACACACTAATAGGCCTAAAATTTCCTAGTATTTATACATGTCTCTTGTTCATATCCTTGTTAGTAGGAAAAACATGGTTAACCTCTTATTTCAAACATTAAATGGATCTTAGGACATCTCATATACATTTATAATTTTTTATTTTATTCCCTTTATGTCTGAACTACCTCAATTAGGCTTTATCTCACCTTCAAGTCTCATGGAGACCTAATCTTATTAGGTCTATTTAGAACACGTTACACTTTGCCTTCTTTGGAGCACTTTTAAATATAATATTAGGTTCATGACACCTTTTATCTTCAACCACCACTTAAAGCATGCCATTAACATTGTTCACAATTAGGCCTATGCATACCCAGAAAGTCTGTCTTGAACTAATGAAGATGAAACACAATTTTAAAAAAAACATGGAAAAAAATTACACATAAAAAATATAAATTACCTTAGGTTAATCATCATGTGATTTATAGTTTACAACTCAAGGAAAAATGACTCAAACCCTTCTCTATAAATAGCCCACTCAAAACTGCCAACTAGCCTCAAAACATAGTCATGGACAACTTGATCTTAAAAATCTTAAATATCACTTCCCATGACCACTGAAACTTTAAAAATATTATTTTACATCTATATGTAATTATAAATTACTAATATCACAATTTATAATGTCAATATTGGTCTTATAGACCAATATTTTGTCTTCAGTACACAAAGTCAAATCTAAACTAGTCAACCAATTTTAGATTCAACATTCCTATCACTTTCACTAACTTTAAAGAATATGAAAATAATGTATAGATAATCAATTTCAAAATCAATATAATTATGGTCATTATATACATCCAATCAAGGAAAAGAGCCTCCAAATCATTACTACAACTTATTTACCCAGATCTGTCAATTTTCCTTAATACATAGTCATGGTGAAAATGACTTCCAACACTTATAAGATCAATTTACGAAACATCCAATGAATTTATATTATCTTATGATATAATTATAAAAATATTAGATAAAAATATACCATTTTATATGTAAATATTGGTATTTTAGACCAATCTCATAACCTTACACCTTCATTATCTCATCTTCACTAGATAGGTCAACTTATGAGAAATATTTTCATCATATCTATTTATTACAAAAAAATATATAAAACATGATAATGTATTAAAAGTATTAAAAAATTTATCCATGTTCCTTTATTCATCCCTAATCCATGATATCACATCTCTAATTATCTTCTCACTTCTACCTAGGTTTCTCACTATTTTCACCAATAGGTCTTTTAACAATTAGTCAATTTGTATGACTAGTTTAACATGCCTAAAATATAAAACCTACTAATAAATCACAATGGACATAAAATAAAAGTCTAAATATTTTTCCTTCATCCATTTATCAACTTTTACTTGGTCAAATCTGACTAATATAACAAATTTCCAATAAATAAGGCCTTTCTTGTAGGGTCCATTTACTCACCTGACAAACAAATCACACCTTGAGATGCTTGGGATATTTGACTACATGATAAAATATGTATATTAATTTTATACCATTATGGGCTATTTTTAACAATATATTTCACATCAGGTTAGTGTTATGTTTTAAGAGAGAGTTAACATTATTTCTAGTGTTAACAATTATTCTTAAAGGACTACCCCTCATTTCCAAAACTAATGCCTAGAGTTCTTATCTAGGACCCTTACCCATATATTATTAATAGATTAGTTTCCCATGCAGAGGTTACATGTGAAAATGAAAACTTAAAATATCTTCTCGAGTTGAGAACTCTTCATTTTATGCACTCAATAAATCTCAAAACCACTTTTCATGTCTATTATTACATATTTTGACCTCAAACTTGGTAAAAACAACTAGGACAACTTATCACACCAATAATAATGATCACATTATCATTATTATCTTGAAATATAAATTTCATACCTTATTTTTCTACCATCTCTCTGTTTTCTTGTTTGGACCTTGACCTAAAAATCACATTAGGCCTTTAAACTAAGCTTTAAGCCTCTTTTCATGCAATCTCTACCTTAATTACATCATAAAAAAAATATATCATGATAAAATAATGTAAAAAAGTATTCATATGCCTTTGTAATATATCATGATGCCTCATTAGGCTAAGGAGGGTCTAGAGGTGGTTTAGTTGCATACCAAGTTTTTAGGTCCTACCCTTGTAGGCTCACTTTGAGACTCTCATGAGTGCTAAAATGCCTCCTATTCATGCTCAAACAAACTCATATATCCTATTATGAATTTTTGCATCCATCTCACTAAGACACGAAACTCATATCTTCTCACAAGGTCTCTTAATGCAATGACTAGTGTCATGACGAGGCTTCTCAAGCACTTGAACCTTTACAGCTAGACTTGAAACAATCCTTCATGCTTATACATCTTATTCACATGAATTTCATTCTCCTCAAATATTAACATGTCTCTACACATACCTCTTCATGCTCATCATGCACATACTCAGGATATGACTATGCTTGTTAAGCCTAGGCTTCTCAAGACACCTTGTACTCAAGGAATAGTAATCAAAACATGCTTATCTTGACCTAAATCTTGAAATAAACCTAAAAAGAATAATTATATTGCCTTAAAATTATCTATCAATAGAGATACAATATGTTTCCTTCAAATCATATCTTATCACATGGTTCATATCTCACAAACCACTCACCATGCATCTTCACAGGATGTACCTTGACATCAATAACATCAACCTTGACATTAATGATAACACTTCTCAACAAACTCCCCCTTTGTCATTATTGTCAAAACATTCTTCAGTATGATCAATCTCATCTCCCTTAGTTTTTTCAATCTCCCTTCTTATACTTTTCTCCCCCTTTTATATTAATGATAAAGAGTCATAAAGAGTCTTCCATAAACTGCCATCTAAAACCATACCTTCTTATAACACTAGTTATGAAGCACTTAATGCAACATGATCCTCCATACACCATGCATACCACTGTCAAATGATCTCAGATTACAGGACCACTTATCAACATAGATCAAAGATCACTCCACAACCTAAATATCTCTTCCTCAAATGAAGCATCTACCATGTTTCTACAAACTAAATAGTGTCTCCATGAAGCCTAATGGAGTCACCTCTTTCCACAGGGAACTAAAAAAACACAAGATTAGGAGATTCCAATATCTCCACACTCTCACAAGATTGAATATCCTTTAGTATCCTTTTGATCTTTATTTATAATATAGTTTTGACCTCTTCAACCATTTGATAATTAATGTGAGCTGATAATAGGTATTCCTGACTTGTTTCACATATAAAGCATGCTCTATCACAAAAAATAGTCCACTTGTGTCTGTAGACTAATCATGACTCATATTCACTATCTTTGGTTTCCATACATTCATTTGTAATCTTTATTTCACTCTATGGGCTTCAAACCTCCTACTTTTTCTTGATAACCTTCTAACTCTCTTAGGACAAAATATTGTAATGTGTCCTACATTATGATAATTATAGAAAATCATATTATACATATCATTTGACTAATTTTAAGGGTGACTCCTTTCATAATCCCATGATTACTCATTTTTGGAGGTTCTTCTACACTCTTTTTCTCTATAACCAAACTAATTACATATAAAACAATAACCATTAAATGAACTAGCATACCTCATAGAATTAGGTTATTTGATAGGTCTTTTCATGTTGACATTCTTGTCTTTAACAACTTTCTCCTTGACTTCAAATGCCACTTTTTTTATCTTATTTGAAATTGAGACATATATTATCACTTTCAAACTTTTGAATACTAAATATTTCATCTAGAGACTCATTGATTTTTTCAAACTTCAAAAAATCCCTCACCTTTCTAGATGCATGATCCAACTTAGATTTCAAGGATTTCACTTTAGTTTCATATTTGATACATTCTTCCTCTTTAGCCTTTAGGTTTGCATTGAATATCTCTAATTGTGCTTCAATCTGATTGATGATCTCATCATAATCCTTCAAAAGTTTACTTAGTCTCTCCTCAAACAAGATAATCTACTCCTCATATTCCTTAACCAATGATCTTAGTTTGTGATTTTTCTTCTTTATAACTTCAATTCTTCTAGGGCACTCACCAATTCTATCTCAAGGTTCACTTCAGCTTCTTCTTCATCTAATTATACATCAACCATAAGGCCTTTCCCATTTGAGCAAGCCTCATTGTCTAATTTTATGGCCATGAATAAGGTTTCATTATTATCATGTTTAGGTTCATTACTAACATCATCACTATTAGATGCATTTGAGTCACTTACATTACAAGAGTTATCTTATTTTGTATAGAATCTTATCATGTTCTTGAAATTTCCTTTCCTACCTTCATACTTATTAAACTCCTTGTTCTTATCAGGTTTATAGGCCTTATTGTCATCTCCATGATGTTCATTATGCTCCAATTTATCCTTTTTAGGACACTTGGATGCAAAGTGATCAATATTACCATAGTTAAAACATTTGAAGATAAAATCACCCTTGTAATTACCTTAGCCAAACCTTAATTTCCTTACAAACATGGAAATTAGTTTTTCATCATCAAAATCTAAACATTCCTCATCCTTGACCTTTATTAATTTTTAATTATTTTCAACTTTGAAAGTTTCTTCCTTCTTGGGAAGTTTGCCTTCATTTGTTTTCATCTCATAGGTAGTCAAGATTCCATGCAACCCTTCCATTTCAAGCTTATCTAAATCTTGAATATCTTCCACTATAGATACCTTAGAGTCAAACTTAGAAGTTAGTGATATTATTACTTTTAAAAAAAATATAGACTCTTTCACTTCTTCTCCCAATCCTCTAATGACATTGATAACTTCATCAACCTTCAACATTTAGGATGTAATTATTTCATCTTCATACTTTCAAACTATCTTCGATGGGTGTATAACTTGGCCATATTAACCTTGGTGTCTCCTTCATATATGGTTTTAAATTTTTCCCATATATATTTATCTAATAAATATCACATCACCTTCATAATATCTACCTCTGATAAGCTATAAATAATGGTATTCCTTACCTTGGAGTTATTTTCACTAACCTTCTTACCTATTGCATCAGTTGGTGGAATAGGAAAAATATAAACATCCACAAATGAGAGACAAACATCATGAAATTGAGACATCAAATATATTTTCATTTTGATTTCCCAAAATTCATAATTTTATCCATTGAATAATGGATCCTTACTAGTAGAGAAACCACCTTGAACTTGCTAACTAGCCATCCTTACTTTTAAGATCTCCTTTAGATTTTTAGACCTGCTTCAAAGGACTAGGATATAATACCAAATTTTGGAAGAAAAATGACTGAGATGGGGGTGAATAAGTATTTAAAAACTTTCTTATCAATTACACTTAAGAATTCATGAATAATTATTCAAGCATGTAGATCAAATAATGACTAAGTAACCATTCACATGTGCATGAAACATAAGAACACAAGATAACACAAATTATATGTGGTAAAACCTAAATGGATTAGAACCCAATAATATTTTAAAATTAAATATATTCTTATAATAAAAATACTAAATTTAGTTAAGCACCAACTTCACATGGAAAACCAACCCCATCTAGCTCAACACCAACTCAACTAGGCTTTAGTAAACAACCACTTGCAAGTAGGAACCAACCTCTTGGATAAATCAGCATAAAATAATCCACATAAGACCCTTAATCACATTTATAACACTTTATTACTCATAAAATATAATATTATCTCCTTATTCATATCTTCTCTCTCTTCTATCCATCTCAAACTACCTTCTAGGATTCTTCACCTAAATATTCCTCTGCTTGACTTGAATAGGTCATATGACATTTATTTTCATTCATAGTACCTATATGAAACCATCATAATATATATTATACACTCATATTATGTTACAAAATACCTTATTCTACTCTATAATATGTTATTATATTCACTTGTTCTCTACACACACCAATAGGCCTAAAATTGCCTAGTATTTATACAAGTCTCTTGTTCATATCCTTCTTAGTTAGAAAAAAAACCTTAACCTATTATTTAAGCTATTAAATGGATATTAATACATATAATAGACATGGATAAAAAAAATTTTATTCTATTTAGGTCTGACCTACCTCAATTAGGTCTTCTCTCACGTATAGGTCTCATGGAGACCTAATCCTATTAGATTTATTTACAACATGTTATAATTTGACTTCCTTAGAACAATTTTAAAAACTTAATATGGTATTAAAATATCATATTTCACTCAAAAATACCCATAAAAATATCATAGTATGTCCATTACATAGTTTAGCTCCAACCACCACTTGAAGCATGCCATTAGCATTGTTCACAATTAAGCCCGTGCATACCTAGAAAGTCTGTCTAGGACTACTAAAGATGAAACACAATTTTTTAAGAAAACCATGAAAAAAATCACACTTAAAAAATATTCATTAACTTAGGGTAATAACCATGTAATTTATACTTCACAACTTAGGGCAAAGGGACTCCAACCCTTCTCTACAAATATCCCACTTAAAACTACCAACTAACCTCAAAGCAAAGTCATGGATAACTTGATATTCAAAAATTGAAAAATAATTTCCCATGACCAATAAAAACTTAAAAATATTATTTTACATGAACCAAAACTCAAAATTTTTGGTTGAAAATAATTCAAGAAACAAGAACAACACACTTGTAATAACGTTATCTCTAAGAAGAGATGTTTTATTGATCAAATTTGCAGACCCAAACATATGCCTATCTCTAAGAAGAGATGTATGATTTAAATTTAAGGTTAAATATTCATTTATAAACATTTTAAAGGTATGAATATTATGTGTAATGTCACCAATATTGAGGGAGATTAAGTGGTTCGACTTCTATGATTTATAACAATACAAGATTTGAGGAATTACTATTTTTAAAAACTTACTATTTTTAGACTGCACTACTAAAATTGAAATTTGGGTAAATTACATTTGTTTTTTGAGGTTAAAAACCCACTAATTTTATCTCATTTGATCTCATGGTGTTCCCCTCATTCTTATCTTTTCAACAGTTCAAACGGGGAGTCAAATGGAGCTATGGTGCAAAAGTTATGGCTCCTAGAAGTTCTACCACTTATTGCAGTAGAACCATCACCTAAATTATCACCTAAAATATTTCTCAAATCATTAAATCTATAGTTTATTTTTAATTACAAATATCACAAGGTATAATGTCAAATATTGGTGTTGTAGACCAATCTTTTATCTTATGTACACACAATCAAACCTAAACTTGTCAACCCATTTTGGCTTCAGCATTCCAATCATTTTCACTAAATTAAAATATTATAAAAATAATTTATAGGTAATTAAAATCCACTAAAAAATTATGGGCATTATATACATCAACTCAAGGAAAATATCCTCCAACTTATTACTACAACTTGCTTACCTAGATCTACCAGTTTCCCTTAATACATAGTCACGGTGAAAATGACTTCCAACCTTAAAATTAATTTATATGATATTATGATATCATTAATAAAATATTAGGTATAAATATAATATGGTCTTATGGAAATATTGGTGTTGTAGACCAATCTCTTAACCTTACACCTTCACTATCCCATCTCCACTAGATAGGTCAACTTATGAACAACATTTTCATCATATCCACTAACCACAAAAACTTATATATAGCATGATAATGTATTAAAATTATTTAAAAATTTATCTATTCACTTAGATTCATCCCTAGTCTATGATAACACATCTCTAATCATCTTCTCACTTTTGCCAAGTTTTCTCACTATTTTCACCACTAGGCCTTTTAGCAATTAGTCAACTTGTAAGACCAGTTCAGCACACCTAAAATCTATAAAATGATCATAAATCACCATGTACATCAAATAAAAGTCTCAATATTTATCCTCCATCCATTTATCAACTTTGACTTGGTTAACTTTGACTGCTATAGAAAATTTCTATGAAATAAGGCCTTTCCTATAGGGTCCACTTTCTCACCTAAAAATAAAATCACACCTGGAGATGTATGGGAGATTTTAATACATTATCCAATAGTTTTTATAGTAATTTTAGACCATTATAGGCTCTTTTTATTAAGATATTTAACACTAGGTCATTTTTAAGGTTGTAAAGAGGGTTAACATTATTTTTGGTGTTAACAATTATTCATAAAGTACGAGCCCTAATTTTCAAAAATAATGTCTTGAGATATTATATAATACCCTTACCCATCTCTCCTCAAAATATTAGGTTCCCATATATAGGTTACACATGCCAATGAACACTTGAAAGTCCTTCTCAAGTTGAGAACCCTTTATTCTATGGACTCAAGATTTCTTAAAACCACTTTTTATTCCTATTCTTACAAACTTTAATATCAAACTTGGTCAACACACCTAGGAAAATATATCACAATAATAAAATTATCACATGCTCATTATTATATTGAAATATAAATCTCATACCTCATTTGGCCAACATCTCTCTCTTTGCTTTCTTGGACCTTGACTTGTAAACCACATTAGGCCTTGAAACTAATCTTCAATCCTCTTTTCATTAACTATCCAAATTAGTTAAATTATCACATGCTCAAAAAATATCAAACATCCTTCATATACCTTGATAATATATCATGATGCCTCATTAGGCCAAGTAAGGTCTAGAGGTAGTTTAGTTACATACCAAGTCTATAGGTCCTACCCTAATAGGCACACTCTAAGAATATCATGAGTGATCAAATTCCTCATGTGCATGATCAAAAAACCTCATACAACCTCTTACACCTTTGTGAATCCATATCGCTAGGCCACCAAGATCATACCTTCTCACAAGGTCTCTTCATGTAATGACTAATGTCATGACCAAGATTCTTAAGCAGTTCAACCTTGATAAATTGACTTTGAAACACTCCTTGATGTTTATGCATCTTTATCACATACCTTTCATGATCCTCAAATAATATCATGAATCTTCACATTACTCTTAATTCTCATCATGCACATACTCATGATATGACTATGCTTTTTATGACTAGGCTTCTCAATACTTATTGTACTTAAGGACTAGTACTCAAAACATGTTTACCTTAACCTAAATATTGACATCAACCTCAAAAGAATCATTAGGTTACCTTCAATTTCATTTTCAATAAAGAGACAATAGGTTTAATTCAAATTCTCTATTGTCTCATGGTTCATATCTCATATACTACTCACCATGCATCTTCATAGGATGTACCTTGACATCAATGACATCAAAGACAACACTTATTAACACTATCTTGATCTTAGGTAAATCATTCTTGTGAGGTCCTTTCTCATATTCTATGCACCATATATTTGACTTAGGTTTATCTACTTCATGATATTGTTTCATCCTCTTCATAAAATCTTGAAATGTATTTTCAATCTTAGAACCCATTATGGGAGCTTCCCCATAATATTTAATTTTATCTACCTAATGAAAAACAACTCTAGCATCTGCCTTAGTAGCATATTAGGTTTACACTATAGCAAACCTGATCCAAGAATGCAATCCTTTAACAAACCATAAAGCTTTATCTTTATCTTCTGAATCAAACTCCACCTTATTCATAACATCTAAGAACCTATGATCATAATCATAGATGGATTATCTAGATTTCTACCTAATCTCCTTTAGTTATTAAATAGTCTAACTTGTACATTTATTGATTTTAAATTTTTTGATGAGCCACTCCTTAACCTATTGTAGATTTTCCCAAGTGATATATCTATTTTATATAAATTTAAGGGCTCATTCATTCATTTCCCCTATTAATTCACACTTCTTTATAGCCTCATCAATAATACCCTTAGCTTTCCATCTCATTTCACATGTTAATAACTACTACTTAAAGTCTGTAGACCCATCATATGTCACTAGTTTAATAAATTATCTTGAATCACCCATATTATGAACTAGCATTGAAGGGATCTACTATGTAGCTATTATAGTGGGAGGCTATATTCAGTGTGATCCTATCTACACACTAAATGGATTTACCTATGCATTGAGTGAGTTTTTTTGTATAATCTACTTTTTTATATTTATTTATTTTCTCTACTTGGTTTTAATAAACCCTAGGGCCTTTAAAGCCTTAAAAATTATGGTTGTTTCAATTTTATTACCCCATCGATGCACTTGTTCTAAAAATAGAACTTTCCAACTACTATTTTCCTATCCTTATAGGTAAAAAAATTTACTAGAATATAAAAAATTGGGTTGTAGGGATGTGTGCTCTTCTAGTGAATGATTCTTTCCTATGACTTCTCCTTCCAAACTTGAACCTATGATTACTCTATGATTTTTTCCTACTTCATGTCATTATTCTAATAATACCCATTATTCTAGCTTTGCACTAAATCTATCATCTAACTGATCTACCTCTACACTATTTTTATCTTCATCTTCAAACATCTCTTCTTCCTCTCATTCTTCATCACTTATTTCTATCTATTATCATTTGTATTCTTATTTCATCTCACCTTCATTCATCATTCATTATTCACTTCTTTATTTTCATCCATCATGTGTTCCTACTCATTATTCATCTATTTTACTATTATTCTTAACTCTGCCCACAACTACCTAGGTATTTTTTTATTTACTCCATCTATTCTATTGTTGCAACTCACATTCTAAATCCAAACTCTTCTTTTGACTCTTCTCCCCTCATTTATCCATTCTAGATTTAGGTTCAAGCCTTATATTCTCATCTAATCATCATTCATTGTCATTTTACACACATCTTAAAGTGACTACTCCATATTGGCTAGAGTAGGCACTATGGCCTTGTCCACAACCAACATCTTCACTAGGATAGGTATTTTTCACAAAACTTTACCTCAAATTCCTTTGATTAATAAGTCCTTCAAAGATTTGAAAGATATGTATCCTTACACTACAAATTTAGTTATATATCCATATACTATAGTAATAACCCAATGATCTATTAATCTTGTTGATTTAGTTTCCAATCTCTGAAAATGATCTATCTTTCCTTTAGTCCATATTATAGTCTCTTCCATCCTTGGGTTAAAGCAATAATAATACAACCATACTAACTAGTTAGTTATTAATTCAAGTAACTCACACCAATTTTTTTTAAATCTCTCCATAAATATGCTCTTGAATGATGTCCTGAATGGTAAGAATAGTCATTTTTAGTTCTTGTTCTACAAAATTACATATCCTTTGGTCTAACCATATCTCAATATCTCTCTACCCTGGTAACCATATTATTATAATTTCCTCCAAAAGGAGTTCCATGCCCATCACACCATTATTAGTAGAGGTTATTGAAGCATCATAAAATGCTAAGGATGAGGATATATATGAGATACATTATGTGTATATAGTAGTTTTATCATTAAAAGATAGTAATTTAGATGACAAGAACATAAGAAGCATTAATTATTATGTGTTATTGAGGAATTAAGAGCAACTAGTATGGTATAAACTGAATAAAACATTTAGAATAATTTAGATAGAAAGTAACCAGAACATTACACATGAGAATTCACACAAGGAAAATAATAATAAATAACATAGGGAACCATAACCAAATAATCTCTATTGATCTATTCTAAAACATGAAGCCCTCTTATAAAAAAAGTATATATAGATATTTCTAGTCTATGGTTGTTCATCTTCATCTCTTACTTGATACCAAAAGTGGAGTCTCTTCATATTATATCTTATTATAAGTCATGAATATAAGAAAAAATAGACTATGCAATGATAAAATGAGTGCATAATTCATAAATATCAGACAAATATCTTACATAAATTTACAATCCATGTTCTTCTATCAATAATGAAGTAAACACACCACACAATTTTAGATTAATTTATTCCTTAGCACAATACTATAGGGATGCCTAATCCCATGATACTATTAGACAAAGCACATGTGATGTAGTTTTAGTTAGTTGGAGAGGCTATCAGGGAGCTCTAATGGTGTGACTAGACTGTTGTTAGGAAAATGGGTTTGTGGTGACATGTTTTAGTAATTATATTTGTATGTGTGGTTGTAATAACAACTTATATTATTTGTTTTTTATTATTTTATTATGTGAGTGATTTGTGAGAACAAATCATATAGATAATGTGTGGGAGATAATAATGGGGTTATGAGAGATTAGGGGATATATCTAAGAGATTGAAGTTTGGTATCGAATCCTCCTTTATAGGAGCATATCACACTATTTATATGTAACTCCTCTCATATTGTAATGATCCTAAATGAATTAATAATTATTATTATTTTTGAATTTTATTATTATTATTTATGTTCATTATTTGTATTAGTTGAAACAATGTATAATATGCTTTGATTTTTATCAATGTTATTGGAGAAATGGAATCCTAAGGATTGGTAGGGGTGATCATTTAGTTTTTGGCCCTTGTAGATGGGAAATAAATCATTCTATGAAGAATTTATATGTATAGTTTAGTTTAGTTTTTCTTTATATTTATCATATTAGAGTAGATAGAAGGAAAAATTAATATAAGAAGGCATTTAGTTCATGATTAGGTCTATAGGACAAGTTGATATCATGATCTTATCATTTTTCATAGATAGGACTTCATCCCTTCATTTAAAATACTATAGTCCATTTGTGTTTCCATTTAGATCTATTTGAGTATATGTCCTTATATAATTTAGGATTTTGTAAAGTGTAAATATGAAAATGTAGTTTTATTTTATATTGGATAGACTACCCATTAAAAAAGCAAATTTAGAATACATTTTAATGATTTGGATCTTTCCATGTGATAACTATTGGTTACAATTCTCTCTTTATATGTAGATTGGAAGTGAAATTCCCTGACCTATGCATCATTAGGTGACCAATTTATTAAATAGTTTGTTTATTCTCAAATTTATAGTGGTCAATCTACTAAGTGCTCAAATTTTCAATAACACTATGTATCCTTTTTCAAATACTTAGCATGCTATCAATTTTAATCTATGAAAAATAAGAAGAGAATAATCTACCTGTACCCATATATCTTGACCCAAAAATTATTTAGTTATGTACATTTATATGTCAATAAGAGAATAATCTACCTGTGATGTCATCATTCATGCCAGCCTTTAACATTTGTGCCATGCATTTTTTCTTCAATTTTTTGCCATGTACACCTACAAGTTTAGTTTACATTGGTGAAGAAGATATAGTATATATAGTTGCCATTTAAGATAAATTATTTTTGTTATTTATTATTTTTTAGTAGTAGTAATAATGGGATCTATTTTTTTAATTTTCCTCCTCATGCATCTACTCTTTATTAAATTTAGGTCTCAAAAATTGTATTTTGTAATTCACTCATATATGAAAAAAGTCTAGGTTATGTATTACAAGTAGTCGTTAGATATTATAATGTTCATCTAAGAGTTTGTTATTTTATTTATAGTTTTATAGTTAGTTTTAGAGTTTATATTAGATAAAATTATTATGTGTTATATTTTTTAGCACAAAGTCAAAAAATAATTCATTTTAAAAGGATAGATTTTTTATGGAAACTGACATTCAAGTCAAAATTATGAGGGGCATTCTAAAAATGAGCTTCATGTCCACATTCTACTGATTTAGCAAAATAATGCATGAGGATGGGGATAATAGAGGAAGGAGTACATTCAACATCCTCTCATCATCCACAAGTGATGAGGTTATATAATGATGTTGTGGAATATTTTTTAGTTGCATGTTTTTTCACTCTAATGTGGTATAAAATAAGAATATATGAAACATTTTGCTCAAATTTGTAATAAGTAATAATAGTTTCTATGTATTTTCCATTGATGTAATATAGTGATGAGAGATGATAAAATTAATCCATCATCATGATATTAAGCTTGTTGGTTGTCTTATAAAATCTTCCATGTAGATTGTTGGTTGTCTTATATAACCATCTTTGTATGTTTTTTAGTTGTCTAGTAAAACTTTCTAGATGTTTGGTTGTTAGTTAACCACTTGTAAAAGTATCCTATTTTTTTTTTGGTTAGAAAATTTTAAAACCATCTTTTTTGGTTTTTGGTTATCCACTTGTAAAACCATCCTTGAGGTTATTGGCTATCCTGGAAAAACCATCCACATCATGAGCAAGTATAGGTAGTACATTGTTATACAAGATTGATGTTTTACCCATGATCGTAGTAAGGGGGGAATGTTAGGAAAATGGTTAAGTGCTCACATGTTTGAGTAATTATATTTATATGGGTGGTTGTAGTAATAACTCATATTATTTGAGTTGTATTAGTTAGTTTATTATGTGAGTGATTTGTGAGAACAAATCATGTAGGTAATATGTAGGATATAATAATGGGTTTATGAGATATTAGGGGAGATATATAGGGGATTGAAGGTTGGTATTGACTCCTCCTTTGTAGGATCATATCACACTATGTATATGCAACTCCCCTTATATTCTGATGATCCCTAATGAATTAGTTTTAATTGTTATTTTTGAGTTTTATTATTATTCATTATGTTAATTATTTGTATTATTTTAAATAATGTATAATATACTCTAATTTTTATGAGTTATGGCTCATGTGGTGACACAAATAAAGGTATGAAAAGGTAAGGTGATGACATGGTAGGTGTTATCCATAGAGAGGGATTTTTCACATGGATTTGACTATATACATAGTAGGTTTATAGGTGTAGATGGCTTAGTTGTAAGGATAAGTGTAGGATATGCAATCATAGAATTAGAAACTAAAATTGATCTTACAGGATGATTGATATAGATGCTCCATGAATAGCATGACACCAACACCCACTTGGGAGTGAAGGTGGTCCATAGACCTAGGGCCTATATTATACTTAACTATATTTTTTATGTATATATGATGCATCAAAATGTATTTATGTAGAATATTAAGTCACTTATATAGATATATATTTTTGTGACTCACTATATTAACTACATTTATGGAAATGATATATGATTTATTTTATTTCTAGCACACATTTATGATTAAATATCAGGCTATAGGAAAATTTGATGTAATGTGATGTTTGTTTTATAATTTTATGGAAAATTTGAGAAAATTCATGGTCAAAATAATAATAAAATTATAAAAATGATTATATTAAATAAGTATATATCAAAATAAATGAATAAAAGATAATAATTAAGGTGAAAAATGAATGTAAAACACACCAAATATTATGATAAGACGTGTAAAACATTGTGAAAAATATATATGCAATGTAATGAAATGCAAGGAATAATCAAACAAAGATTTGTGAAAAATTATACTATCCCATGTAAGAAAAGTAAAATCAAGCTTAAACCAAAAATAGATTAAAAAATGATCGTAAATATTTCATCCAAAATGTAAGGCATGTAAAGTCAAATAAATAAAACATAAATAAAGAGTCAAATGATTATAAATATGTCATCCAAAATGTTATACAAGTAAACTCAACTTAAATCAAACATAAATAAAGGCATAAATGATTTTAAACTACATCCAATTTAAGATAATTAAAGTCAATTTAAAATCAAATGAGGACATAAATGATTATAAAATAATCTAAAGACTCTTATGAGGGAAAACTCAAAATCAATGCTTATTATAAAATATGACATAAGAAATAACAAACATCTAAATACATGGATAGGATGACTAAGATTGTATGGATTTTAATGGTGACGAATTTTTTTAAGAAAGGAATAAATGTATTACACAAAGTCTTACAATGCAACTCACAAATTACAAAGCCAAGTGGTATTATAAATTATTTAAAAATTAAACCTAAAATGAATGAGAAGGAACATGATCAACTAAAATAGATATTTGTCAAGGGGATATAGGTAAACAAATTATGCAAGTGTTAAGGATGTAAGGTGACACAAAGTTGAAGTTGAAATCCTTAGTGAAAATGAGGCACTCTAGTCAAGTGAGCAAGGTTAAAAAAAATAAACCTTAAGGTCCTATGAAATCCAACTACTAAGAAAAAATTTAGGCTAATAAGTGAAGTATATATACCATCCCATGAAGGATACATTCATGAAAATTAATAGGATCCTATGTTCTCACAACATGTTCACCACTATTCAAAGCCCATTATAGATCCACTAGTATACCATGAAGATTGGTTACTAGTGTGAGATATTAGGTGGTGAAAGAATGTAATAATATAGGATATTATTACCTGAGATATCCTACCCTATTATATTATCCTACCACACTCGAATGGACTTAAAATATATCATGAGGCCAACTATGGATTTTTATCTTCAACTAGAATAGGAGGTGCCAAAAATATCATGTCTTTTGGTGTGATCTAACTTTTAAGATATAATTTTCATTTTATTATTTCCATTTATTAAGATTTGGATTTTTAATTATTTTGGATTTTCTATTTTTATCCTCCACATGGATTTGTAAACAACAAACATGGGTGATATTGATAAATAGCACAAGAGAGATTAAACATGGACACTAAAAAGGATAAATTAAATACCATGGTTCCTAAAAGACTCATAGACTTTCCCCACATGAAAGTGTGAAATATTGAAATCAGCTTAAGTGTGCCTCAAGTGAAATTAAATGGGAAAATGGGGATCATCGATTATTTATCCATGTGAAAATGGTGATACAATGATGAATATTTTAATATCTGACCATGAGAGAGGACTTTAATTTAAAAGTGACTAAGATATGTTATGAAAGGTGATAATCATTTCACTAGAGAATATATACTAACCCACATAGGATCTAACACAAGAATTGATAGGAGAAGTCATACCAAAGGAGGGGAAATTAAAATGACACCAGAGATTCAAAAGGAAACTAATTCAAGTTAAAAAATGGTAAAAATGTGATAAAATAACCCTAAAGGTGATATGTAAGATCCATAATAAAACAAAGGCCAAATATAAAGTAGTTGTAAAATGATATAAAGAAATCAAACATGCATAAAATTAAAGTGTTAAAAATGTAAAATGTCATGATATAAGAGTAAGATATGTACCATAAACATCACATTATGATAAAAATAATAATATGAACTCTAATCATATGAAAATGTGAAATAAATGATATGAAATAATTATCTACACACAAATTCCATAGAATATCTTGACATACAACATTTTTTAAATCCTACTGTAACAGGTATCTAGATCTAACCATGGTCTTTTATACTCTTTCTAATAGTCATCCTAGGACTACCTAGAATATGAGTTCAAATAAAAAATTGGGTGAATTGGAAGGAGGAGGTTAAGGATCCTCCTAAAGATGATAATAAATTCAAATAATATATAATGTTGTGTCCAATATAGATTCTAATATGTAGTATGTATCTAGTCTCAGAGGACGTTGCACCTCCATTTTAGATGGACTATGTGAGAATTTTTTATAACTTAGAGGTAGGGGAATCATAAATCATTTAAAATTATAATATATATATATATATATATATATACATCTATCTAGGTGATGTGTAGAACACTAGTGCCAAATAAAATACATTCCTCATGTTTAGGGATGTAATAAGGTTTAATCTTTGGTGGTTTCATGTTTAAGGGAATGGGAAGCTTAGATTCTTCTAGATTAAGTGCATCAAGGAATTATAAAGGATATCAATAGTGAGATGAAGAATGTGTACTATTCCCATGGAAATAACAAACATTCCTAGGATTAGTATATTGAGATGGTTGATTATCCATGGTGAGAGTTAGGTCTTATGGATTTTATCATGAAAGAATACTTGATAATATCTACACTCTTTAATTTAAATAATGTTATTCCTCATGGGTGGATGGATATGGTACCATGTCCAACCTTTATGGAGAATCATAACTAGGTTTATTTTATATCTCTTCAAATAAATAATCATTATTGGAGCATAGAATGGTTAACTCATGAACTTGGTTTTATTTCAGATATATTTGGTATGATTTACACTATTTCTATGAGTGAACAAATACTATGTGGAAAGAGTAAAATGATGTTGTTACTTATTTTGGATTCAACCTTAGTGCATGTCATACAAGTGTGGCCAACATATCTAGAGGAAGTGAACTTAATGTATCAAAAATATGGTAAACTAATAGGGTACAATTATAGTGTAATCATTGAGGATACTCTGAAGAGGCTCATAAATAATAAGAGTTATATGTGTAGTATAAATTTGAATATAATCCATCTTTGAATTTTTTTAATAAACCAAAAGTGGGAAATTTAAAGTAAATCATAATGAGATATTAATCAAATTATACCAATTAATTTTATGCTAAAATATGTAGATTATTTGTGAGAGTGTTGGAGAGAGAAATGATAACATAAAATTTATACATCCTTTTATTGAGTGTAGGAAAATAAGTATGGTTTTTCAAGGGTGTAAACATAATTTTTGTATAAATTAGTAAGATCAATGTTAATTATTCTACCACTATATCATTATATGATGAATGGGAAGCAAGATTATTAGAGATGATCATAAAAGTGGGAATTTTTTTAGTTAGTTTCTTATGATAATGAGGTTACAAGGTAGGAAGAAAGTAAGATATAATGTTATAGGGGAGATATAATGTTTTAATAGTTAGACTAATCTCACTAGGATCATGATCATCATAATATTAGAGGTTATGAGGGATGTTTTCCACAAGATTTGGGTAAACACTATAAACTTGTTTGGAGTTGATGGGATAATTAAAACATAGGTGTTGGACCCAACATACCCCCATTCCTTTTTATCAAAATATGGATCCACTATTATTTTATAATTTTCCTATATCCCCATCTTAAAGTCCTCTAAAAAGAAAGGCCTTATGTATTGTGCTAATTCTATTATTTGATAGATATATCAACATACCTTTTTACCTTTTTTGGACTAACCTACTAGTAATTTTTAGAATTTATTTAATATGTAGGCTTAAACTCATTTTGTTTAGTGAAATTCCTTAGTGGAACTACTTAACACAAAAGGGTCTTCGACAATTTTATTTAGAACTTTTGTTCCCTGAACTCTTCCAACATACTTTATGTCTTCAAAGATTCTCTTCAGTGATTTTTCCAAATGAATTCCTTAGACACATATAGGTATTCATCACTTCAAATTTTTATGAACCTCCATAGGAATATAATATTTTATGTTTCCCTTTGTGGGTTAGTTTAAAATAGCTATGTGGGATTTCAATGTGTGAAACCATAAATTTGTATTTTTTAGGTATTATAACACTTCACCATTTACTATTTGGCCACTATTCTATAAGAACCAGGTTTCCAATATTTTACATTTAAATTTATTTATCTCTAAATATATTTTATTCAACAAATATCCTTTGTAAAAATTACTTGACTCATTTAGGCCTTTGTAAAAAATGTTAGATGATTTTTCTCAATAAATTCCTATGACATGTTTTGGTCTTTGGCAGTTTTATTTGGTGAAAGAGTTTAACACATTTAGGTCTTCAAAAAACTCAGTCAAGATTTTACTCTGAATCATTTAGGTCTTTTAAAAAAGTTTTTAGGACTTTTGGATACTCATCTACCTCATAAACATTGTTATATCCAAACTCTTAACTTTGAACTACCAAAATACTTGTTACTTGATAAGCTCAATCTGAAAAAATAATGAAACAACACTTAGAAATGGGAAATGTTGTGACACTCTTACTAACATCAATGGCGCCTACATGGAATTCTCACCAAATGAATTTACAAATTTAAAATTAAGGAAAAAAATCAAAGTTATAGATGTTGGACATTAATGGTACATGAACTAAAAATCAATACCAAAGTTATATCAAAGTAGTTCAAATGATGAAATTCCCATTAAATATAAAGCTAACTTGTGAAATCAATTAATCTCTTATGATATATCCCTAACCACCAGTGTTCCCTGACTTAACAACATACTCAAGAGATCCAAGTGATTTAATTGTAAACTGGACCAATACTAGCTCAGTTAAATAACAATGGCATCCTCATCTAGATCTTTCCAAGGAAATATCCCTCCAAGGTTTTCCATAAAATATTACATTGAGTACATCAATACACTCTTTGAACACACAATATTAAAAAATTATTATATCAACTACTTGGCACTATGAGAAGCCATGCAACAAGTTGATGCACATATGCATGAGCAGAATTTGACTCTAGCTTAGTGCCAATTAGACACATACCTCCTCTCACTCAAGTATAAAGTGTTACACTTAACATCTATAAATATAGAATTCATTCTTTGTATTGACCTCTTATCATATTTATTCTTTTTTGGAAAGATATCTAGAGGATAATTATGGCATTATGTTGACCATTAAATAATTGTAGTGTGCATATATCATGATGCATTTCAAATTTACCTCCCCCTTCCTATTTTAGATGCCATTTATTTATTTACATAGAGTATTGGCATGGAATAAATAAAAATATATTGGTAAAACACTCAACAGTTGGATGCTCCCTAGATACATAATCAATTTAAAGGACAAGAAATCTACACCAATAACTAAATTTAGAATGAGAATCTAAATTGGGATGTCCCTATTGAATGGGTTATTTTAATACCCAAGCATCAAATTACCCCACCTATAATGGGTTACATTACTTTATTTGATGAGGATATCAACATTGACCTTTGATCTGGGTGAAGTGATTGGAGAAAATTTATGAGAGAAAATATTGCATAAGGATAAGAGCCTCCAAGAGGTCATTTCTATATGATGTTTTACTTGTTAGATGCAGTAATTAGGATAATTTACATTCATATTGGCTCACTATGGATCCCCCTTATAGATGGAATAAATAATTAGATAAGTGTTTATTTACTCCTTCATGCACATATATGCAAACACTTGTAACATTGTGTGCATCCTTAAGGATGTCTACCCTAAGGTATGGATGGCCATCCATGAGTCCCCCTACCTAGGATATCGAAGAACATCACAAATATATTATTCATTAGGGAAGAATACTAGTTATACCCTGATTACAGGTTCATCATGGTTATAATCCATAAGGTTATAGCTTTTCTCCTCGTAAATTATGTCCTAGACAAGTTGGTAGAGCAAGAAATAGCCTACCAGTTATGGTGGGGTATAATAAGGACATGTACAAGAAAAATAAAGATTACCTTGATAAATCACAACTAATAATTATAAGTGTGTGATACACCAATTAGAATAAATTATATGAGTTAGGGAAGTATAAATAATACTATTCTTTAGTTTCATTTCCATATAGGGACTAGGATCCCCATGGATAGATACAAAACCATATCAAGGGACTTAGCATTGAATATCAACATCATCCCTACGATCACTATTTTTTGTTCATCATGCCTAAAATGATGACCAAGTTAGGAAAATGGCAAAACCAATTTATTTAAAAGAATACATTCTAAAAATTATCCGAGGGGAACATTCCCTTTCTATAGAGGAGGCATAAACTAGACTTTCATCGACTGAAGGATGGGATACATCAGACTTCTAGACTAATAAACCTGCTCAACCAATAGGAGAATAATGGAAACCCTCCTAGACACCCATTATGGCACTTAAGGTAGTTAATAAGGTACTAAGGTTTTTAGATACCTTGATTGGGGAAAAATAAGATGAGCCCATTTATATTGATTCTTTAGATTATGAGGACCCTACCCAAGGTGATGTTTCATAAATTATAGAGTTCATTATTGGGGATACCTTAACTACACAATTGGCTCCTTCTAAAGCTCCTAAGACAACTATTTATTATACAAGGAAGCCAAGGGCTCAGCCCCATCCATAAATCCCATCCAAGGAGGCATCATTATTGGAGCCTACCATGCAAGAGGTAGTGAGTGGGGAAATATTGAGCCTACAAGACTCAAAGGGAAAGACACCATTACATAATCAACCATCAAGTGAGACAACACCCCATCCAATTTATATTAATCATATTGTTTCTTATATTTATCTTTATATTATTGGTTCATTTGATCTTATTTCATTCACCCCTCCTATCCTCCATCCTCTCTTGGTCCCCAAGGTGGAGGTTTCTCCTATTTAACCCCTTATTCAACCAACTCTACTAGTTTTAAAGGTAGAGTATCTCTCTTCTAACCTTATGGTTCCTACTTCCTCAGTTGTTATTCCTCCAATTTCTTATTATACATTAATTCCTACTATTCCTATTTCTAATCCTTCCACTACTATTCCACCCCCATGAGAACCATGAAAAAGGTCACAAAAAAAGTAAGGGGAGTAGTAGTAAATCCCCAGTTATATGTTTCATCTACATAGTTAAGTCTATCAGTTCCCCCTCCTAGATCATCTCCAAAGACAATAGTGATAACCATTGAGAAGACTAAGAAGAAGAAAAATCCAATTTACATAGTCCATCCACTACCATAATATGGTGGAGTGGACTATACAAAATCATCTATCCTTCACTCTCTAATCCTCTCCTAGAGGAAACTCTAAGGCATATATGAAGAGAGATAATGGGTGAGTCTATAGCTTTAGATAGTCAATCCATGGATCTAGCCTAGTTATTCCTCCAATAATAGGAAATAGACATGTAGATAAAGGATTTCAAAAGGCCTAATCTAGTAATTACCAAATTTCCCACTATAAGTGCAATATTTGAAAATCTATAAGGAGTGTATAAAGTATTAGAAAGAGGGAGATGGAAGATGAGATTGAAAGAGTAGTCATAGTAGAGGAAAGGCAATAAATGTTCACCTTATCTAAAAGGAAGGATATAAAATTGGTTAAATCTCCATATATAGAGTATTTTAAATCCTATTTTGAAACACATAAATATTCTCTAGTAGAGATACATGAAGGAACTAAAATGGTGAGGAAATAACTAGAGAAATAACTGGAAAAATTAAGAGAACAACAATAAACTATCCATGTTCCAACCTAAATTGAGATGGATGTATAGAGTGCTACATCCAAATTGTATAATTGTATTGAGGCTATTAGTGTAATGAGGTAAAAATTGTCACCCCATATTGTAGAGACTACCAAATTATTTAATTATTTAAAAATAGATGAGAATAAATTGGCAAAGCATATGTACATTTGAAATTAATGGTACCATTAGAGGCTAATAATTCCCTCAACATGGTGGTAATTAGAACACAAGATTATAAGGAGTGGATTGATGTAGCTAAGATAGTAATACCTAAATACTTAGAACATGAAACTCTCACATAACAAGTTTTGGATGAACTGAATCTTTCACAAGCCAAGGATTTCATATGGAGACTTATCAACAAGGCCAATTTTGACCATATCTTACAAAAGGATTCATAAAAATTCAAATAAGATATACAAAGGAAGAACCTATAGGAAATGGAGCTTGAAATATATTTTTCTAGGAATATGGTCATTAAAGTTGAGAGTTTTATATCTAACTTCAAGAATACAAAGGTTAAACATGCAAGGATCCTAGATCTAGTAAAAATGGTAAATAGGTCTCCACTCCTTAACATGGACATAATTAGATACTATTATGACATATTACATAAGCACTATCAATATTTGGAATTGAATAATAATGTTGGCACTTCAACTCCCAATAAACATGAGCATCTACTTTTTTGCCTATAACAAGATCAATCATAATGGAAGAACCTACTCAACCTTGAGTTGAAGTCTAATTTTGTAAGTACATATGAAAATAATACATAATTTTTCACTTATAGTTTACTTACACTTAGATCATACATATAAAGTTACTTGAAATATTTTTAATCATGCACATTTTTCTTTGCCTTACATATGCCAACTAATTTTAACATAAATGTAATTATCTATAAGCATGCAAAACATGAAATTTTAAGGCTAAAGTTAGAAATGAAGTTCTAACTATGTCATGTAACCATGATTTAACATACACTTTAAGGATGAGGCATACCCTCCACAAGTATATATATTTATGTAATTTTGTATTCAAAGGGTTGGAATATTTTATCAATACAAAAAGAAGACAATTTTGATTGTCATGCAATTTCATTGGTGTTCTCTCCTTCCATTCATTTGATATCAAGGTTTTTATTTTATAATTGTAAAAATATAGTAATCTGAAGTGTGCAAAATCTATGGATAAATTAATATTTTATTTGTCAATATATGTTAATTATAGATGTGTAAACACTATTGAAAGCTAGTAGATATTATTAATAGTTAGTTTAAATTGTGTTAATATTTTTAGTGTATATAAGTGTTTTATATTGGTATAGTTTTCTAAGTGTGTTAAAAAACTTAGATTACTTCTTGATAAGAGATGTAACCTTTCAATTAAGGGTGTGCAATAAAAACTCTAAAGGGATAAACCTTCAGTTGAGACCATAAAGTTTCCTATATCACTCCTCCTCAGACTTCATAACTATGTTTACCTATGCATGTGAAATAGTTGCAAGAAGTAAGCACTAGTTTTAAGAGTACTTGTACACTAAGAAACAAACCTAGGAAGTGACCCTTCAAGATCACATAAGATCACTTTTTTCTCAACCCTTTCCTTATTTTAAATTTTAATTGATTGAACTATACCCAATTAAGATTAGGTATCACCCATCCTTCACACTCATTTAGGTTTGATCTCTATACTAAGATTGATTTCACTACAAGAAAATGTAGTTAATAACCTACATGATTTGCTTGCTATTTTACCACAAGGATATTCAACCCATACCTGTAACTAGTGCCTTGGACTGGGCTTTCCCTCTATTAAGATACTAAAATTTTAGAAGATAACTCATTTAAATTTTGGTTGGTACATGAGAGCCATATTAGCAAGAAAATTTAGGACTAGAGTGGGCCACTTATGTGCCTTCCCTAGTGAGAGGTTACCCCATATGTTGAGTTGCAATAGAGACACCCAAGAGAGTTACCAAGTCTAGGGCCCAAACCTATCTTTTAGTTTCCCCCTTATCAACACATCAAAAGCCTAGATCTGCACCAATTTTTCTCAATATACTAAGGGATAGAACACCATCTCTAATAAAAAATATCCATCCCATTAATCATCCTATGACCCAACAATACCCTTAATTGGTTGGATTTGACAATGCTATCCTAAGAGATGTGCGTAATTTACCCAAAAACCTTGAGAAATATCCACCTTATTTTCCCCTTTTAGGAGCAAGGATTGTAGAAGAACACATTAAGTATTTTAATGTTGTATTAAGAGTAATGAATGTTAGTAATGAGGTTATTGAATGTAGGCTTATCCTTTCTACTTTGTAGTTTTGCCTATGATTGGTATCTCAACCTTCAAGATAGCTCGATCACTTCTTTGAATGCATGTCAGAACACATTTCTTACCTAATTTGGCAAGTTACTAGACTTGGATTAGTGTATCAACATTTTTGTTGGTGCATTTATTTACTTTTTTGCATTTAATTATATTTATTATTTATTATTTTGGTGCACTAATTACTTATTGTAATTAGTTTATTATGTTTATTAATAATTTGCACCAGATAGGATAATCTTGCTTAGCTAGTAGTTAACTTAGACACTTATCTTGTTACAATGGAGTTTCACTCCACTATTCAGGGTAAAATAGCATAAGATTGTTTAACTAATAGTCAACTTGTGTTGATCATTTACACAAGTTAGACACCTATGTTGTTAGTGTGGAGTTGCACTCCACTATTCATGTAGATAGATATCAATTTAACTACACATGTTGTGTGAGTTCCTTGATCTTTATCATGCATGCCTTGATCTATATAATCAATGGATATTTATGTATTCTATATCAAATATATTTAGTTATCAAAATAATTCATCATATTTGAGTTATTTATTCATTTCTGTTATTATCTTAGATATACAATTATTATTTATTACTATTACTATTTTATCTCTTATTTATGCTTTATATTAGATTCATTAGATCCTGTAACTAATTATAACATGGTACTAGATCTATCTTGAATCTATAGATTGATAAATGTTTAAAGAAAAATATATAGATATAGGACTAGTTTTTTAATTTTGTATACAGATACAAATTAGAGCTTTATAGAGAATTTTTGAGCTCACCATTGAGTTTAGAGTGCCTGAGATAGTTAAAATCATCTACAATTTTCTCCAAATTGGGCATAAGAGGAAAAATTGGCAAGGGTTTGATCCAAAAGCACCATGGCCAAATTTGGTAGGTACCTAAAAAATTGAAGCATTTCTAAGCAAAATGGAACTCATGATTATGTTTGAAAGACATCAAAACCTCCAGATCCATATAAAATTTATCTAATTTGAACATAGTCACCCTAGAAGACAATTTTTTTTTTTTTTTTTTTGCTTCGAAGTATGGTTGTACGGACCATATGGACTATGCAGAACAATTTGTTTTTCGCAACCCTCATGGATCAATAGGTCGATTTGAAAGGGTAACTTCAGAAGCCTGTCATTTAAACATCAGGAGGTATATTTGAGCAATTTTTTTTTTTAAAAATAGCTTAAAATTTTATGTTCTTCAATGTTATACTTTCATTTTTTTCCAAATTTTTCTAAATTTTTCTAGAATTCAGATTTTTATACAATAGCTCTTACCCGTCCTCATTTTTTCAAATTTAGAGGCTCATAACTTTCACATACAACCTCGAATTGAGGTCCCATTTTTTTAAAATTTAATAACTTTTTGAGAACAACACATTAGTGTATAATTTTTTTTAATAAATTGCATATTTTTTATACTTTTAGACTAGAGGGCCTAAATGAGCTTTTTGTAATCTAGAAAAATTATAATCTAGCCTTGTAATTACACTCAATTATAAAGTGCCCAAAATAATTTCTAGGTGGGATAAGACTAAGTAATTTAGGGGGTTTTATGGTGTATTCTATACTTTGATTTGTACTTTATGATAGTTTATTTATGATTACATCATGGGGATTCTTAAGTTCTCACTACTAACACCATACAACTATAATACATGGAAATATAATGCTTGGAATTCATTAATGATGCTAGGATATATGACTTACATAACAATTCTTCTTACTCCACTTACTGATGTAAAAGACTTATAATACTTTCTATTTAAAATTACTAAAGTAATTAGATGTATTCAGTCTTACATGTCTTTAGATTTGAATTTCCATCTTGACAAATGTACAACTCCAAAAGAGGCTTGAGATATATTAGCATCATTGTTTGAAAAAGTAGATGAGGTTCATTGTTATCAAATTGACAATGAACTCATTAGTTTGGATCCTAAAAATTATGCTTTAATACAAGACTACATCACTAAAGTCATAGATCTTAGATCATAACTTTTTGAATGTAAAATTGATAAAAAGGATATTCAATTGATTTTCAATGCCTTAAGTAAATTTGGTCCTAAATATTCATCCTTTGTCTCTAGCTTTCAAACTCATCAGCTCACATTGGGCACATCTTATCAAATGCCCACCTTTGAGGTATTCTCTAAGATTCTAATGGCTGAAGAAGAAAAGTTAATAGCTATGGGTCTAATCAAGTCATCCAAATATCAAGCTCTAATTGTAAGTCAACCTCAGCATAATCAAGTTTCAACACAACATCAAATACAGGTTCAAGTAAAAAGAATCAAAACAATCAGAATAAGTCATACAAAGATAAGAATAAAGGGCAACAATCTTCCTCACAAGGAGATTATAAATCCACTAATAAGAAAGGGGATTTTAAAAAAAGGATTAGCACTCCTTGCCCTTATTGTAAAAAGAGGTTTCATAGTGAACAATAATGTTGGAACAAAGAGATTGATGAACTTAAGGGTCTTCTCAAAAAGAATAACATCAATCAATCCTCTTCGAAAGATTCTTCCACTCCTTCAAATTTAGGGAAAGGGAAATATATGACACTAGTTACACTAGAAAATTCTCCCAAGTCATGGGTCATTGACTCAGGTGCTTCACACCATATGAGTTCTGATCAAGAACAATTTTCTATATTATCACCAAGTTCCTTGCCTCATATTCTCATAGGTAATGATTCTAAGGTAGATGTTATAGGAAATGGTATAGTTGATGTTGATAGTGGTGTGTTTTAGGATGTCCTCTATGTGTTAGAGTTATCAACTAACCTTATTTCTATCCACCAAATCACTCACTTTGATATTGGTAGGAAAGTTGAGTTCACACCCAATTTTGTATCAATCAAAAAATTGGAGGTTAATGCCTTAGTTGCAGTGGAAAAAGTTGACACTAATAGTTGACTTTATTCATTCTCCCACTTTGTGCCTCATTATTCCTCTATATATTTTCTCTCACACACTAATTTAGTGAAAAAGTTATGGCATGGGCAGTTTGGTCATCTGAACTATAGCTATTAACAATAGTTTAATCAACAGGAGATGGTTACAAGACTTCCATAGATTTAGTTTTAAAAGGGTGTATGTCATGGTTATGCCTTAGACAAACATCTAGAGGATAAGTTTGATAAAGGGAAGGCTTAAAGATCTACACAAGTCCTCAAACTTGTTCATAGTGATTTAATGGGTCTATTACCTACTTTGTATTTTAGTAAAACCTATTATGTTCTCACATTTATTTATGACTATTATAGATATACTTGGATTTATTTTTTGAAACTCAAGAGTGAAGTATTTGATATATTTTTAGAGTTCAAAGCTCTAGAAGAGAAACAATCTAGTAAGTATGTCAAGATTCTCTACATAGATAATGGGAGGGAATATGTGAACAACAAATTTGAACAATTCTATGTTCTTGAAGGAATTGATCTTCAGAATGTAGTTGCATACACACCTCAGTAAAATGGTATAGTAGAGAGGAATAATAGATTCTTAAAAGAGATGGAAAATTGTATGATTCATGTAAAATCATTAGTACCTAAGTACTAGGTAGAAGCAATTAATTGTGTTGTATATATACAGAATAGAGTTTCTCATAAAAATTTAAAGGGGATAACACCTCTTGAAGCTTGATGTAATAGGAAGCTAGATGTGCATCATTTTAGAGTCTTTGGTAGTACATAATGGGCTTAGATACCTTTAGAAAAGCATCATGCTTTACAAAAACAAAAATGAACTTGCATATTTATGGGTAATCCTGATGGCATTAAGGGATATCAGCGCATTGATCCAAATTCACATGATCTTATTATAACAAGAAGTGTTTACTTTGAAGATAGTCCTTCAGACTTATCTTCTAACATTTCTCATTCTTATTCCTTAGAAGAATTAGATAGTAGTGGCGATGATACTCTTGCTTTATCTATTCATATCGATGATGAGGTATTACCTCCCCAATAGGTTTTAGTAGGACATGTTCTTCCTCCTCCTCCTCCAATCCTCACCCATTGATGCCTTTGTGGTCTAGATAGACTTTGGTAGATGTAGACCTTCTTGTTATGGATCCATTAGATAGAAGGAGAACATGATCACAACATGATCTTCGACATTCCTACATTACCATAGCTTCTAATCCATAGTCTTTTTAAGAAGACATAGGGATAGTTGAGTGGGATTCAACAATGGAAGAAGAGTATGACTCATTGATTAGGAATAACACTTGGAATCTTGTTCCTCTTCCTAAGGGAATAAAACTGATATGATGTAGGTGGATATATCAGACTATGTTTATAGTGGATGGAAATATTGATAAGTATAAAGCACACTTAGTAGCCAAAGGTTTTTCCTAAGTAGAAGGCATTAACTATATAGAAACCTTTTCACCTATTGCTAAGATGAATTTTAATCACTTGATACTAGCTATTGGTGTAGCTCATGGTTGGGCTATACATTATATGGATGTGAAGAGCACATTTTTTCATGGGGATATTCATGAGGAGATTTATATGGAGTATCCACAGGGTTTCATTCAATATTTTTCACTGGTATGCTAATTTAAGAAGTCTCTCTATAGTCTAAAACACTCCCCTATGGCTTGGTATTCTAATATGGACACATTTTTTTTTAAATCTCAATTGGGTTCTTGAGTTGTCACTCAGATCTAAATGTCTACATTCTATGATAGGAGGATTCACTATTATACTTGGTGATCTATGTTGATGATCTCATTATTATAGGGAGTACAACATCCATCATCAAAAGTGTTAAGGTTGCACTTCATGATAGGTTTTATATGATAGACATGGGATTATTGCATTATTTTCTTAGGATTCAGATAACACAATCTTCTTCAAAGATTACACTTTCACAACCCAAGTATTCCATGGATTTGTTAACTTAGTTTCACATGGTTGATTGTAGACCTACACTGACTCCTTTCTTATCTAGAGTTAGACTTGAGGTTCATTATTTCACTCCCTTGGTTGATGCCACATTGTATCACCAGCTTGTAGGTAGCCTATTATATCTGACTCATACATGACCCCATATTTAATATATAATTGGCATGGTTTTATGCTTTATGTAGACACCACATGAGCTTCATTAGAGAGCTACCAAGCACATTTTGATCTACATTCAGGGAACTATTAGATACAAGATTCACTATATAGTAGGTATAAGTTTAGACTTGGTGGGCTACATAGATTTTAATTGGCCTGGTGATTATGATGATCATAAGTCCACTTTTGGTTGCAAATTTCACTTTGGATCCATCCCCATTTATTGGTAGAGTAAGAAACAAAATGATATTGCTCTTTCATCTATAGAGGTTGAGTATCATGCTATTATTAATGCCACTACTGAGGTTATTTGGATTCTAAATATTCTCACTGAGCTTGGTGTTCCATTTTAGAAGCCATCAGTCATCTACTATGACAACTAGACCATTATCTAGATCTCAAAGAATCTAGTTCATCATCAGAGAACTAAACACATAGAGATCCATATGCACTTTATCAGGGAGTTGATTTAGGCAAAGATCATTGATCTTTAATATTGTCCTACAAAAGAGTAGATTATAGATATTTTTACCAAACCTTTCACTGAGAGCAAGTATAGTCACTTGCGATCTCTTTTGGGGTGCGGGACATCAGTTCTTCAAAGGGGGTTTCTTAGACCTTCATTTTGAGAAGTTTTTTTTCTTTGGGTTTTCTCCTTTCCTCATCTATTTGTATAGAGTACCTAATATGGATACACATTGTTGAGACTCTTATCTACATAGCCCTACCTAAACTTTGCTTATGGGGAGTGTTGGTGCATTTATTTATTTTATTGCATTTTCTTATGTTTATTATTTATTATTTTGGTGCACTAATTAATTTTTGTAATTAGTTTATTAATAGTTTTCAACATATAGGATAAGCTTGCTTAGCTAGTAGTTAACTTAGACACTTATCTTGTTATAGTGGAGTTCCACTCCATTATTCAGGTTAAAAAAAAAGATTGTTTAACTAATAGTCAACTTGTGTTGATTATTTACATAAGTTGGACACCTATCTTGTTAGTGTGGAGTTGTACTCCACTATTCATGTAGATAGATATCAGTAGAACTACACATGTTGTGTGAGTTCCTTGATCTTTATTAAGCATGCCTTGATCTATATAATCAATGGTTATTTATATATTCCATATTAGATTAATATTGAATTATCAAAATAATTCATCATATTTGAGTTATTTATTCATTTTTGTTATTATCTCAGATATACAATTATTGTTTATTACTATTACTATTTTATCTCTTATTTATGCTTTCTATTAGATTCACTATATCCTGTAACTAATTCTAACAATTTTACCTATATAAAAAGGGAGCCTAATGAGCCAATTCTAGATTGTATAAGATGTACACTTGTATTAACCTAAAGTATAGCTAGATAGACCATTAGCATTGGATATGTATAGAAATTCTATAGATCCAATCACTATGGTGTTATTATGGAGAGATGTTATTGCCACCATTCTAGATTTAGCAAAGAAATAGGCTATCAAAATTGATAAACAACTTAACCCTCAAATACTTGGTACTCCAAATATAAATGATGGTTTTCTAGCTTTGAACCCAATCCCTCATGTCAATCAAAATGCCCCTGCTTTCAATCAGAATCAACTATATACACTGCCTCCTCCAATTCAACAAATGCCAAATTAGAACTATGGTTACATGAATAACTAGGTACACATGAATGGTCATCAACAATCAATGTCCTCTAATGTTGAATTTGTATAAGGAACTAATTATACCAAAGTAAAACTAGATTTTATCTAAAAATTAAGCAATGTCTTCCCGAATATGTAGAGGAAGATGGGAAACACCACTAGCAAGAATAATAACTAGAATTCTAGGTTTCAAATATATAATAGGCCCTTTAATATGCCTATTAATAATGTAGAGTAGTAGCCCAAAAAGTTCTAGAGATCAACGTAGTACAAACAAATCTACCCAATTAGTGTAGAGTCCATAATATATCACAGGATGGTGAACTTAAATGTGTGGAGTTTTGTGTAGTGTTTGAGATCTTCCAGAGGGAGATGGTAAGGTAACGCTTGATGAATAATCCACCAGAGTTTCATACAAAATCTAGTTCTTTAAACATAGTAATGGCATTTAAAACACATGAATCTTTCTTCCCAAAAGAAGATGAAAATGAACCATAAGATAAATTTGATGAACTATAGGTTTTCCATTAATTCTAGAAGGCAAATTATAACCTAAGTAATAAGAAACCCTTTACAACATCTAATCCTATGAAAAACATTACCACTCCACTAAATCTAAGAGCTGACAATAATTCACCTCCACTTAAAGGTAATGAATAACTCTTAAATAAAGAGGAGCAAGGTAAGGGGGGTAATAATTTTTGAAGAGATGAAGAATATTAAATCCAACAATACTCTTCATGAACTATCCCAAATTATAGAATAAAAGGAGCTCCTATGGAAGTCTATCATACAAAGAGTGACTACCAATAAGATAAAAGTTAACGATACCAATGACATACACAAAAGTAAACCTAAAGTTATACCATTCTTATTAACTATTTCAGAATTTAGAAAGAATATCCAGAAAATTTTAGTCAAATCTAGAGATTTAGTGATGGTTATGCATACTTTAATATGGTAAAATCTAGGTTTGACCCAAATCCATCTAAGAGAATGATTTTATAGTTGGATAAGATTATGATCCCTATAATAAAAGAGTTGAAAGATGTATGAATACATGTAACATTATAGCCTATTATTAATTTGTTCTGTCAAGGCCAAATTACTACCCTTATTATCTGAAACATTCCCCAGAATGGTCAATTTCCTAATGTAATTGGTCAAACTAGTCTATTATGGCCTAAAGATGTAAATATTGGTCAAAAAATGCCAAAATGGGGTTCAAAGCATTGAAAATTATTTCAAAAGTTATCAAATTATGCTAAAAGATATTCATTCATGCCCAAAAAGGTCAATTTATCCAAGTATAAAAGTTTAAGTCATGAAAAGATCATTTGATAGTTTTAATAGCCAAAAAGGCCCCCAGTTCAACTCCCATGTGCCAAATTCTCCAAGTAAAAGGTTAAAAATATTAAAATTTACATGTATGTCATGAAATTGTTCTCAAATATTCCATTCCAAGTGGTGGAGAGGGATAATTAGATTTTAGAGGATAAAAAAGCTTCTTTTTGCCTATTTTTCATGAAATTATATGGAATCCATATGGTCCCATACAATCGAAGGATGGTTTTATCATTTTAGGGCATATCCAAGCTTTATAAAGAGTTTCATGGATTTTTAGGGCCATATAGGCCCAAAAATAGCTTCTTTTTTATTTCTTACTTGTTGGCATAGAGAGACATGCTTGTAGGTTTCTTGATGGTATGGACACTAGGAGGATGTTACAGCTATAAAATTTGGGGTGAAGAAAGTAGACTCAGAGGGATTTCTGATTGATTAATTTTTTTCTCAATTGGACTCTCTAATCTCATGAACCATCTAGTTTAAGTCAAGACAAATTATACTACCTAACATCCATAAAGGTAGTTTTTTTCTTCAATTTATCTTCACTTGGGCAGATTTTTGGGAAAATTATTTTTTTTTCAAAATATTTATGACTTTATCTACCCTTCTATGCCATTTTAAAGGTATTTTTCATCTATTTCATGGCCAAGCATAGGTCTTAAAGTTATCCAGTCAATCTGTAGTACTAGCAAATTAACAAGAAGGAATTGTATGGTCCAAAGAGAAGATTATACCATTAAGCTTTCAATATTTTGGTTTTTGGAGGATTTCATCAAGTTTTCATGGTTTTCAAGCATATTTATTAGATATTCCTTAAATATTCATGACAAGGAAAATTATCTCCATGCTTTCTAGTGTTTTAATTGAGCTATTTTAGCATAATTTGAGGAATTTTTGCAAATTTTAAAGTTTTTGAGAATACTACATTTGATTTTTGCCCTCTTTAATTCATTTTATGGCCTTTAAATCCATTTTTTGATGATTATGTGCCCATGTGTCCTTGTGACTCCATTTTCTAGTCTCCATGCTCTTTTTCCACCTACATCCCAATCCATCCCCATACCACTACCATACTTAGTCTCTTCATTGGTTTTAACCTTCCTTTAACCCTCCATCATGTGTTATTCATCTCCATTCATCCCTACTATCCTTACCCCCACTTCCATTCTAGGCACTATACTTTTGTAAAAGAGCAAAGTTTGAAGAGAAGAAACCATTAAGGCATAATCAAAAGGTTTATAGGCCAAAAGTAGGTATTAAACACAATTAAAAGGAGCCTCACAAAAGTAAATTCCTCAGTAAGCTATGGACATGAATTTTCAATGAATATTTAAGGAAAGATAACCTTCTTCAAGACCTAGTGGAGTCAAGCTATCCATAGTGTGAGAAGGAAGCTATTTTAGAGTTAAAAAAGGAAATGTGGCCCTTCATGTTTTGACATCATGACACAAATTGACACTCAAAATAGGTCAAATACTAGCTATGAAGGATATGTGGATAGGAGATTATTTCCTTGAAGGGTCATCCATATCAATGAATCCTTTGTCATGAATTAAGAGGTATAAAGGTCATAAAGAGTATTAGCAAGATGACTATGCACTTAGTTTACAACATATACACTAGGGGAATAGTGATCTACAACTATTTCTAAGGTACTCTTTGGATATGAGAATTAAGTGAAGGTTTTAGGGTAGTCTCTCATAGTGGAGCTACTTCAAAATGGTTTTGATTTGAAGGTCATCCTTATAGGTGATTCAATCTAAAGACACAAATTCTCCTAGAACCTTTACATCTTGCAATCATTCATACATATTTATGATCATCTAATTATGAAACCCTACAGTCATACTTTCAAGATTGGTAGGTAGATGTAGAGCAATGATCTAAGTGATTAAGGGTTTCTCAATTTCTTAAGGGATGAATTGAGATTTCTAAAGCAATATATTGAATCTCATAGTACTCAATCTCAGACATGATCCAGCCTTCCATAAAGACCCTATTCTTAGTCCTTCAAGGACATCACTATGAATCATCAAGACTGTCTCAAGAAAATGCACCCATAGCCATGCTATACAGGCCTACAATCATCTTGTGAGGAAAACTCAAGTTTGTGTGCCAATATTTTAGCCTTTCACAAGTGTTTAATTACTAGATACATAAGTAAGTATGTTAGTGGATTAACTTCACATAGGTCATATGGAGGGTATGATCAAGTTTTGAGCAAGTAAATGGACAAATATGAACCTACATCCATGAAGGCAAATTGACTAACCCACAGTCCTTAAACACGGTTTACTAGTAAAGAGCCACAAAATGCAAGATTGGCCCTAGAGGTTCAAGAAGGCCTATTTTTATTAGAAAAGCATGAAGGGAATTAATTTTTTTTGTTAGTGTCATGATGTTTTTAAAGGGCAAAAAGGACTTTTTCAAAGTCTGAAGAAG
This sequence comes from Torreya grandis, assembly GCA_037957365.1. Classification (NCBI taxonomy): domain Eukaryota; kingdom Viridiplantae; phylum Streptophyta; class Pinopsida; order Cupressales; family Taxaceae; genus Torreya; species Torreya grandis. The sequence continues at coordinate 1,450,300 of JARHVA010000850.1, read as the reverse complement.
AATATAATTGGAATGTATAGTTAGCTTAAGATAAACATCTATAGCTAGGTACTTCAAATGCTCAAGCAGTGGGTTTGGCTATAGAGGTTTCTAAAAGAGGATGAACTCCTTATGGCTTGTTGTAAACCTAAAAAGAGAAAATCATACCAAGAAAAGTTTTGGCTACTTATCACCAAATTATATAGGGTTTCAAACATTCACTATTTTTACACTCCTAAAGCAAAAAACATCTCATTCAGGTTCGGCCATGAGTGTGCAATGAAGGTTTGAAGTTTAGATCATGGCCATTTGATGAACCATGGTAAATTGAGGTCATCATGAGCTTGGACAATGAAAATAGTCCACACCAAACATTTTAAAAGAGGCATGTGGTGACCTATAGTTTTAATGCTATCCTAGAGCCATCTATAAGGGCTAATAAGTATGAAAACATAGTCAAGCCTAATGTAGAGATTGTGACACAAGGAGGATATATCTAACATCAAGGATCAATGGTATTGAGATTATTATTTCATGAAGAGATTAAAAATGTTAAAGACATTTTTATACTTATAAATTAAGTTATTCATGACAATAGTCACCTACAGTCATGAGAATAGTCACCTACAACTCACATAAGGTACCTATAGTCAAGTTTGATCACCAATCAAGCATTCCAAGACACTTAGGATGGTTGCCTCAATCTAGGGTTTGAAAGACATGGTGACAAGGAAAATAGTGCATTAGGAATTAAGTAATATATATTAAGAGGCTAGTAAAAGAGACCTATTAGACTATATAGCTACAACCATCCTTAAGACTAGACCTATAAGCCTATAGGTTCACTTACATATGAAAGTATGGGATCATTAAAGAAATATTAGGAGGTGAAAGATATACACTCCTAATCATGACATAATTGAAAACTAATTAAGGTGAATCTTAGTCAAATTCATAATGGCAAAGAAAAAAAACACCTTCAAGCTAGGAAACAAAACCCCTACAACTCCAATCAAATCTAACAGGGTCGTGTCATTCTCAAGAAGGCTCTTTTGATGGCAAGGATGGTTTATCTTAGGAATCATAGTGTTTGTATAGTTACCAAATAGGCATGAAGATTATGAGGGACATAAAGAACGTCTCTAATGTGAAATGTTACCTTACAACCATACTTAATAATGGTAAACTTATGGCCATATACAAGGTCTTTTGAATACTAGCAAGCATGGTAGACAGTGACTCATAAGATTGTTCCATATTCAATGGATGAGGATTTTGAAGAGGAAAATATGAAATTTTCATATAAATGTCAATGAAATTACTATCAAATGACTATATATATATCCCAACCATACAGACTTGTATGGATTATGCTTAGTTGGAGGCCTATAAAACTTTATTTTGGGTCAAATTGCATTGAAGGAGATATGTAGAAACTTTTTTTTGATATAAAAAGATTAAAACATTATTTTAAGATGTTATGACCATTATATTATCTCAAAATTGATCAATATCCATCTCTAAAATTGAAAATTAGTCATTTTTATGCCTAAATGCCTTGTTTAGAGGTCTTATAATGTTTGAAAATAGGGTTAGAGGATATTTACAAACTCTTGAAGAGACTATTGAGATTAATGAAGATTATTTTGAAATTTATAGCCTATAAATACATGAAAATAACCTATAAAACATGAAAACTCAATCAAAAATGCAGACAATCCATGCACAAAGGTTAAAATTTGGAGAAAATTGAAGATTTCAGGAGCTATAGGTGGAGTTAAGACCTAAAATTTTATACACATGCTCATGATGATTTGGGGGACCATATTAAAAAAATTAATATCCATTATACAAGTGAATATATTTTTTGTTTTGTTTCAAACCTCAACCTATTTCTTTGAGGTCACTAGTGGAGCATGCTTCATTCTGGAGTACCTCAGAAGCTTCAAAGCCAGAGTGGAGGATTTAAAAGAATGGGATGATGTATTTAAATCATAATAATAACTATAAAAAGTGTAAAATATCCAAATTTCATGCAAACCATGCTCACACAGTGTTTTTCAACTAATTAGACACTTAGGTGAAAAAGACATTTTTTACTTTTCACAGAAAAAGTAATTTATGAGTGTTTTGATAGCATGGTAAAGGTCCCTTAATTATTTTTTAAATATTTTTTAATCTTGGAAGAGTCCATTTGAATTTTAGTGAAGTTTTTCACTTTTTGTAGTTTTAGGCACCCTTCCAAGCCACCTGTTTAAATGCTCATTGTACTCACCACATGTGGAGTTTAGCCAAATTATCTTAGAATTTTTTGATTAACCCTATAAAATTATATTTAATTAAAAATTAATATAATTTTATGGGGTTTATCTTTATGAATAATTGCTAAGAACGTAGGTAGCCCAAAATGTGATCAATTCCCCACAGGCAAATTTCATTTATGTGGTAACATTTCATATATTTTGCATGGGAGACCAATATTTTCAAATATTTTATAGGGGTAAATTTTACACACATAAATGGAATCATTTTGGTATTTGGATTTATATAACTCATGAATCATCAATTTGAAGATTTAGCTTCAAAACCTTCTCAGGCACCTAAAAAAACTAGTTTTTGGAAAAGTGGAATTTATTGAAATAAAATCAGCATGATTCAGACTAAAAAAATTTAAATCATCAAGTAAACCCTAAGGGGATTATATAAATGTATTTTTTTATGCATGAAGCTATACAGATGAAGGCATAAATCATATTTTTATGTAAAAAAACATGTAATGTGAAGTATAGGGAAAATTAATAGAATCTAATCAATGGAGCTCAAATATTAGGAATTTTTATTCATATTAATATATTTATTTGGTCATAAATTCCACCATAATTATCCTTACCAACTCAAGCAAAATGGTCAGTCTACTAGAAATTTAAACAAAATTGGCCTAGTTAACCCTGCTGACTAAATGGCAAAGTTTTTCTCATCAAAATCAAAATTTTGGAGATGAATAATTTTATCAGATCTAAATTTGTTTTTTTTTAGGTTTAATGTCTTATTTTTTAGGTTTCATTGTGTCCAAGTGTTCAAATTAGCCTTTAGGCTTAACTAGTCAAATTGACCTAATTGTTCAAGGAGCTAAGTTTGAGTTTGGCATTGAAAGGTTATTCAATGAGTTATATTTTTGAGTTCCACTCCAATTTTATGCTGTTGGAGAGGATATTATATTTTTTTAATCCTTCAAAATAATTTTCATGAAAAATAAGGGCTATTTATGGATTTTTGGTGTTGTATTGGCTTATTCTAAGTAATCTTTTTCTCCTAGTCATCTCCTTCCAACTCAGCTTCAAGTTCAATCAAAAGGAATATTACTTTGAAGAGTGTTGCATATAATTTCATGAAATGAGGATTTTTGACTTTTCAATTTGGGCCCACCACCAAATTCCAACACCAAAGTTTAAAGCAAAGCATGCAATTTTTATGGATTTAAAGCTTTTGAAGATTATTTTAAACATGGTAAAAGGGTTGGTCTTAAGTTAAGTCAACCAAGACTACCACTTATCTCTTTTAATGCCAATTAGGGTTGTTTTAGGGGTTTTGAAATATTTATTAGCTTAATCAATCCATTTTTTATGAATTCCTAAAGCTAAGAGAGAAATTGTAAGCTAGACCATTTATCAAAAAAGGAGTTTTTATTCTATATTTAAGTTTTGATAGAAGATTAGTGTTTATTTGATTGTAAATCAGTGTATAAGTGAGATTTATCTCCTTTTTTCAGGTCCTCTCCTCACCTATCTCTCTATCTCACCTTATATAGGTCATTGAAGAGGTTTTCAACCCTTCATCTGAAACATTTTTGCTTAAGGATAAAAATATAAATTTTATTCATTATATGTGTTCATTGATTTTAGTAAATTTAGAGTATTTGGATAATTTAGGTGTATCACCCCCTTTAGATAGGATTTTTTTAAGTTTCCCCTTCCCCTTTTCACCCATAAACATAATAAAACTAAATTTAATAGACATATTTTAAGCGAACCGGCTCTCTCTAGAGGTTCTTATCATTAAAGAGTCAACCACACTCTGACAAGTTCCCATTATATCAATTGGAGTGAGGGTGTGATCTACACATCTTAAATCAAGGTGAACTCTAGGGTGATAACAATTTTTGGCATGCCTGGTGGGACCACTTATTCACACCTTTGAATTTTTATCTATGTATCTGAGTATATTATTCATTTTCAGATTTTTATTTTATTTTTAGATATGTATATTTTTAATTTCACCAAGATTTGTCACAAGATCCTCTAAAAAATGGAAAGAAATATATTTCTCTTAATTATCTTACCATCCAAAGAAAAGGAAAGCTTCTCAACCAAATCCAAATCCTACACCTTTTGTTTCCCCTATTAGTGCACAAAATCCTCCTGTTCAATCCAATATAATTCAACTAACTATTATTTTAAATCCTATTCCTAAAATAGTTATTCCTAGAAGATAGGATTTTGTTGCATTTAATGGTGGTAGTCCTCTAAATCTCAATCAATGGGATGATATTATAGTTTTAGATTTAAAGTTTCTTCCTTATTTTATAGGATAAAATACAACAACTCCTATAAAAAATATTGTAGATATCGATAATAGTTGTTTAGTACATCATGTGATATAGGAAAATGTAGCAATGAGGTTGTTGGAAACTTATTTAAAAGGAAAGGCACTTCAGTGGTACAAAGTTTTAGCTCTTGCATTAGTCAACAACTAGAATGAGTTTGGAGAACTTCTATGTAAATATTTAGAAGAGAAAGGTGATCACCTTTCACTTGTGTATAAAATTACATCAATTAAGAGATACAATCATGATTTCATGGTGGATTTTAACTTTATATTTTAGAAGACTTGGGATAGAATTCCTATAGTGATCAAGCCTACACCCAACTATGCTTTTTTGTACTATCTAAAGGCTCTTAACTTAGATGTAGCTATCATGATCTAATCTATGGGAGGTAATACTTTACTTGAAGCTTTTGAAGTAGAAATCAAGGATACAAATTTCCTTACACAATAGAAAAGTTATCTCCAAGGCCACCAGTGCCTCTTTTTCTAGAAATCCATCCTCCTACTCCAACTATTGCTCCAATTTTAGAGTCATCAAAGTTATATAAAAAACAAGGTGATAAAATTAATATATTGGGTAAGATAGAGAGTCTTATTAAGGCTAAAAATAATAATTTGGTTGTAATGGAGAGGTAATAATATCTACCATATAGGCCATATCAGAATTCTAATCAAAATCATCAACCCAATAGGCCATCCTATCAATCCAATCAGAAAGGTTAAGGGAAAAATTATCAATGAAGGAAATATAATCATAATGCTCCAAGAAATTAAAGATATATTATGCCAAATTAGAGAAATTATGATTAAGAAGGATAATGGAATAATCAATGGGATCAATCAAACAACATGGAAATGGCTCCAACTGGTGAGAGTTATCATCAATCTTCATGCAAAAAATTTAAGTTTTCCATTCATTTAAATACTATACACCTTCTTATAATAATAAATTTTCTCTTTCTCATGGAGACATTCCTTCATTAATTATATAAAAAGTGCCAAATTAGCAAGGAAAAGGTAGTGTTAAGGCACCTACTAAAACTACATTTTTCAACTTTCAAGAAGGTGAGAATTCTTTTGAGCACTTGGCTATAAATCAAAGTCAATATTTACCTAATATTGATAATTCATTTTTAGCTCATACTAGATCCAAGAAAAGATAAATTGGAGAAGGTTCAGGTCCTGAAAGGGAAACCCCTTCTTCTCAACCACAATAAAAGACAACTACACATGAGCTACCTCAGAAAAGTTCAAATTAGAAATCTCAAGATCCAAAAGATAGGAATGTGAAAAGTCCTTTCATACCTAAATTCAAACAACATTCATGAGTTACTTATACACCTAAATTTTAGTCAAGGGAATCCACTTCTCCACTCATTATTATGGATCATATGAAGAATACTTCAGTATCAATTTCAATATGGGATACACTACTAATCCTAGGATGAAAGGAGTATTTTCAAGAGGAACTTTCAAAGCTCAATATATTTGAGAAATCACTTGAAAAATAAAGATTAAGTGAATTAATTACTAATTAAAATTCATTTTTTGAGTCTCAACCTCTTAAGGTGATGAAACCTCCTCCATTTTACCTTTTTATCATCATTAGAGATTGTCTAGTTCATAATTATATGATTGATAGTGGGTTTAGTACCTCTGTCATGCCTAAATCAATAGTTGATAGGTTAAGATTGTAGTATTAACCCCGTGAGAAATGTATCTTGAAATTATATGGGTCTCCTACCAATACTTTAGGTGTGTTTAAAGACCTAAAAATCACACTTGTTGCTTGTAAAAATTTCACCATTTTACAAGATGTTGTTGTTGATCTACCTCCATATTTTTCACTATGCTTATCCAAAGATTTTACTACCAAAATAGGAGGTTAAATTTACTTAGATTGGTCATACATGGTTGTTATAACTAGGTATGGAACTAAAGTTACAATTAGATTAGAGCCTATTTTTAGATTTCATCTTGAGCCGTATATGCCAAATATGTCAAATGTGAATTATAGTATTTCAGAAGAAGATGATAATACCATTGAGAAAGATATTTCTAATCCCCTTGAGGGAATTATAGATATTATTCTAGATGAAGGGGATGCTGAGAATCATGTAAATGACCCATAAAAAAGTATTCAAGATGTTGGTTTTGGAATCTATTGTATGCATGAAGAAGGTGACTTATTGCCTAGCCTCACTAGTTCAATGTAAGATAAAGAATGAGTTTGGAATTTATTCTTTGATGGATCCAAAAAAAATTAAAGTGGGGCTGGTGTAATTTATATTTCACCACAAAATCAGAGGTATTATTCTTTTGTTAGATTTATTTTAATTGTACCTCTAATACTGTAGAGTATGAAGTTCTTATCTATGGTCTCTAGTGGGCTAGAAAGAGGGATATTAATCTCTTGCAAGTAAAAGGTGATAGTGAGTTGGTAGTCTAAAAAGTTAGAGGTTTAAGTGAAGAAAAAAATCCTCTTTTGAATCCCTACAAACATAGAGTTTTGTATCTCATGAAATATTTCCTTGCATTTGCATCTGCTCCATTCCTAGAGGGGAAAATTAGTATCCAGATAAACTTGCTACCATAGGTGCACAATATGATATTATAGATCAGATTAAGGAAAATAATAATTAGACCCAAATAAAGGTTATATGAAATCCTTAAATCCCAGACAATTATGTAATTTGGAAAGTTTTTTATTGTGATAAGCAAATAGAATATTTTCTATAGAATGAGGTAGAATTTTACCAAAGAAATCATGATAAATTATAGGATCAATATGGGAATCAGATTGTGAAATTGAAATAAAAAAAGATGCCTAAAGGTTTGGTGACTTTATAAATAATATTAAATGGATATGACTAGATAAGGAAATACAAAGTGAGTATTTCTTCCAAAAAAGAGCACTATGAGAAAATTAGCATAGTTGAAGATAAGCAACTTAAGAATAAAGTGAATACTATTTTAGAGAGAGTAGATTTAATTTCCTTATGTCAAGAATTAATGGATGTTTTTTCATAGGAATGCCATGATTTGAAATGTTTTGATCCTAGATTAGCATAGCATACTATTCAACTAAAACATGATGCAAAACTGGTAAGACAAAAGCAAAGGCCTATCAACCCCAAGGTTGAGATTCTCATGAGGAAATAACTTACAAAGTTGATTGAATTAGGTATTATTTTTCCTATTAAGCATTCAACATGGGTATAAAATCTTATACTAGTAAGAAATAAAAATGTAGAGATAAGGTTGTGTGTAGACTTCAGAGATTTTAATAGAGTATCATTGAAAGATCACTATCCACTTCCTTCCATGGATCAAATTATTTAAAAGAGTTTTCATTTCATAGAGGTTTTATTTATTATATGGGTACTCAAGTTATAATTAGATACTAGTAAAAGAGTAGGATCAATATAAAATATATTTCACCACCAAATGGGGTACTTTTTGTTACAAAAAGATGCCTTTTGGACTCTCCAATGTTGGGGCTACCTTCCAAAGGGCAATGGATGTTGCTTTTCATGGTTTATTAAGTGAAATGGTTTTAGTATATCTTGATGAAATTATAGTATTTTCAAACAATATTGATGATCATCTAACACATTTGAAGATTTTTTTTGATAGATGTATGCAATTTGGAGTCTCTTTGAATCAAAAGAAATGCATTTTTTTAGTACATGAGGGGAGACTTCTTAGACATGTGGTGTCCAAAACTAGTCTTTCCATTCATCCTAAAATAATATATTCAATCCTTTCCCTATCATTTCCTAAACATAAGAAAGGATTTCAAATCTTCTTGGGTAAGATTAATTTTATTAGAAGATTAATTCCTGGTTTTATAGAGCTAGTAAAGCCACTTACTCAAATGCTTACAAAACATCAAGAGTTCACTTGGAGTAAATAAGGTAAAAGGAGATTTGAATATATCAAAGAATCAATTAGCCAATATCTTAATTTTATTAATCTATATTTTAGTAAGGATTTCTTCTTGTATGCTTTCTATACTTCTAGTACTATTTTAGGCATGCTTATGCAGTAGAATGATGAAGGTTTGGAACAAACCATTGCTTTTTTAGTCAAAATTTAGAAGGTTATGAAGAGAGATATTATTTTTTATAAAAACATATTCTTGTTATTAGAAGAGGTCTAAAAAAATTCAAACATTTGGTTTTGAATAATAAGATTGTACTAATGGTTGCTCATCCAAGTGTGAAGGACTTCATTCTCAATAGAGAATTGAGTAAAAAGAGAGATGGATGGGTCACTAAATGCATGGAATATGACATTTAAGTCAAATTTACAAAGCTATTCCAAGTAAAATAATTATGTGAACATCTTGTATAAGACGTAAAATAAGAAAAATAAATAATTTTGACAATTTAGGACACTCGACAAGAAGCTAAAAATACACCTCCTGCAAGCTAGACACAAATCATTGCTAGATTTATTCAAACTAGAGAATGTCCAAGAGGTTTGAATCTATCATAAATAATACAATTTAGGCTATGATCAATACCATACATTTTGATATATGGAGTACTTTTCAAAAAGGACATTGGAGGTATGTTTTTACGGTGTGTTGAAAATAGTCAATTTGACAAGATTTTTGAGCAATGTCATGATAGTCCTTCTGGAGGTCATTTTTTATCCAAGACCACAACTAAAAAGATCATTAGAGATTTTTATTTTTGGCCTAAATTATTTAAAGATGCACATGCATGGGTTAAGAAATGTACAAAGTGTGCAATGTTTATAGGAAAATAAAGACTAGTTGTTATGCTACTAAAGCCAATTCAAGTTGAGAAACCTTTCATGAAATGGGGTTTAGACTTCATTGTCATGATGCATCCTCCATATAGTTATTTTCATAAGTGGGTTTTGATAGCTATAGACTATTTCACTAGGTGGATGGAAGTAGTGCCTTTGAAAGAGGCAAATGAGAACTTCGTGCTTGAGTTCTATTAGAGCCTAGTCACTCATTTTTGGAGCACCATCTACTATGATGTCAGATAATGCTTTGGAATTTAGTATTACAAAGGTATGTGAATGGGCTCTTGAACATGGTATTTATTTTACATATTAATCTAATTACTATCCATAGGGTAATGGACTAGTTGAGTCTAATAACAAGAACCTAATTTAGATCATCAAAAGAATAATGGGGGATAATCAAAGATCTTGGCATACTAAGTCAAAGAATGATTTATGTGCTGATAGAGTCAACCCTAATAAATCCATTCATAATTCACCTTATCTCTTAGTTTAAAGAAGAGAAGCAAGGCTACCTATCTCATTGGAGCTTCTAGCTTTAGAGCTTGCACATCAGTTAGAGATTCTGGAAAGTGATGTAATGAAGGTAAGAATGAATGAATTGAGAGAATTGAAAGAGATGAGAGATGATGCTATGAATACCATGTGGTAAAATTAGTAGCAAGTAAATAAAACTTTTGACAAAAGAGCTTCATCAAAAACATTTCAGCAAGGAGACATAGTACTCAAATGGGATGAAGAACATGAAAAGCTAGGTAAGCACTCCAAATTTGATATCCTTTGGAATAGACCTTACATTATTATTGATTTAAAGAAGAATAATTCTTTTCAATTATCTATACTGAGTGGAGAAGAAATCCCCATTCCTATGAATGGGATGTTTCTTAAATAATGTTATTAGGAGAGTCACTCCTTTGTACATAGTCATAGTCTCATTCATCTAAGTGCTTTTTATCACATGATTTATATATTGTTTTTTATTTTTTAATTTTCCTTTTCCATAATTTCATGTGTGCATATGTTCATTATTGTTGTGTTAGTTTCTCCTATTGTGTATTGGTCTGTAAGCTCTCTTAGTTTTAGTGTTTATCTTGGTTTATCCTTGTTAGAGTTATAAGTTCTTTTGACTAGTAGGCTGGTCAAACCAAAAAAGTCATCAAAATTATTAGTAATTTGACCTATCAAGGCCAAATTACTACCTTTATTATTTGAAACATTCCCCAAAATGGTCAATTTCCCAATGTAACTAGTCAAACCAGTCTATTATGGCCTAAAAATGTAAATCTTAGTCAAAAAATGCCAAAATGGGGTTTTAAAACATAAATATGGTTTAAAAATTTATCAAATTATGCCAAAATATATTCATTCATGTTCAAAAAGGTCAATTTATCCCAAGTCTAAAATTTCAAGTCATGAAAAGATCATTTGATAGGTTTAATAGCCAAAAAGGCCCCCAATTGGGCTCCCACATGCCAAATTTCCAAATTAAAAGGTCAAAATATGAAAATTTGCATGGATGGAACGAAATTGTTCTCAAATATTCCATTCTAAGTGGTGGAGAGGGATAATTAGCTTTTAAAGAAGAAAAGAACTTCTTTTTGCCTATTTTATAAGTATTAGTACATAATCTATATGGTTCCATACAATATAAGGTTGGGTTTATCATTTTCATGTCATATAAAGGCATAAAAAATATTTTCATGGATTTTTAGGGCCATAGAGTCCCAAAACCAACTTATTTTTTATTTCTTGCTTGTTGGCATAGAGAGACATGCCTGTAGTTTTTTTGATGGTAAAGACTCTAGGAGGATGGTAAAAATATAAAAATTGGGATGAATAAAGTAGAATAAGATGGATTTATTATAGTTCAAATGGTTTCTAAATTGGATTCTCTAAGATCATTAACCATCTATTTGAATTCAGGGCAAATTATGTTGCCTAACATCCAAAAAGGCAATTGTTTTTCTTCAATTTCTCTTTACCTAGGTAGAGTTTTGGGTAAATTAAAATTGTTTCATAATATTAAGGACATTATATAGACTTTAATGCCATTATAAAGGTATTATTCATATATTTTATGGTCAAATAAAGGTCTTAAAGTTACCCAGCCAATCTACAGTACTAGAAAATTAACAAGGAGGAATTGTATGGTCCAAAGAGAATATTCTAGCTTCAAACTTTCAAGATTTTTGTGTTTGGAGGATTTTAATTAGGTTTTCATGGTTTTAAATCATAGTCATCATATATTATCCAAATATTCATGAAAAGGAAACTTATCTTCATTCTTTCTAGTGTCTCAATTGGGCTAGTTCAACATAATTTGAGGATTGTTTTGAAAATTTTAAAGTTTTTGAGAATACTAGGTTTGATTTTTTTCCCTCTTTCACTCCTATAATGACCTTTAAATTCATTTTTTTTAATTATTTTGTGCCCATGTTTCCTTATGAATCCATTTTTTAGTCTCCATGTTCCTTTTCCACTTACATCCCCATCCATCCCCATACCACTACCATACTTAGTCTCTTCACTAGTTTTCACCTTCCTTTCACCCTCCATCATTTGTTATTCATCTCTCTTCATATCCATTCATCCCTAATATCCTTACCCCCACTTCCATTCTAGGTACTATACTTTTTTAAAGGAGTAAAGTTTGAAGAGAAGAAACCATCAAGGCATAATCAAGAGATTTATAGGCCAAAAGTAGGTATCAAACATAATTAAAAGGAGCCACACAAAAGGAAATTCCTCAGTAAGCTATGGACATGAATTTTCAATGGAGATTTAAGGAAAGAGAACCTTCTTCAAGACCTAGTGGATTCAAACTATCCATGGTGTGAGAAGGAAGCTATTTTAGAGTAAAGAAAGGAAATTTAGACCTTCATGTTTTGACATCATGACACAAATTGACACCTATAGTAGGTCAAATACTATCTATGAAGGATATATGGATAGGATATTATCTCCTTGAAGGGTCATCCATATCAAAGAATCCTTTTTCATGAATTAGGAGGTATATAGGTCATAAGGAGTATGAGCAAGAGGACTATGCACTCAGTTTGCAACATATACACTAAGGGAATAGTGATCTATAGCCATTTCTAAGGTACTCTTCAGCTAGGAGAATCAAGTGAAGGTTTTAGGGTAGTCTTTCATAGTGGAAATACTTCAAGATGGTTTTGATTTGAACGTCATCCTTATGGTTGATTCTATTTAAAGACATAAATTCTCTTATCACCTTTACATCTTGCAATCATCCATACACATTTACAGTCATCTAATTGTGAAACCATATAGTCATAATTTCAATATTGGTAGGTATATGTGGAGCAATGATCTAAGTATTTAAGGGTTTCTCAATTTATTAAGGGATGAATTGATATTTCCAAAGCAATATATTGAATCTCATAGTACTCAATCTCAACCATGATCCAGCCTTACATAAGGAACCTATTCTCAATCCTTCAAGGACATCACTATGAATCATCAGGACTATTTCAAGAAAAGGCACCTAAAACCATGTTATATAGGCCTACAATCATCTTATGAGGAAAAATGAGGTTTGTGTGCCAAAATTTTAGCCTTTCACAAGGGTTTAATCACTAGATGCATAACTGAGTGTGTTTGTGGATTGACTTCACATAGGGCATATGGAGGGTATGATAAAGTTTTAAGAAAGTCAATGGAAAAATATACACCTAAAACCATGATGGAAAATTGACTAACCCACATTCCTTAAACACAGTTCACTAGCAAAGAGACATAAAATGCAAGAATGGCCCTAGAGATTCAAGAAAGCCTATTTTGGTTGGCAAAGCATGAAGGACATTCAAAAAAAAATTTAGTGTCATGGTGTTTTGAAGGAAAAAGGGAATTTTTCAAAGGATATATAAAAATAGAATGGGAACCTACAGTTAGCTTAAGATAAGAATCTACAACCAGGTACTTTAATTTCTCAAATAGTGGATTAGGCTATAGATATTTCTAAAACAGGATGAACTCCTTATGGCTTGTTTTAAACCTCCAAAGATAAAATAATACCAATAAATTTTTTGGATACCTATCACCAAACTCTCTAGGGTTCCAAACATTCACTTTTCATACACTCATAAATCAAAAAACATCTCAGTTAGGTTTGGCCATGAGTGTGCAATGAAGGTTTGAAGTTAAGATCATGGTCATTTAATGAACCATGGTAAATTAAGGTCATATTAAACTTAGAAAATGAAAATATTCCAAACCATACATTTTTAAAGAGCCCTGTGGTGACCTACAGTCTTAATTCTATCCTAGAGCCATCTATAAGGGCTAATAAGTATGAAAACACAGTCAGGCCTAATGCAAAGACTGACACAAGGAGGTTGTATCTAACATCAAGGCTCAATGGTATTGAGATGCTTATTTCATGAAGATAATCAAAATGTGAAAGACATTTTTGTACTTCTAAAGGAAGGTAGTCATGAGAATAGTCACCTACTATCATGAGAATAGTCACCTATAGCTCACATAAGGTACTTACAGTCAAGTTTGATCACCAATCAAGAATTATAAGACACTTAAGAAGGTTGCCTCAATATAGGGTTTGAAAGCCATGGTGAAAAATAACATAATGCATTGGTAATTAAGGAATATATATTAAGAGGCTGGTAAAAGAGACCTACTAGTATTTATAGCTACAACCATCCTTAAGACTAGACCTATAGGCCTGTAGGTTCACCTACAGATGAAAGCAAGGGATCATTAAAAAAATCTTAGGAGGTACAAGATAAACACACCTAATCATGACATACTTGAAAAATAAGGAAAGTTCATATCAATCAAATTCATAATGGCAAAGGAAAACCACCTTCAAGCAATGAAGCAAAACCCCTATAGCTCCAATCAAATCCAACATGTCTGTGTCATTCTCAAGAAGGCCTTTTTGATGGCAAGGATGGTTTATCTTAAGACTCAAAGTGTCTATCTCTTTAAAAAATAGTAATGAAGAGTGTAAGGGACATAAATAAGGTCTATAATGTGAAATGGTACCTTACAACCATACCTAAGAATGGTAAACTTATGGCCATATACAAGGTCTTTTGAATACTAGCAAACACGGTAGACAGTGACTCATAAGATTGTTCCATATTCAATGGATGAGGATTTTGAGGATGAAAAATATGAAATTTTCATAAAAATTTCAATGAAATTACTATCAAAGGACTATCTATATAGCCCAACCGTAGAGAATTGTATGGATTATGCTTAGTTGGAGGCCCACAAAACTTGATTTTGGGTCAAATTACATTGAAGGAGATATGTATATTCTTTATTTTTATATAAATAGATTAAAAAAACTTATTAAGATGTTATTACCACTATATAAGCTAAAAATTTATCAATATCCATATTAGAAAGTGAAAATCAATCATTTTTATGTATAAATGCCTTGTTTGGAGGTCTTATCATGCTTAAAAATAGGGTTAGAGGCTATTTACAAACTCTTGGAGAGAATATTGAGCTTAATGAAGATTATTTTGAAAATTTTATCCTATATATACATGAAAATCACCTCTAAAATATGAAAACTCAGTCAAAATGTAGACAATCCCTACATGAAGGTCAAAATTTAGAGAAAATTGAAGATTTCAAGAGTTGTAGGTGGAGTTAAGACTTAAAATTTGGTACTAAGGGTCATGATGAGTTGGAGAACCATAATGAAAAATTTAATATCCATTGGAAAATTTAATATATTATTTTTTGTCTCAGACCTCAACCTATTTGTTTGAGGTCACCATTGGAGCATGCTTCATTATGGAGTACCTCAAAAGCTTATAATCCAAATTAAAATATTTAAAATAATTTTATTATGTTTTTAAATCATAACAAGACCTATATATAGTGTAAAAAATCCAAATTCTATGCAAAACATGCTCACACAATATTTTACAAGCAACCAAACACTTAGGCCAAAAAGGCATTTTTCACTTTTCATGAAAAAATGACTTTATGAGTGCTTTGATAGCATGGTATAGGTAAAATAATTATTTTTTCAATATTTTTTAATATTTAAATAATCCATTTTCATTTTAGTGAAGTTTTTCACTTTTTGTAGTTCCAAGCACCCTTCTAAGCCACCTGTTCAGATGCACATTGTGCTCACCACATGTGGATTTTGGTTGAATGATATTATAATGTTTTTATGAAAAATATTTAATTATTCATGGATAATTAATATAATTTTATCAGATTATATGTATGAACAATCATTAAGAACGTAGGTAGTCCAGAATGTAATCAATTACCCATAGGCAAATTTCATTTACGTGGTAACTTTTCAAATATTTCACATGGGAGAAAAATATTTTAATAGATATTATAGGGGTAAATTTTATATACATAAATTTAATTATTTTAGTATTTTGAGGTTTTTATCTCATGAATCATCAGTTTGAAGATTCAACTTCAGAACCTTCCTAGGCACCTTAAAAAAACTAGTTTTGGGAAAAGTGGACTTTATTGAAACAAAATATTCATGAATAAACCTTAAAAATTTTAAATAATAAATTAAAATCTGAGAGTATTCTATAAATATATTTATTTATTAATGTATTTGTACAAATGAAGGTAGAAATCACATTTTTTGTGGAAAAAAGTGTGTACTGTGAAGTATAGGGAAATTTAACATAACATAATAAATGGATATTAAACCTTAGTAATTTTTATTGATATTAAAATATTTTTTTGGTCATAAATTTCCCTATAATTATCATTATAAACTGAAGCAAAATGGCCAATTTGCTGGAAATTTGAACAAAATTGGCCTAGTCAATCCTACTGACTAAATGGCAAAGTTTTTCTCATCAAAATCACAATTTTGGTGACGAGGAATTTTTGTCAGGTATAATATTTTTGTTTTTTCATTTTTCATGGATTATTTTTAGGTTTCATTCTGTCCAAGTTTTCAAATTAGCCTTTAGGCTTAACTAGTCAAATTGGCCTAATTGATCAAGGAGCTAAGTTTGAGTTTGGCATTGAAAAGCTATTCAATGAGTTCTAATTTTGAGATCCATGCAAATTTTCTGCTGTTGGAGATGATATTATATTTTTTTAATCCTTAAAAATCATTTCATGTAAAAGGAGGGCTATTTATTAATTTTTGGTCTTGCATTTTGTTTGGTTTGTTCCAAGTAATCTTTTTCTCCTAGTCATCTCCTTTTAAATTGGATTCAAGTTCAATAGAAAGGCATATTCCTTTGAGGATTATAGCATATAATTTCATGCAAGGATGATTTTTTACTTTTAAACTTTGGCCCACCACCAAATTCCAATGCCAAAGTTTAAAGCAAAGCATGCAATTTTTATGGATTTAAAGCTTTTGTAGATTATTTTAAACATGGTAAAAAGGGTTGGTCTTGAGTTAAGTCAACCAAGACTACTCCTTATCTCTTTTAATTCCACTTAATGTTGTTTTAGGATTTTTTAGATATTTAGTAGATTAATAAATCCATTTTTTAGGAATTCCTAAAGCTAAGAGAGAAATTGTAAGTTGGACCATTTATCAAAAAAGGAGTTTTTATTTTGTATCTAAGTTTTGACAGAATAATAGTGTGTATTTGATTGTGCATCAGTGTATAATTGAGATTTATATCATTTTTTTAGGTCCCTTACTCATCTATCTCTCTCTATATCACCTTTTTTAGGTCATTTTAAGAGATTTTCAACCCTTCATCTGAAACGTTTTTGCTTAAGGACAAAAATATAAATTTTATTGATTATATGTGTGCATTGATTTTAGTAACTTTAGAGGATTTGGACAATTCATGTGTATCACCCCCTTTAACTAGGATTTATTTTAAGTTTCCCCTTCCCCTTTTCACCCATCAACATAAATAATTATATTTAATAGACATAGTTTAAGGGAACCAACTCTCTTTGGAGGTTCTTTTCATTAAAGAGTCACCCACACTCTGAGAAGTTCCCATTGTATCAACTAGATTGAGGGTGTGATCTACACATTTTCAAGTAGGGTGCACTCTAGGGTGATAATATAACCTTGAGTAAAAATTATGATCGACATACTGGAAGTATATATTATAGAAGGATATGGACTCCTCCTAAGTAAAGACTGGTCCAAGACATTGAAAAAGTATGTGGTAATAGACTTATCTCACATTTGGTTACCATAGAGAGGTATTCTAAACTAGATTCAAATTGATCAAAATCTAAGAATGAATCAACCAATTAAAAAATACAATATAAATAATTAATAAGTAATTTACAATTCTCTTAACCTTTGTATTTATACCTTTACTACAAAGCATGAAGTGCGAGAAATAGAAGTTTAGGGACCTTCCTAGTTTTAGACCCTCCACTTTGATGGTGAAAGATCCAAGCAAGGATCAGGTGTTGGAATTGAATTAGAAGACCAAAAAGGTAATAAATACTTGGTATCATACAAAATGTAGTTCCTTTACACAAATAAAAGAGTGAAATATGAGGCAGTAATATTGGGATTGTATTTAACTCTCAAAAACAACATCAAACAACTCATGATTTATGGAGATTCAAAGCTAGTAGTATATCAAGTCAAAAATAGATACCAGTACAATCTATCATACCTAAAAAGGTACAAATATAGAGCATGTGACTTGATTGAGTCTTTTGAATCCTTTAACATATAGTTATACCCAGAGAATAGAATCAAGTTATTGATTTATTAGTTGCCTCAGCTGCCAATTTGGCACACCTACAAGAGTCCAATGTATAAATATTCTCCATTGAGATAGTACCTTATCCATTAGTTTTAGACAATGTGTAAAATTTCCAAGTTTTTTATGATAACCAATAGATTGTTCAGTTCTTTACTAACTCAAGACAATTTAAATCTCAAATCATTGATGATAAAGAAATTAGTTATGCCAAGAGGAATTAGGGGGAGAAGGAGTTATTCAATTGAAGGAAAACCACATCCATCTAATAATGATTTCCTTGGAAAGGACATTTTATTTGGATCCTCAATCTGAATAGCAAACATAATCAAAGGTAAACAAATCTTAATTCAAAATGTAAAATTTAGGAGATGAGTGTAACCAATGTTATGTTAAAATTGGTCCTAGATGCACTCCATAAGAAAGGCATGAAATCAAGAGTTTACTCACTCAATACAAGGATGTGATTTTATAGGCATATGAAGACCTAAAGGTTTCTAACCTAGGGGTCATCACCCAACAATTCCATTAAAGTTGGACCATACACCATTTAGGTAGAGGAAAAGGATAGTAAATCCTATCTTGTAACTACTTATTCAAAAAGAGGTGGAGAAGTTTTTGAGTGTAAAAATAGTTTTTCCTATCATACATTTTACATGGGTGTCTAATTTAGTCATAGACAAGAATAAAAGTGGAGATATTAAGCTTGGTTTTGATTTTAAAAAATTAAATAAATCCTCTAAGAAAGATAATTATCCATTACCTTCCTTGGATGAAGTCATCTAGATAGTGAGTGGTGTAAAAATGATGTCTTTTTTGGAAGGATTTTTAGGGTATAACTAGATGTTGGTAAAATCAAAAGACATAATGAAGATAACATTCACAATGAAGTGGGGTACTTATGTGTATAAGAGGATTCATTTGGCCTAATTAATGTAGGTGTCATGTTTCAGTGAGATATGACCCATGCCTTCTAAGGGTTGATAGGAAAAT
Organism: Torreya grandis; assembly: GCA_037957365.1. Taxonomy (NCBI): domain Eukaryota; kingdom Viridiplantae; phylum Streptophyta; class Pinopsida; order Cupressales; family Taxaceae; genus Torreya; species Torreya grandis. The sequence continues at coordinate 1,431,254 of JARHVA010000850.1, read as the reverse complement.
GTATAATTATTTACATGGATGACCCTCATAGTCTCTTCAAAATGAAAGATTGATCATGTAGGACAGCTACAGTTAATCTTTGAAAGATGCAAAAAGTTTGGCATTTCATCAAACCACAAAAAGAGTATATTTAGTATCATAGAAGGAAATTTCTTGGGTCATATCATCACCAAATATGGGATTATGATTGACCCAAATAGAATTCAAGGGATATCAAAAATTACTTTCCCAAATAGCAATAAAGAACTCAAATCTTTCTTTGGGAAGATAAACTTCATGAGAAAGTTTATATCAGGTTTTGTATAAATTGTTAGACCTATGAATACAATTCTTAATCCTGATACTAAAGTATAATAGATATCAAAGGCTCAAAGTCTTTTAAATACATTAAATATGTAATATCTTAGGCCCCTATACTGATACTTTTAGAATTCACTAAATACTTATTCTCATATTCATTCTCCTTGAAACATACTATTTATGTCATGCTCACCCATAAGACGAGGAGAAAGAGCATCTTATCACGTTCATGAGTAAAAAATTGAAAGAAGTATAAATCAAGTATTCCATGATAGATAAATAAATATTTTCCCTTGTCAAAGTTGTGAATAAATTTTGACATTACATCTTGAGGAACAAGACAATTTCCATTGTTCCAGGTCCTATTGTTAAGCTTACTTTATCACAAAATGAATTGGGAGAACATAGATGAAAATGGATGACAAAATTACAAGAATTTGACATCGAAATTAATCTTGCCAATATCGTTAGAGGTGAAGGCATCATTCATCTCATGATTGAACCTAACCCACATATCACTATTGAGGAGGTTTGTGAAAACCAAGTATCTAAAGGGGACTAGTATACTAACATTATTCAATATTTTCTCATAGGGGCTTTCTCCCTAGAGCTAAAAAGAGAAAAAAATGAGATATTTTAGACTCAGAATGGCTTGTTACATGATCATAAAAGTTATCTTATATATAATTAATTATGAAGACATATATCTAAGACGCATAACATAAAATGAAGTTCAAGAAATTTTGGAAAAATTTCACCAAAAGATAGGTAGTGGTCATCCCTTTGAAAACATCACTACCCAAAAAATCCTTAGAATGGGTTATTACTAGCCAACAATCTTCAAATATGCATATGTTCACACCCAAATGTGCTATGAATGCTAAGTCCTAAAAAAGGGAAGTGCACACAACCATGCCTCTATAATTGGAGATTGAATAAAGACCATTCATCCAATCAGGCTTAGACTTCATTGGGTTCATTAATCCCAATTCTTTAATTGACCACTATTTTGTACTCATTGGTATAGACTATTCTACATGATAGAGTAAATCAATAGTTACAAATCATTCAAGAGCATAAGATGTGATCAATTTTCTAGAGGAAAATATCACAACTAGATTTGGTACTCCTATCTCTCTAATGTGTGATAATGGCTCAATTTTCTAATTAGCTAAATTTACTAAATGGGCCCATGACAATCAAATAAACACCAGGTCATCATTCAACCATTACCCAAAAGGAAATAGGTTATCTGAATCAACAAACAAGAACTTGATTGATGCCATTAAGAAGTCTACAATAAAAAAACCTAGAAATTGGCACAATCTATTAAATTAGGCATTATCAGCTAATCAAATGAGATATAAGTAGGTACTCAAAGCCTCACCTTACTTACTAGTATATGGGAGACAACCTATTTTCACTATCATGGTTAAGTTACCAACATATCAATTTATGCAAGAATACATGGATCTAAGTGATAAGGTGGAATCTTGATTGTTGAACATAATAGAAATAGAATATTCAAGGAGTGAGGCCTTCAATAACTTTAGTAAACATCATGATATAGTGAAAATATGGTTTGACAAAAGAGTAAAATTCAAAACATTCAAAATATTTGAGATGGTGATTTTATGGGAAAAATTCCACAAAAAGAAATGATATCACAACAAGTTTACCCCATTGTGGATTGGACCTTATTGGCTTTTAGAGATCTTAGGTAACAATGTTTTTCATTTGAGGGACCTCTAAGATAATGAGATGACATATCCAATCAATGGATAGTTTTTGAAGCATTATTTCATGGTTATACCATCTATAAATATACCAAAATAAAAATAAATGTTATGGCAAGAGTATTATTATGATAGTTTTTATTATAATAGATTTTATGGATTTCATAGAATATTTTTCCCACTTCCTATGTTAGCTTTCCTAGTTTTCAATAGTTCATTTTATGGAGTAGTTTCCTACTTTCTAGACTAGATGTTTCCCTTTGTCCTATGGAAATCAAATTGATTTTCCCTAGTATGCTCAAATCAAGTATCCAACCTATTAATACTTCTGTTAGAATGTTCAAAATATAATGGATCAACCTATGGGAAAACATGTCAATAATAGGTATATCAATTTTTTTATGTATAGGATTTTGCACCCATACATTTAAGATTTTTAGAATTTAGGTGTACAACAATAAAATTGATCATGAATAAGATAAAATTAAAAAATTTAATTAGGCATGTGAAGGTTTCTCTCATTACTACATACAAATTTTAAAAAGTTTTTCTACTTCCTTAAATCAAATGCACTTATCATATTAATACATATTTAAGGAAATAACCATTGATATGGGTATATCTAACAAGGATAGTTTGATAAATTTATAATTTCATAGATACCATCTCATAATGGTTTCTACTCTCCCTCACTGAGCAATGTTCTTCAAAATAAAATATAACAAACATATGGATCAAAGCATCCTTAAAAGAGTGATTCAATAAGCCTACAATAAAAATTACAAAGGTGATCAAAGAGATTAGAATGATGAAATAAGGTCAATGTATCAATAATCATGAAGGAATGTGGGAAAAGGAAAGAAAAGGAACCCATGGTACCTCTGTTGGGGCTATAGATGCCTATCTAGGGATAAAGCAATGTCTTATCTTACCTAATTTTAAAATATTTTTTAAAAACTAGAGTGAAACCTATAGTTTTCCCACTTATCTTCTAAATCCCTCATAATAAGGATAACAAGAAATCACTTTTTCACACATAGATCCAAGGTTTATGAGAAGGAAATTATGTTGTATATGGCTAATGGGAGTCTTTTTTATATATCTGACTTGATTATCATTTGTATGACAGTTCATGTTTGATTTAAGATTTTTTAACCAAAAGTTCTATATTCTTAAATACTTGGGATTATTTCCCCTATGAGTGACCATTTTTTGTACCCAACATACCATCATTCCTTTTATTCAAAATACGGACCCACTATTCTTTTAGAATTGACCTATAGCCCCATCTTGAAAGTAATATAAAAGGAAATACCTTATGTATTACACTAATTATGATATTTTATAGAAACATAAATGTATTTTTTTACCTTTTTTCGTCTAACCTACTAATGATTTTTGGAATTTGTGTAATATGTAGGATTCAACTCATTTTGTTTGATGAAATACCTCAGTAGAACTACTTAGCACAAAAGGTTATTTGGAAATTTTTTTCATAAATTTCATTAAATGAACTCTTCCAACATACTTTGGGTCTTAGATGATTATCTTTGGTGATTTTTCATAATTCCTCTAACGCATCTAGGTCTTTGAAACTTCAAATTTTCATGAACCTCTACAATAATTTAATCTTCAGTGTTTTCCTTTGGGGGATTGGTTTAGAACATATATTCAAGATTTTAATGTGAAAAACCCTAAAGCTATATTCGCTAGGTATTAAAACACTTGTCCATTTACTCTTTAACCACTATTCTTTGGTAACTAGGTTTCCATTATTTTAAATTTTAGTTTATTTGGGTCTTTGGAGGGTTTATTTGTCAAATATCCCTCATCAAAACTACTCAACTCATTTAGGCCCTAGAAACTAGTGTTCCTTGACATAACAACATACTTAGGTGAGCTGAGTGATTGATTTACAAATCAGACTAGTACCAACTCAATTCAATAGTAATGGGATCCTCATCTAGATCATTCTAAGGAAATATCCATCCTTTAATTTTTTCCATCAAACATTCCACTGATTATATGGATACACTCTTCAAACCTAAAATATTCAAAAATGATTATACCAACTACTCAATAATGTGGGATGTCATACCATAGGTTGACACACATATACATGAGGAGAATTTGACTTCATATCAATAGTAATTAGCCATAGACCTCCTCCCACTCAATCATCAAGGGTTACACTTTGTAGATATGAATCCAAAATTCATGCCTTATATTGGCCTCTTAAAAGATTTATTTTTTACTAGGAAGATATTTGGAGGAGCATTCTTGCATCATGTTAAGAACAAACTGGTTGTATTATGCATATTTGGTGATGCATTTTGAGGGTACATTTACCTTTCTATTAAAAATTCCACTTATGCTTTACATAGAGTAGTGGTGTGGAATAAAGAAAAATATATTGAGAATACACTTAGCAGTTGGATGCTCCTTTTAGAAATAATCAATTTGAAGGACAAGAAACCCACACCAATGACTAAATTCAAAATGGTAATCCAAATTGGGATGGCCTTATTGAATAAGTTATTTGGATACACAAGATTCCAATTCCTCCACCTAGAATGGGTTTCATTACTTGATTTATTGATGACATCAAAGTTGACCTTTGATTTAGGTGAAGTGATTGGAAAAAATTTATGAGAGAAAATATATATAAGGATAGGGGCCCTCCAAAAGATCATTTTTATATGATGTCTTACTTGACAGAGTCCTTAGGATAGTTTACATTCACAATGGCTCAATCTGGATCCCCCTTCCATACTACATAAAGAATTAGATAAGTGATTATTACTCCTTCATGCACATATATGTGTAAACTTGAAACATTTTTCACATCTTTAATGATGTATACCCCAAGGTATAGATGGCCATACATGAGTCCCCCTACCTAGGATATATAATAACATCATAGATAGATTATTGATTAGGGGAGACTACTAGTTATACCTTGATTACATGATCATCATGGTTATAGACCATAAGGTTATAACTCTTCACCCCCAAAGTATGTCCAAAATGAGTTGGTGGAGCAAGAAATAACATACTACTTATTGTGGGGTATTGACAAGGACATGCATAAGAAAAAGAAAGCTTACCTTCACAACTCTCACATAATGATTGAAAGGATTTTCTACACCAATCAGAAGCACTTCTATGAGGAAGGGAAGTATAAATAATACTTTTCCTTGGCTTTATTTCCACACAAGGACTTGGATCGCCATGGATAAGTATAAAACCATATCAAGGGACTTGGTAGTTAATATCAACATCAGCCCTATGATCACGATTTTTTTCCCTCAACACCCAAAATGATGACCAAGTCAAGGAGAGGAAACAATCAATTCAATTAAAAGAAGACCTAAAAATTCTTTGAGGGAAACCTTCCTTTTTATATAAAAGAGGCACAAATTAAAATCCCATTGTCTAAAGGATGGGATACATAAAAATTTTAGACTAACATACCTACTCGTCTAATAGGGAAGAAAGGGAAACCTCCTAAACACCCCTTGTGGCAATTAAAGTAGTGAATAAGGAACCAAGGGTGTCAGATACCTTGACTGGGGAAAAATAAGATGAGCCAATTTGTATTTATTATTTAGATTTCAAGGGCCCTACCCAAGGTGATGTTCTATTAGTTCCATAGGTTACTATTATGGTTACCTTAACCATATGACTATCTCCTTCCATAGATCCCAATATAACTATTTTTTACAAAGAATCCAAAGGCTTAGCCCCATCCATAGATTCCAACCAAGGAAGTACAAAAATTAGAGCTAGCTACATAGTATGTATTTAGAGTGGAGATATTTTATGAGAAGGCATAATTGCATAAAACAAAAATATGTAGCCTCTAAGACTCAAAGGGAAAGACACCATTACATAAACAACCATAAGGTGATCCAAAGCTCCCTCCAATTTCCATTAACCCTACTACTTCTTATGTTTCTCTTTTTATTATTAGGTCATTTAATCCTATTTCATTCATCCCTCTTATCCCCCCTCCTCTCTTTATCCCCAAGGTGGAGTTTGATCCTATTCAACCCATTGTTCAACCAACTCTATTAGTTCCAAATGTAGAGGATATCTCCTCTACCCTTGCAATTCTTACATCCTCAGTTGGTATTCCTCTAATTTCTTCTTATACATTCATTCCTACTATTCCTATTATTATTCATTCTACTATTATTCCATCCCCCATGAGAACCAAGAAAAATAACACAAAGAAAGTAAGGGGAGTAATAACAATTCCCCAATTACGTATATCATCTGCATAGTTAAGCCTACTATTTTCCCCTCCTAGTCCCTCTCAAGAGACAACTATGATAACCACCAAGAATGTTGAGATGAATAAAAATCTAATTTACAAATTCCATATACTACCATAATATGGTGGAGTGGATTAGTCTAAAATCATCTTGCCTTCACTCTATGATCCCATCTTAGAGGAAACTCTAAGACATACATAAGGAGAGATATCGGGTGAGGCTACAACTTTAGACACTCAACCCATGGATCAAACCTAGCTAGTCCTCCCATATTGGGAAAGATACATGCAGTTAGAGGATTCCAAAAGGCCTAATCTAGTAATTATTGAATTTCTCACTATAAGTTTAGTATTTGAAAAATTTATAGGGAGTGTACAAAGGGTCATAAAGTGGAAGATAGAAGATCATATTGGAAGAAAGGAAATAAATGTTCACCTTATCCAAAAGGAAGGATAGAAAATTGGGGAAATCCCCATATATAGAGTATTTAATACCTATTTTGGAAAAAATATTATAACAACAAACTATCCACATTTTATCCCAAATTTAGATGGATGTCTAGAGTGTTGCATCCATATTTTATAATACTATTGAGTATATTTGTGTAATCATGGTGAAATTGGCACCCCATATTGTAGAGACTACCAAATTATTTAATTATTTAAAAATAGTTGAGAATAAAATGAAATTATTTATTCTTTTTAAAAGAGGTAAATCATATGCACACTTGAACCTGATGGCACCATTATATGCTACTAATTCCCTCAACTTGGTGGTCATTAGAACACAATATTCTATGGAGTGGATTGATGAAGGTGAGGCAATAATTCCTAAATATTTAGAATATGAATCTCTCACTTCATAAATTTTGGATGAATTTAATCTTTCAAAGGCTAAGGATTCCATAGGGAGACTTATCAATAGGGTCAATTTTGTCCAAATCTTATATAAATATTTAGAAAACTTTAAAAAATTTATGCAAGGGAAAACCCTAGAGTAAATAGAGGCTAAGTTCAATTTTACTAGGAAGAAGGTCACTAAAGTTAAAATTTTCATATCGAAGCTTCAATGATATAAAAGATGATCATGCAAGGTTCTTGGAGTAGGTAAATAAGGTTCATAGGCCTCTACTCCTTAACATGGACATAATCAGATACTAGTATGACATTAGGGATAATAACTTTTAATCTTTGAAATTGAAGAATAATTTTATCACTTTAACTCTTAGTTAAACACAAGCATCCACTTTAGCACCTTCAACAACCTTACCCACCATGAAAGGACCCGATCAACCTTGATTTTAAGGCTAATTTTTTATGTATACATGAAAATAATACTTACTTTTGTACTTACAATTTGTTAGGTTATGGAGCTAAAAGCTTCAACTATTCAGACAAAGAAAAGGAGGATGCTGAAGTTATAGAAGTACCAGCATCGATAGGATAACTGACATTAGTCAAGATGAATGAAAAAGGCAACTGGCATCGGCAGGAAGTTGGCTAACGTCAATCAGTACTAGTTAGATAGGGACCAATGTCGGTCGGCTGTGTGTTCTAGAACTATTCGTTACACAAATAGTTAGTTAGTTGAACTGAGTGTTTACATGTAAAGGCTATTTCGAGTCTTGAGTTGCATGTCTATTATTAGTAAACTAAGAGTCTAAGTTATTTTTTAAGTCTAGGATCTATTTATAGACCCATTGGCATGTATTGTAATGATGAGTTGAAAAGGAAGGCAAGGAAGATCCTTCCATTGTAAGATCATTGAGTTATAGGTTGTTGCAAGCTCATAGGAGATCTACATGTGTAAGTATGGTCTGTTGAATTGCAGGTTGCAGGTTCATGGGAGATCTACTTGAAGTACTATAGAGTGCTTGGTGTACTGGCAGGGTTATTACTGACTAGTTGGAGAGGTGAACACCAATTGTGTGTGTGAGTTGTGTGTTGGGACCATTTTTGGTAGGAGAGTGAAGAATAATTATTGTACACTTGAGGTGTGGCAAGCCTCTATAAGGTGGAAGAGTGTGGCGGCTCTTTATTGTATTCTTTTTTATAAAAGTGTTAATACAAGATTATATATTGTCTCTCATATTTTGTGTTATTGGTGAATTCTAGTTACTTGTACTTTTGGTATAATTTCTGCATGTTTAATTGCTTATATTTGGTAATCATATTGTGATCTTTCTGAGGAGCAAGATCCTAACAAGTGGGATCAGAACAAGGTGTGTTTGTTCTTAGATTCCCTAACAACTAGTATCAGAGCTTTTGGTTGCGATACTAACAGATTAAATTAGATCTAGTTAGTGTGTGTTGATTACAGGTTACTCACAGGGTTTCTATTTGAGTGGGAGTAGAGCAATGGCAAAAGAAAGTAGACTATGAATGGATAAGTTTAATGGCAGGAGGTCTAAGTCCAGGTATGGCAAAATAACCTACTAGAAATGTGGAAAGCAAGGGAACTTAAAAAGAGATTGCAGGTCAAGTGAAGATCAACATGAAGGACGTGAAGAAGAAGTAGATATTGCAGATTATGTTGCATAGGATGCTCTGGTATGTTCTTTGGATAAAGTAGAATCTTGGTTTTTAGATTCTGGTGCCTCTTTTTATGCATCCCCAAATAGGGAATTTTTTCATGAGTATGTCCAAGGAGACTTTGGAGAAATTTGTTTAGGGGATGGTAAGCCTTGTCAGATGGTTGGCAAAAGGAAAGTGAAGCTGAAATTGCAGATAGGTAACACATGGGTGTTGAAGGAGGTCATGCATGTCCCAGTTCTGGAGTGGAATTTGATTTCTGTAAGAATTTTGGGTGATGAGGGTTACACAATAACTCTCACAGTAGACTCTTGGAAGGTTACCAAGGGTGCACTTGTTGTAGCAAGAGGTAAGAAAGTAGGTAAGCTTTATCTATCTACTTGTATTACTAATTCTCTTTCTGGGTTATCTACTTCAGCTTTAGATTTGAAGATGTGGCTTAATAGGCTTGGTCACATGAATAAGAAGGAGATGCATGTTCTTGAGTCAAAGGGTATGCTTTCAGATTTGAAGAGCATAGATTGAGATTTCTATATGCAGAAGAAGGTAACTTTCTTGAGGAATCCGATGTTAGTGACAAGAATAGGAAAGCCTTGGTTTTCAAGGAGAAGGTGACAGACAGAGTTTAGCACAAGGGGAAAAATAATTCTGAGCAGAGTAAGGGTGATTTGGACAAGAGTTTGATCCAAAAGGGGCTTGTGAGTAGAAGTCAGTTCTCACTAGAAAAACACAGAGACCGATGTCGGTTAGAAAACTAGCGTTAGTGTCCAGACAGGGACTAATGTCAGCTATGTGTAGCCCATCGTCAGTGACTCAGGGTAGATAAACACTGGCATCAGTAAGGGGGAACCGATGTCGGTGATGAGGTAGTCATAGGGAACTGACATCAGTCAGGTGCAGACTGAGATGTGACCAGCATCGGTCACTGAGATGAATTTTGGGTGGACAGCAAGCTGTCAAGGAGTCTCAAGCGCCCATATGGAGGACTTAAAGGGTAAGCCTTAAATTCATCATTTCCCTTATTTACACTACTTGTAGCTCACTTATGGTAAAGAACTAGGAAGTTGTTAAAGAAGTAGAGTAGGTAGATCCAAGAAATAGTGGGAGCTTGGCATGGATGAAGGATGTGATTCCTTGGAGAAGAACCAAATAGGAGTCTTTGGTGGAGTTGCCAGCTGGAAGTAAGCATTGAGAGACGAATGGATGTTCAGGATGAAGAAGAGTAGAAATGGACATGTGAGATAGAAGGCCAAGGTATATGGTATTGAGTAAGCTATAGGATAATGGAGGTTTGATCATTGTGTTTCTCTTTACCAGGTTGGATAATATTAGCTACATTATCCTATTACTATATGATGTGCTTATTACAGGGTTACATATACAGGGAGTTGCTAAACTAAAGGTAAAGCTAGTTCAGAAGTATGTCATGAGGAATTTAGGAGTAACAATATTCTTTGGCATGAGTGTGTTCTAGAGACATGGAAGGTCATATGTTGACTTTGTTTCAGGATGATTGTGTGAGACCGGTTAGCACGCCGATGGTTGGACAGTTCATAGAACAGTGTCTTGATTCACATAATGAGGTTAAGTGCATGGTATGTATTAGACCTGAGTTTTCCCAAGCAGTGGGAGTTGTCATAAGTTTGGAGCCAATCTGGGAAAGAAGCATTGGAGGGTAGTTTAGTGGATTCTTAGAGGGACCAGCAATAGGTGCACATGCTATGCAGGGTCAAGTTATTTTCTACATGGTTTATGCATGTGGTAGGTGATTTGGATGACAGGCGTTGCACCACAGTATGTGTGGTGGTTGGTCTTCAAGAGTGATCTTGAAGAGGAATACAAAGCCAAGGGAACAAACTAGATGATGTATAGGTATAGGTACAATTATAGTTATTTATCTCCAAGTGGGAGATTGTTAGGTTGTGGAGCTAAAAGCTTCAACTATGCAGATGAAGAAAAGGAGGATGCTAAAGTTCTAGAAGTACCGGTGTTGGTAGGATAACTAACATCGATCAAGATGAATGCAAAAGGCAACTGGCATCGGCAGGAAGTTGGCCAATGTCAGTCAGCACCAGTTAGACAGGGACCGACGTCGATCGCATGTGTGTTCCAAAACTATTTGTTGCACGAATAGTTAGTTAGTTGAACTCATTGTTTTCATGTAAAGGCTATTTTGAGTCTTGAGCTGTGTGTCTATTATTAGTAAACTAAGAGTCTAAGTTATTGTTTAAGTCTAGGATCTATTTATAGACCCATTGGCATGTATTGTAATGATGAGCTGAAAAGGAAGGCAAGGAAGATCCTTCCATTGTAAGATCATTGAGTTGCAGGTTATTGCAAGCTCACAGGAGATCTACATGTGTCAGTATGGTCTGTTGAATTGCAGGTTGCAGGTTCATAGGAGATCTACTTGAAGTACTATAGAGTGCTTAGTGTACTGGTAGGGTTATTAATGACTGGTTGGAGAGGTGAACACCAATTCTGTGTGTGAGTTGTGTGTTGGGACCATTTTTGGTAGGAGAGTGAAGAATAATTACTGTACACTTGAGGTGTGGCAAGCCTCTGTAAGGTGGAAGAGTGTGGCGGCTCTTTATTGTATTCTTTTATGTACAAGTGTTGATACAAGATTGTATATTGTCTCTCATATTCTGTGTTATTGGTGAATTCTAGTTACTTGTACTTCTGGTATAATTTTCACATGTTTAATTGCTTGTATTTGGTAATCATATTGTGATCTTTCTGAGGAGCAAGATCCTAACAAGTGGGATCAGAACAAGGTGTGTTTGTTCTTGGATTCCCTGACATAATTTACTTACACTTAGAGCATACATGTAAAGTTTCTTGAACTATTTGTAATCATGTACACATTGCATTACCTTACATAGGCCAACTAATTTTGACATAAATGTAATTAACTATAAGCATGAAAAACATGAAAATTTAAGCATAAAATTAGAACTAAGTTTCTAACTATGTCCTGTAACCATGATTTCACATACACTTAGAGGATGAGACATCCCCTCCCTAGGTGTATATATTTATTTAATTTTGAATTCCGAAGGGTTGGAAGATTTTATCAATATAAGAGGAAGTCAATTTTTATTTTCATACAATTTTGTTGGTTTCCTCACATTCCATTCATTTGATATTAATGTTTTAATTTTATGGTTGTAATAATATCGTAATTTGAAGTGTGCAAAATATATGGATAAATTTTGATGATTTTATCAATATATGATAACTATAGATGTACAAACACTATTAAAAGTTAGTATATCTTATTAAGCAAGTAGATTAAATTGTGTTAATATTTTTAGTGTGTATAAGTGCTTTCTTTTGGTATAGTTTTCTAAGTGTGTGCAATAAATGCCTTATATGCCTTCTTAGTTTGAGTTGTAACCTTCCAATTAAGGGTGTGCAATAACAAATATAGAGGGAGAAATATTTAGTTTAGACCATGAAGTTTCCTATATCACTCCTCTTTAGACTTCATAACTATGTTTACCTATGAGTGTGCAACAATTACAAGAAATAAGCACTAGTTTTGAGAGCACTTATCCACTAAAAACAACCTTAGAAAAGAGTCCTTCTAGATACAAAACCTTATTTTGTAATCTACCCTTCCATCCTTTTGAATTTTATTTGATTGAAATCTACCAACTTTATATTAGGTATCACCCATCCATCATACTCACTTAGGTTTGATCTCTCTACTAGGATTTATTTCACTAAAGCAATCCTGGTTAAAAATCTTCATACTCTACTTGATACTCCACCACAAGGTTATTTAACCCATACCCATAACTCATGCACTAGAGTGGGGTTTACCTCCATTTAGATCCTAAAATGTTAGAAACTACCCTATTTAAATTTTGGTTGGTGCATGAGACCCACATCAACAATAAGTATTCAAAAAAAGGAATGTTAGGTAAGGCATTGAGGGTTGTTATTTAAAAACATGTGTTTTTATCACCTTAAATATTATATATAACACCCTTGTGATTAAATTTGATTCATTTACATGGGTAATATGCCACTATCCTCATATAATGATTATAATGGCAGTCAATAAAAATGTTGTGTGATAAAGGAAAGTCAAAAATCATAACCTTAACTCTAACCTTGATAAGTGGGAGCATGAAAGGGATCCAAATGCATCATAATTTAGGAATTTTTCATTGGTTATATCCTTGGAAAGTGATTTATCTATACATAATATCACATTTCAAGTATTATAAAGTTTTTATGAATTCTAAAGAGGGGATACAAGTTTCATATCCTTTATTTATCAAATCTCACTTGACTTGAATATCACCAACTTGGACACTAATATCATTCACATAAACTAATATTTAAATGAGGATCATATATGTTATTGCAAAATTTAAGGATGGATGTGCATCCATAGTTTTATTAACTTAGATAGACACCTCTTTGCAATGTTGTAAAAGTTTATCCTTATATCCAAGAAAAGTAACTTCTTGCCACATAGGTGGTAGTCTATGAATTTTAATATCAAATATAAGTTGCATAAGTCTATTTATATGATAAGGATAATTAATCATGAGATCAAAGAATGGAATTTTGGAGGGGAATTTATAAATTTATTATATGGGATCCCAATCATCAAAAACATTGTGAAATATACAAAACTATGATAGTGTGATTTAATTATGAATCAAATTATTAATTGAGCTATATTAAATCTAATTGGGAATGAAATCATATATTATCTATACTATTGGTACAATTGAGGTAGGATAATCTAATGGTATTGGCTTGGATGATTAACTTGGTTGCTTGGAGACATCAAAAATAGTCTGTATCAACTTGGACAATATAACAAACTTATAATTAAGGGTAGAAATAGAATGTACCACCTAGTCAATACCATATAAATAGAATTTGTCAATAAATTTTACTATATTGGGATAGTTAATATAGTTGGTCCTATTTTAGAAACATAATACTATATTAGTTTGGATGATATAGTTTGAATAGGTGTTGATGTATAAATAGATAGCATTAGGTTAGATGATATAGTTGTGAAGACATGGAACAATACTAGGTTGGCTAGTATAGTTGTGAATGAAGAAAATGTACTGGGTTGGTTAGTATATTTAGGTTATATAAAATTATAAAATTTATAATTTAATTTCATTCAATATTTTCCTAAACTAATTTATAAGAGGCGAAATCATAGATAGGGTATCTACTTAAGGACATCCTATAATTTTATGATGCATAGTTGCGTACACACACACCAAGGACTAAATGAAAAATATATTTTTATGTATTCAACATAAAAAGGAATTTTATTTATTTAATATGGAGGAAGTTTATAAATACAATACATTTTAGTAATGGAAATTTCTTATGCATACTTCTACTTATAGAAAAACATGATAACACTTATTAAATTGTCAACACCGACCCAAGAATAAGTAACATTTTCCTATATAAAGAGGGAATGGTCCAACCCTTCACATTCTAAGATAAATTTAGAATTTCAAGTTAAAAAATAGACCATTTTGGGTTTATTACATGTTTATGCTTCATATATAGACCTTGTCATACTTATAGAATAATCAAACACTATAAATTTTCTTTATAGAACCTGTTAAGTTTTTTGGTTTAACTAGCACTCTAAAGATCAGTTGGGATCTCCATAGACATAGTTTGGATTTGAAATATAACTAACACTATATGTATTCTTGGACTCCTTTATACACCCTTTTAGTATTTTTGGCCCAATAAACATAGCAAATTCTCTAATGTGACTTCTTTCAACATAGTCAAGATTTAGGCCTTAATTATGACTACCATATTTTCTCAAGTCCTCCAAGACCTAATTATAGCTTAGGATCTAATTAAAATTATAATATTCACTCAATTTATATAAAACCTAATTAGTAATCATGATTCAATTAACATTTTAATATTCACTCAATTTCTATAGGAAATAATTGGGTTTTCAACTTTGATTAACACTACTAACCACCATCAAGTCTTCCTATGACATAATTATGATTTTAGAAATAATTAGTATTAAAAATTTCACATAATTACACCATAAATATAATTGAGTTTTTTGAATTGATTAGTAATACAAGCACCCATAGACCAAATTGAGGTTTAGTCAACTTAAATTTTTAAGCAACAATTTTTTATGTTAAGTGTTAGAAGTAAAACAAGTATTATAACACATTGATCTATCTACTAGTATATAATATAAAATAAAATATAAAAATTCTATCTCTAAAAAACCACACTAAAATGAAATGACAAATAATAAAGAAAAACATGCATCACTCTATATTTGGGTGATGCAAGATAGTATGTCTGTCATGGATTCTCTGACATTAGAAACCCATGGTAAAATAAAATGACCATAAGATCCTAATCATGAAATTTATATGATATTATATATATAGTTAACATGTTTTTAAACTTAATATGTATATATGTAAGTCACATATTCAACTACTCTACCCTTACACTTGACCAAGTACTCATAGTATTCATTGCCTCTTTTCTTTCTTCCAACTCAAATGTCCTCCATGGATTCCATATCCTCTTTGTTAACTCATGGAAACTGATATCTCTAATAATAGACTAAAAAATACACGTTTTTAATTATTTATCCCTTAACATATGGTTATAAATATACCACATTAAAGATAGGTGAAATACTTACTTCATCAGGCAATTCAATCTCACAAGCACTAGTTGGTAACTTATTCAAAATCATTCAAGGCCTAATATTATTCCACTTGAGCTTATCATAATCACCTTTAAAAAACCTATCCTTATGAAAATATACCAAAAATAAGTTCCCAACCTCAAAATTTAGTTATGTCCTCATATAATCATGTTTATTGTATATTAAAACACTCTCTTCATGTCTTCACTTGACTTTCAAATGTACATCATGTATGGATCAAGCATAGTATTCACCCTATACACTTATACTAATCATATTAGCTATATTATTACTCTTGTATAAAAATATAAGGATTCTCACATACACTATTTTAAAATGACTTAAACATGTACTACTATGCCCTTAACCTTTAGCATGTCTAGGGATGTGTGTGGCCAACTTGTGACTTACATACCTCTTTTATATTATTATTACATTTATTTATGTTATTATTTAGGTCATCCTATGGAATAACCATGGTTAAGTATACTATATATAGGAGGTATTGGTTAGTCTTTGATTATCACAGTAAGTATTCTACTCTTATTGCATTATTATGGAGGTTTCCCCCTCCAAGTGGCTTTTTTATATTATCTAGTATTCTACTTTGTTGTCAATTATTGTTGTGTGATCTCTCAAATTTACTTATTCTATGTAAAATATAATCATCTTGTGTGAAAATATAATTAATTTCATTAAAATTGGTTTTAGATATTTTATTTGGGCAAGTTCTCTATGGCATTATTTTTTTGGATTTGGTGAGGTGTGACTTTTACAAGTGAAAGGAGCAAAAAAACATAGCTTGCAATTTGGGAAGAATTAATTTTTTATATCAATGTAGTATTGTTTGAAATGATTTTTTGAAAAAAAAATATTTGGAACAATTTTTTTCCTCTTGCACATTTTTAGTTATTGTATTTTTCTCGATGAGATGATAGTAATGGTATATTCTACTAGTACACTTTTTTGGTATCAAAACATTTTACCCTAATGTGCAAAGGTAGTCATTAGATTCATCTTGGTAAAGTGATCACAATGGTACCATCTAATGGTACAATTTTTTTAGGGAATAAAATTATGGAATGAAACTCCTAAGAATCTTATTGGTGACGTGGAATCTAGAACTTTAGATTTGTTAATTTCTTAACTTCAGGGTAACATAAAGGGATTGGTGAAGCATGATGACCTTTTTGTAGTTAAAAATAATTTTTCAAAGATGTATAAAGAGATTATTGGGGTTCAAACTTAATTTCACTAGATAATTTAATAATTGGATGCCCTTTCATCTTAGTTATAGTCAAATAACTCTCCATTTCATCATTCGGGTCTTCCTCCTCTCAACACTAACAATTCCAATTCTGGTGTGAAATTGATGTTTCCAAAAGTGGACATGCGTAATTTTTATGGTAAGTATCCTTTAACTTAGATTACCCAAATTGATAATTTATTTGATCTACATCAAACTCCTAGTTCTCAAAAGGTAGTAGTGGCGTATATGTATCTAGAACATGAGCAACTCATTTGGTATTGTTGGTTGTGTGCTTAAAATAAAAAGAATGGTGATCATTTTACATGGTCTATTTTCATTGATGATTTGTTGGCTCATTATAAAAATAATTTATCTAATAAATACTTTAGCTACTTAGCCAAACTATGGAAAAAAATAACTATGAAGGATTATATTCATCAACTTTATAATCTATCCTTACGGGTGGAAGACATCATTGAGGAAAATTTGATTGATATTTTTTTGGGTGGCCTCAAAGATAACATAAAATTGGAGGTTCAAATGTTTAACATAGCATCTATATCAAAATATATCCCACAAGCACACATGTTAAAAGAAAAAGAGATGGTCAAATGGAAAACATTCACTATTGGTCATGATCGCACCTTTTCAGCACCATCATTTCCTCAATCCACCAGATTGATACCTTGACAAATTGAAGAAAATCGAGCCAAAGGGTTATGTTATGGTTGTAATAGTAAATGGATTAAAGATCATCACTATGATAAAAATAATCTATTTTAAATAAAATGTGCTAATGAGGATGATGATGAGGAGGAGGCAATTAGTGAGGATGAAGAAAGTCCTAAGGAGGAATATGAAGACTCTCAACCTACTATTTCCTATCAAGCCCTTTTAAGTATTAGTACTCCCCTAAATTTTAAGGTGGTGTGTTTCCTAAATAAATATAAGGTCACTATATTGATTGATTTTAGGAGCACACACTTCATTAAATAATAATTTAGTTACTCATTTGAGCTATTTCATTTATCCTACTCCAAAATTTTAGGTCATGATTTCAGATGGTGTTATTGTCAACTTCTAAGGAAAATGCCATAGTATCAATCTAGTTATCGGAGACTACTTGTTGGAATTTCTTATGTTTTTTATTCCCATGGAGGGAGCTGACATTGTTTTAGGAGTATAGTGGCTCACCACTTTGGGAACTATTGAGATGAATTTCTAGGAATTATTCATACACTTTCATTATAAGGGAAGGACATTTGATATAAAGGGATTAAGGGATAAATCTCCACAACTTATTATCTCCCATAAAATGACAAATATTATATGTAAGGGTGATAAATTATTTATATCTCACTTATTTTCCATAAAATTTCAACCAACTCATCCATCTACATCTCCTGATCTATAACAAGTGATTGATGCCCATTCGGTTGTTTTTTATGACATCTTGAAAGGACTTCCACCTAGCCACATGCATGAGCATGCTATCAAACTTATTCTTGGTAGTAAACCACCTAACATTAGGCCATGCAAGTATCCCTATGCCTATAAAAGTGAAATTGAAAAGATGGAATAGGGGATGTTGGATGTAGGAATCATTCTCCACAACCAAAGCAAATATTATTTTCTAGTTGTCATGGTGAGAAAGAAATATGATACTTGGAGGATGTGCCCTAACTATAGTTAACTCAATAAGTACACTATCAAAGATAAGTTTCATATTCCTATCCTTGATGATTTGATAGATGAATTAAATGGTTCTCTTTATTTTACCAAGTTATATCTATATTTTGGTTATCGTCAAATCTGAATCCATGATGAAGACATACCCAAAATAGATTTTAGGACTCATGAGGTACATTATGAGTGTCTAGCTATGCTTTTTGTTCTAAAAAAAACCAAACACCTTTTAGAGTTTGATGAATACTATTTTTATGTCATTTTTTAGGAAATTCATTATATTATTTTTTGATGATATCCTCATTTACAGTAAAAATTGGGAAGACCATTTGCACCATTTGAAACAGGTACTCTCAATTCTGAAACAACATTAGTTGTATGCTAAACCTTACAAATATAATTTTGGAGCTTGTGAGGTTGAGTATTTGGGTCATATGGTTTCAAATGAATGAGGGAATGTGGATCCTAAAAAATCCAAGCAATGGTGGACTGTCTGATTCCTAAGACACTCAAACAACTAAGGGGATTTCCAAGGCTAATTGGTTACTATCATAGATTTGTCAAAAATTATGGTAGAATTTTAGCCCCACTCACCTCTTTTTTAAATAAAGACTCATTTTAGTGCATTGATAGAGATACCAAGGCATTTGAACAGTTAAAATTGTCTATGTGCACCACTCCACTGTTGGCCAGTCCTGATTTTTCCAAGACTTTTGTGGTTGAATGTGATACATCTGGGTATGGTATGGGTACTATACTCATGCAAGAAGGTAAGACACTTGCATTTGAAATTCATCAATTGAAGCATAAAATTAAATACAAGCCCATCTATGAGAAGGAAATTATGGCTATTTTTCATGCACTCAAATAATGGATACCTTATTTGATGGGTCATTACTTTCAAGTAAAGACTGAACATGATAGTCTCAAATATTTTTTGAAACAATGATTATCATCTGAAGAATAATATAAATGGGCAACTAAGATGTTAGGCTATGATTTTGAAATGGTTTATAAGAAAGGCAAGGATAATGTAGTGATATATACACTATCCAAGAAAGATTAATTAGTTGAGGCATTGCTATGTGTTATGACCATTCTATAGGCATATTGGCTAGATAAAGAATGATCAGAATGGGAAAATGATAGTGATACCCATGATTTGATTCAAAATATTCAAAAAAATTTGGGTGGATTTGAAAAATTCACATGGAAGGGTGATACATTATGGTATAAAGATAGATTATACTTGTGTAATAATTCTCTTATTAAAAACAAAATCCTTTAGGAACTTCATGCAACTTTAATTGGGGGTCATTTAGGATTTTTGAAAACCTATCATATAATCAAGTAAGATTTTTTTGGGAAGGACTCAAGGGGGATGTCTAGAAATATGTGGTTGAATGTATGATCTATCAACAAAATAAAGGAGAAACCATCAAAACCCTAGGTCTTTTATAGCCTTTATCCATCCCTAGCCAACATTGGGAAGAGGTGTCTATGGATTTCATTATAGGGTTACTAAGATCTAATGATAAAAATGTTATCATGGTTATGTTGGATTATCTCAGTAAGTATACTCATTTTTGTTCTTTATCATAGCCATTTGTTACTAATACATTAGCTTCTAATTTTTTCAATATATTTTATAAATTGCATGGTACCCCTAAGATCATTATTAGTGATAGAGATCCCATTTTCACTAGCAATTTTTGGAATGAGTTATTTGCATGTTTGGGCACCTAGTTGTCTTATAGTTCATCCTATCATTCTCAATCAGATGGATAAATTGAGGGAGTCAAAAATTTTCTAAAAGGATATCTCCATTGTTTGGTTTCTAATAAATAGGACAAACAGGTTCATTAGTTACCACTTTTTAAATGGTGGTATAATAATTTTATTCATAATTATTCTAAAATGTCTCCTTTTGTGGCACTATATGGATATCACCCTCCATCCATCACTTTAAACTTGAAGGTCCATCCTAAGGTTCATGTAGTTGAATAACATATTCACCATCAATAGGAGATCCTTATAAGTTTGCATGAAAATTTATCCATGGCCTAGAATTATATGAAGCAGTATGCAGATCAACACAAGAGTGAGAGGAATTTTTACATTAGTGATTGGGTCTTTGTTCACTTTAATCCATTTAAGCAGATGTCTTTGAAGCAATATAAAAAGTATAAAAAGTTATCCCTTAAGTATTATCGGCCTTATAAGATCTTGTAAAAAAATGGTACTGTGGCCTACAAGTTAGATTTTCCTTCCTCCACTCACATACATCCAATATTTCATGTATCCTACCTAAAAAAAGTCATTGGACATAGAGTTGCTACTTAAATTGAGTTACCAATATTCAATGAGGAAGGAAGTGTTATTATTGATCCTTAGGTGATCCTTCAAATATGCACTAAGTAGTTGTAGTCTAAAATGATTAAGGAGTACTTGATCAAATAGAAGAATATGCCTTGTGAAGATACCAATTGGGAAGATGAATCCTTTGTGAAAAAACATCTAGAATTGACTCAACATTGAGGATAATTTTGTTTTTAAGGGGAGGGGCATGCTATTCCATTAGCCTTTGGTGTGTCTAGTGATATGTGTCCCTGACTTGTGGCTTACATACCTCTTTTATATTCTTCTTACATTTTTCTATGTTCTTATTTAGGTCAGCCTATAGAATAACCATGGATAAGTAGAATATATATAGGAGGTAGTGGTTAGCCTTTAATCATAATATTAAGTATTATTCTCTTATTTCATTATTTTGGAGGTTGTCCCCTCGAAGTGGCTTTGATATATTATCTAGTATACTACTCTGCTATCAATTATTCTTGTGTGGTCTCTCATATTTGCTTATTATATGTGAAATATAATAATTTTTTGTGAATATTTAAGCAATTTCATTACATGTACTTGGGTTTATTTAATTATTTAAAGTAATCTTAGCTTGTGCCATCATCAAATACCATTTGTTGTGCTCGTCACCAACTGCAATTTCTAGTAAACCAAGACTTTGATTAAAAACCTCCATTTTCCCATATGTATGAGGGTGATAGGATAAAATGAAGTATAATATTATGCCCAACTTATTCTATAACATCTAAAATTTTCCAACAATCTTTATATCTCTATTTGACATGATGCTTATTGAAAACCCGTGCAATCTAATAATTTATTGAAATAATGGATTTGTAAAATGTGTGGCATCCCTAACCTTGTTTCATGCTAAAAAGTGATTCATCTTAGAAAATATATTAAAATATATATATATGGAATCATTACTATTGATGCAGGAAATTGCACCCAATGGCAAGGAAACCAGTTCCTGCCTTCTCCTTGCAACATGGAAACTCCACTCTCGCCTGTGGGATGGTGAAGCAGGAGAGGAGAGTCTCTAGTTAAGGGCTACCTCCCTTTGATGTATCATTATTTGTTTTAGGTAGTACAATATATATATATATATATATATATATATATATATAGGTTTATAGATAAAGTGGGGGGGAAAGGGAGGAAGAAGTAGAAAACAAACAACCTACTCTAAGGAGGTGATACACCAAAACAATATGACCCTTTCATAATTTTATTATTTGGTAGTGATGCATGCCTTGTCATTTCTCAACTGGTCATCACTATTGAAAATGCTTTCAAGCATGACCAGACCTTTAGGGAGTTTATTGTTCTTCAATTGAACAATATGATTGCCATATTGCTGCTGTAATTTTGCCTGGTTGTGTGTTGTAAACTCAGCTTCTTCTTTTAGAAAGAAGGCTATCTACTGGTCACTTTTGAATACTTACCAATTTATGATCTTGTTTGGGATTGAAGGCCAAACCACCACTTTCAAGTGGCATGAACCACAGTCTCAACTTATTTCCTTTGAAATGTCAAACTGGGTGCCAATTGCTGCCAAGGCTATCTACTGGTCACTTTTGAATACTTACCAATTTATGATGTTGTTTGGGATTGAAGGCCAAACCACCACTTTCAAGTGGCATGAACCACAGTCTCAACTTATATCCTTTGAAATGTCAAATGGGTGCCAATTGCTGCCAACCTGTTTATTTTGCTCCCTGGGAATAGAGGCAATGTTAAAAGTAAGAAAATCCTCCACCAAGTCCTAAACTCTATGTTTGTAAGACTTTAGTAAGGAGTTCTTGGTCAGATTCAAGCCTCTTACTTGATTTATAATTAGTTCACTATCTCCCAAGACTTGTAACTCCCTAATCCCTCTTTTTCTTTCCCATTCAAGGCCATGGATCAAAGACTCATATTCTACAACATTACTCATGCAAGAGAATTGGAAATGGAAAGCTAAAAAGTATCTTTCCTTTGAAGGGGAAACCAACATCGCCCCACCACCAGTGCCTATTTTACTTTTGGAACCATCAAAATATAGCTGCCATAAGCCAAGGTCTTCTTCGATTTCCTTTATTAAATTTGGCATGAAGGCACCTTCCTCATGCATGCAATAGACTCCAAGTTCTACCTCAATGAATTTATATGGATCATGTTTGAAGTTATCATTTCCCACTCATCCAAGAGTAAGTTTGTGACTCCTTCAAGAGTAGAGGATGGAGATTGGTCCATCTGAGACTCTTCTGGGTTGATGATGGTGTAACTGACATTTGTTGCCTTAGGTGAATATGGTTCTATATGGTCCTTGTAGAGTGGCTCAGACTCAATTTTCACTTTGGTCCCATACTTGGTTTTGAAAACTAGATATGACCAATTCATTGCTAGATAACCACCTATTTTTGTCATGAAGTCCCTAGGCAAGCAAATTGCAAAATACAGAGGAACATCTGCTACCACTATATCATGGGGAATTGAGAAAGTTGGGCAAGCATGCAATGTCAAGTCTAAACCCTTCACAATCCCAACTATTTTTGCAAGTGTCCCATCTAGCTGTAGGACTCCTTTGTTCATTTCTTGATACTTCAATCCCATTTTATCAGCAATGCACTTGGGCATCACTAATGTGCTGGCTACACTATCAATTATGCAGTTATGCACCAAGAAGTCTCCAATGACCAAGGATACATAGAAAGGAGGAGTTTTCTCTTCCTTCTTTAGCTGTCCTAAAGTGGAAGGCTATCCATTTGTCATCAAGACATTATCAGTGCTGGCTGGGACAACTTGATAATCCAGCTCATTCAATCCCCTTTTTAACACATCCTTCTAGCCTAGAAGAGACAATGAATCCCATAAAGAGATACTCACATTTAGCTTCTTCATCTGATCCACTATATTGATTTGAGGACTGCCATGCCTCAAGCTTTCTTTGGGGTTGATTCCAAGCTGAACTACAGGCTGAGGGGTTGAAGGTATAGATGGTTGCCTAAAATTTGGGGCCTTTGCATTAGAGTGTGATGGAGGAGGTGTTGTTGATACCTGAGTAGTAGCCTGAGCTTCTCCCATTGCCCTTCTCTTAAACCTCATGTTGGCTGCAACACAATCAGCCTAATTTTCTGTAGCACCCACATAATTCACTGAATAAAAATCTTCTTCCAAATGATTCATTAGGGCAGAATCAGACTGAGCCTGATTGTTACTCATGTTGGGCTGCATTGAAGGTTCAAAGGCCTGAGATTGAGTGGCTATTTGGTTGTCTATATTTTGAAAATAGTTCATCACTTCATTTGTATAGATAGCCTATTCTTGACCATATCCCATGGTCGAACAGCTTGACTGCTCTTGTACTAAATTATTCTAAATAGGCACCATGGCCTTAGATGATGAAGAGGGACCAGTGTTATAGTTTTGAAAAGGCTTGGTTGTAGTGAGCTACCCCTAATTTTGGTTATAATTTTGAAAGGGGGGTCTAGGAGCCTGGCCATATTGTTGATATCCTTGGTTCGGCCTATTGCTTTGAGCTTGTTGCCTTTTAAGGGCAACAAGTTCATTTGATATGTTTTACAATAGGCTTTTAATCTCGTGAAGCTCATTAGATGAAATAGAAACTGGCTTCTCAATGCTAGGTAGGGGAGCAATTATGGGAGCAACAGCTTAAATTGGGGGCAATAATTTTAGGAAAAGTGGCATGTTAGGCCTAGGGGTGATTTTCCCAGCTTGAATCAAGCAATTTTCAGCTGCTATGGTGATGTCATAAGTGGCTGGAAGTATATGTCCTCCCATGGATTGGATCATCACAATAATATCACTATTTAACACCTTTAAGTAGTACAAGAAAGCATAGCTAGGAGTTGGCCTGACCAGGATGGGAATTATATCCCAAGTCTTTTAAAAGTGTGTGTTGAAGTCTTGCATATATTTTTGCAGAGCTCTCTTTATGGTCATCAGCTGCTCAGCAAGAGAGAGGCCATCACTTTATTCCCCAAAATGATTAGTTAACTAAGTGCCCAGTTCATTCTAAGAATGTATGGAATTCACAAGCAAGGTCCCGTACCAATAAAGAGCCTTGCCTTTAAGAGACAGTGCCAGCAACCTGATGGCAATATTTTCTTCTATTATATTGTGTATATTGCAAAGGTTGGAAATATTCTTAATATGCTTAATGGTTGTAATAGGTCCCACTCCATCAAAAGAAGGCACATTCTTTAGAGCTATTCTCAGAATTGGATCATAGCGTGGGAGATTTAGGGGGTTCTCACCATGAAAAGCTACAAAAGGTAGTGCCATGGCTGGGATTGGCTATAACTGGGGTTGAGATGCATATGTGGCTCTTACAACAGGCCTAGGAGGATTGATTGCTGGATAAGGATAGGTTCTTTCAAATTGTAGTCTTTTAGCAGAGTTTAGAGTTAACTCAATGAAATCAAAATGGACCCCTCTTGAAGCAAACCTTGTGGTGACCTTAGGCATAAAAGATTAAGAAATTGGTTTTGAAAATATAGAATTGAAGCTCTTACCAATGGAGTCGCCAGATGATGGAAGACTAAAAATGGTTGTATCAGGACCAGCATCAATCTTGAACTTTACTAAATTATCAAACTGAAGGTCCCATTGGGCGTGCCAAAAATAATCTATTGACCATTTTTTGCCCACCAGGCTAAAAATTGGTCCTCTCCTGTCCCTGTTATTCAAGGCCATTTCATTTTTTTTCATTTTTTGCATGAATCTACTAATTTCTATGGACTCTGTAGAATTTCTATGGACTCTGTAGGTCTAAATCTATAGACTCTGTAGGTTAGTATTTTGGTGCATGGAGAATCAATTCAAAGAGTTTTAGGTTTTACAAAGCTTCTTTGGGCTCTGGTCTAAATAAAATCACAAGAAAGGTTGGTGTCTTTGAACCATTAAACTAGTTCAATTGGTTCAAGTTCAACGCTTCTAGTTTAATCAATTCAAATTCAATGCTTCCAGTTTAATTAGCTTAAGTTCAACATTTGGTTCAATGTAAAAGAGTCCATCGACCCTCATAACTGATTGGTGCACTTAGTTGAACCATTGAACCAAATTTTTGGTTCAACAGGTACAGTTTAAGGGAAAAAGTTCAATGAAGAGATTCATCAATATTGGTTCAACATGGAAGTTTAGCAGATGGTTTGGTCTCTTGGTTCAAAGCATCTTATTTAAATTTGGTTCAAGAGTTCGTCAGTTAAATGGTTGAAACTTAAACTGTTGAACCATTTTGGTTCAATGTGTCCGGTTTAATGGGCAATTGGTTCATGCAAGGAGTTCAACAGTTTAATTCATACTTCATCAGCTTTTATGTCTTTGGCATCAACACACAATGCTTGAACCAAACCATTGAACCAATTTTGGTTTAATGGGTTTGATTCAAAGGTAGGGTTCAATGAAGAGTTCAAAGGAAGGTTTCAAAGGTTCATCGGCGTGCTCAGTTGAACCATTGAACCGTTGAACCAAATTTGGGTTCAATGGCTTTGGTTCAATAGGCTGGTTCAATGCATGGTTCAAAGGTATGCCTTTGAACCGAAGGGCAGTCAATAGTCAAATGACCTTTTCAGAGGGCTGACACTTTAAGGACTTTTTAAAGATTTGGGCATGGTTTAATTCAATTCAAAGGTTCATCGGCTTTTGTTCACTCCCCATCAATGCTCAATGGCTGAACTTTGAACTATTGAACCAAAATTTTGGTTCAACAGGTTCGATTCAAGGGTCTGTCCCAAGTCAAGGGGGATCTTCAAGTCCAAAGCGCCCTTTCAAAGGGTGGACACTTCATATTAAAAAATATTTGGGTGCGCCTCAAAGTAACAAAGGGAAGAAAAGGGAAAGAATTTTTGTGGACAATTTATCCACAAAAATGCATAGCCAAATGCAAATTCAAAGTCAAACTGGTGGAAGAATTTTTGTGGACTTTTGTCTACAGACAAAAGTCTGTGAGAAACAAAGCCATGGAAAATCAAATAGCAAATACCCAGGGAAATTGACCTGGGGAAATTATTC
Source organism: Torreya grandis (assembly GCA_037957365.1). Lineage (NCBI taxonomy): Eukaryota > Viridiplantae > Streptophyta > Pinopsida > Cupressales > Taxaceae > Torreya > Torreya grandis. The sequence continues at coordinate 1,404,396 of JARHVA010000850.1, read as the reverse complement.
GCAGACAATTTACCCGCAGAAGCCCAGGTGGACTTAACGAAGACAAAAAAGACATAGGTGCCTAAGGAGATGCCACATGGACCTGATGATGGCCACGAGGCTATCAAATTTAAAATAATATAATATCCATTGATATTCAAAGCATGACGGGCATAGAAGCATCAATTTTAGCAAAATGGAATAACCGTTTGTCTTCAAATGAGAAGCACTAATCAGGAAAGAGCCAGAATGTAGCGACCCGCTAGTATATTCACCCAAGGAGCCAAGTAGCCAAAAAAGGACAAATTCCAAGTGATAAGTAGAGTGACAAGGCAAAGAATAGTCAAGCAATCCAAGTGGCATAAATAAGGTAATTTATTGCCTAATGGCATAAATGACAAACAAGTAGAGCGACAGGTAGGTGATGACTGAGCAGTTAGATCCAACTGGTGCAAATTGGAGAAGCATCTTTAGCAAGTGAAATAGTGCCACTACTTCCTCTGTCTCACATTTAATGGGAAGGTAAACTGTGTAAGTTATCCAAGTAGGAAATGTAAGTCTTGAGCAGGCAAAATGAATATTCCATTTAATTCCTTGAGTGACTTGTTCTCTTCATGAAAGGACACATATGCCACTTGTAAAAGAGGGAGCACCACATGGGCCTCTTTGTTTCTCATATATATTGGTAGACTTGTTCATTTGTAAGGATCTTTTTCACAAATTTACAAGGCACAGCCCTGCTAAAATTTCCACCTGAGTCTATAAACATAATTTTACCTCTTCTTGAATAGATATTCTCTGTATGTCCTAAGTATTGATTTGTGTTTATTCATTGTCTTTGATGCTCTCAAAATTTCAATACCAACACACCAGCTATCTACAAGGCACCATCTGTAGCTGATAGGAGAAGAGTCCTATTTTGGAGTGCACGACATAGAGGATTATCTACAGAGTGCTTCTTATTACACCTTTTGATGAACCTCCTCCCTGTATCTTTCATTTTTTACCTCTCTATCAAGATTTTATATTTCTTCTTCTATCAAGAGTGAAGTTTATAAGTGTGTTTTGTCTGATTTTAAGAGTGGGTGTGAAAGGGTCATATTGTTTTGGTGTATCACCTCCTTAGAGTAGGTTGTTTGTTTTCTGCCTCTTCCTCCCTTTTCCCCCCCAGTTTATCTATATACCTATATATATATATATTGTACTCCCTAAAACAAACAATGATACATCAAAGGGAGCTAGCCCTTAACTAGAGACTCTCCTCTCTTGCTTCGCCATCCCACAGGCGAGAGAGGATTTTCCATGTTGCGAGGAGAAGGCATGAACTAGTTTCCTTGCCATTGGGTGCAATTTCCTGCATCAACAATTACCTTGATGTGTTCCTAGCAATCCAAGAACAAATTCCATACTTAATGCATCCCATAGTTTATTTAGAATGGGAGATGGTTGACACAAACCAGAATTTTCAATCTTGACTTTAACATTTTGGAAAAATATACACTTACATATAAAATTATTCACATCCATACCCATATGTGGCTAATATTATTTGTCACTAAGCCACACCAAGGTCTCATCATAGCAAAAATAACTAGAAATACCTCATTTATGTTTATATTTCAATGGGTTATCTCTCATGGAACCTTGAGGTATGCACAACCTCCTACATTTGAAGAACAACCCATATTGAATCATATAATCCAATAATGTATTTTTTTCCATATTTTTTGAATTCCTATATGTTTTCCATGAATTTAAAAAAATTCAAGTCTTCCTCATATAACTCTTTTATTGATTAAAACCCAATGACCATGACTTTTAGTTCATTCCCAAAAAGAGATCACTTATTTAAGGCATCAAAGCAATTATTGAACTTCTCATTTACATGTTTTGAAACAAAATAATAGCTTTGAATAAAATATACCCATTTCATGTGAGTTTTACTGATATTATCTTTATTTTTTTCGAACTGTAAATCATGATTTTCCATATATAAAATGAAATCCTTTTGAAAAAAATAGTGTTTTTGATGAGTGTCTCCAATCTATTCATTTAGATCAACTCATCTTGGTTGATGTCATGTCAAACCAAGGTTGGTGTCTAATGGATTTCAAAAATAAGGTGTCAAATATATTAAATAATAATTTTATTTTTGGGGTATTTATGGATCATTTATCCATAATGATCTATTATAATTTCTTGATTTGAAATCTATCTAATTAATTGAAATGAAAACATTCTGATATATAATTGAAATACTAAGAAGAGAAGTAAACACACTTTTTTTGAAAACTAAACACACTTTAATCTATTTACTAAATTGAAATTGTGTTTGGAAGTAAATTATTAGAAAGGAAATTCTAGAATTTAAAATAGAAAGTGTCTTACAATGGAAACACACACACAAAGACCTGTAGGTTATATCAAACAACACTTTTAACTTAAAAATGTAGAAGATTAACTTTCATATAAAACATAAAACACAATAAAATAATTATAGTTCCTCAGTTTAATGGACATTTGATCTCCATTGGAATATGATGTAAGCCATATTTAGTCTTTTAGGAACATCAAATCTTTATTGGCTCGAGAAAATGTTTACAAAAATGGAAAATACTTCAATAGATCTTACTTAATCTCAATTTCTCTTTATCTTAATAAATAATAAATAGTAATCAACAAAGAGATGTTGGTTATATTTACCAACATGTTTACAATAGCTTACTAAAATAATCACTCCTTAATAAGATTGCTAATAACACCTAATTTATTTATAAAATAGAAAATAAGTTACAACCTCCTTCAATTTTTTAAGATAAATGGTGGAAGAGATGTAGAGGTTTACATGTAGATATATTTGATTATTGATAGTTAAAATATATTTATTTGTAGTTATATATGATTTGGTGACCAAATTCCATAATATTCTTAGTGATGCCTTTCAAAACATTATTAAAAATACAATGTCTATAAATAAAAATACTATATTTGGTAAGATTATGCATGAATTTGAATCAAAATGGTTTACAAGGTTCTTGATCAAACATGCATGATGCCAAAACATCCTCTAATGATATTTGAGTTTGACATGAGTGACTTCAGAGATACAATGCCACACTCTAAATCCAAACTAATAGACTCTAGAGTTGGGCTAATAGACTCTAGATCCAAAGTGGTAGAATCTAGAGCCGGATTGGTGGAATCTAGATCTAGATTGGTAGACTTTGGAGCCAGATTGATATACTTTAAATATGGTCTAAGCTTCTCCATAAGGTAATGTTTTTCAATGTTCTTTAAATGGTTTATTTTTTCACCAAAATCATAGTATTCAATCATAATGTGTTTGTGCAACTTGTACATAAAAATTGATGGCTTTTCCATATTAGGGTTATACCATAGTTATAATACAATAAACATTAACTCAAACATACTAAACAATGTAAATTTATTAATTTTCTACTTTATATTAGAAACAAGTTATAAAATAAAAATTTAAATCCATTAAGAAGGAGATTAATAAGGTAAAAATGAGGTCAATACTTAGATGTAATTATCCATTCTATGACTTATCAGTCCCACACACTTTACTTATTCCATGTCTTATTTCAATCTACCATCTTCATTATTAATAATCGAGCACTTTCCTTTCCAAATTATGGTTGAGATCATAGACATCATAGTATGTGTCTGAATTGTTCTCTAGCGGGTCAACAAACCCTTTATGAGTCTAGAATAATGATTTCCATTTTTCAAAATACTTAACAGTATAATGTGGCACATTATTATATAGAGACATAGGGCTAAGAATGAATGGAGGTTTGAATCTCATACCTCTCCACTTCTAACCATACATCTGATTAAATTGTTGAATTATCTCTATAATAAATCTAGCTTTTCTAAACTCCATCTAAGGTTGGTAAGTGAAATCACCTCTCTTAATTTCAATGAGATATTCAAGGTTTTACATTTTTTATCACATGAATTAAATGATTCATTTAAATGGTACTACATAAATTATTCAAAATCTATGGTAATCTATTTTACAATTTTTTATTAATGTTCTCTAAATGTTGGTTGGTACTTAATGTTTCTGAATAATACAATTTTTCATTTTGTATTAGGAAATTTAACTCTCATACAAAGGCACATAGTGTTTCCTTTCTTTAAATATTCATCATTTATTGTGCTCCATGAAATTTGGTTTTGTAGAGTAGAAGTGTAAGCTCTAAGTTGATATTTTCCTACAACCATATTGATCAAGAATTAAGACATATAACCCAATATAAATCCACAAAAATAAAATACATGTAACATATTATGTTGATCTAGGGTACTAGTCTGATAAGATTCAATGAGTTGGTTTTCATCTTCTAAGTCATGAGGTAATCCACAATAAATTATTATTATTTTAAATCTAAGGAGTTATTCATAGATTAAAAAATTATAGGCTAAGGTAGGTCTCCTACAAGCTAAAAATTTCTCTCCTAACTCACAAGCTACTTGGAGGGAGACTATAATTTTTCCTTCTATTTTGTTTCTTATTCAAGATCTATCCTTAATTTCCTATTTTATATATTGATCCTATTTAGTTCTTAACAAGTTTCATCTCAAATGGTCATGTTTTCCTAATAAATAATTGTGTCTAAACTACTTGGTCTTCTTGTGCTTTTTGCATATCCACTTTTCTTTCAAGGACACACTCTCATTATCTTTATGCAAAGAATGGATCTTAATTTCCTCTAAATCCTTTTGTAAAGATTAGATAGGGTCTTCCTTACCTTGTATCTCAATTCTGAGGAAGGTAATTTATTCTTCTTACTATGATATAGTAGATTCAACTTTGGACATGATTAGAGTTTGTTTTACTTGTTCATCTTCATTATGGCTAGAGGAGTGAGTTACTTATATCTCTATGATTGGATATTTTACTTTATCCTTTAGTTTAGATGAGGAAGATTCAAGGAGTTCCTCAGTTTCTTCAAATGCTTCTGCCATGGTTGCCAAATATTCAATATTGAATGGGGGTTCATCTCTTATTTACTATTTTATAATTTTTTCTCTAGTACTTAGAGTCTCAACAAGATTTCTTTGATTTAGACTAGATATTTGTAACATCCCTCTCTTGATAATATTCCTCCTCCAATATAAGCCTTATTCTTATTTTTGGGAGAGATATTGGACTAGACTCTTCCTTTTGAGTCTTTCTTCTTGAACTTCTCCTTACGATACTTATTGATAATACCCTTGGAGCCAATCACTCTTCATTAGATATTTCCATGATCAGAGCTTGGATAGTGGCTAGTTCTAGGGTTTCCTCAAAGCTAGGTTTAGGTTTCAATTTTTTCAACCTCTTTTCCTTATCTACCTTTGAATTCGTATCTTCACTATAAGTTCTTTCTTTTAAACTAGATCTTGATGTAAGGGAGGAACAAAGAGGCCTTATTTTTGTTTCATATTTCCTATTTAATTTTATTCATAGAAACACATCCCAAGTATCTTCTCCATCCTATGTATTCATGAAATGATGTTGTAAAATGAGCTAAATAATTCCATGATATTAGATGGAAATAATTCTTTGCACATACTTTTTTTCCATGACCTAAATGGCCTCATACAAAACTCTAACAAATTCACTCTCCACTATAGCTTATGAAGTCATTATTTAAGGTGAGTAAGGATTTTCATTAAATAATAATCAATATAAATATATATCCCATCATAAGTGAATTATTTTATCACAAAAAAGTAGTTATTTTATAGGGTTTTGGTAGACTCTCTCTATTGATTCCCTTAGCAACTATTTTAGGTTTGAAAATTATCTTATGAATAAGCATCCCTTATTCATGAAATATTTAGATCATATCCTTTAAGTTGGACCTTCCTAAAAATATAATTACTTCATTTGGAATCCTTGAAATCTCATTAATAACCTAGTTACTTACTAGAATTTTGACCCCTCTCACCTTGGTATGATCACTCTTGATGTTGATAATGAATTCTTTGATAAGACATTCATCATGTTCTTGAAATTTAATCGAAAACTCCAACCATCCTAATAATTCAAATATGGAAAACACTACTTCATCCTCAAGAAACAAACATGCATATTCTAGCTTAGATCTCTTCTTTTGCCCCATCTTTTATGGCTCATTATTTACAAAAGTTTATGATGCTTGAAGAAAAACTATGAAGATCTCCTTGTAAAGGTGAAATTGGTTCCTATATAAAATAATATTTGTTTTTATATAAAAAATATATTTTAAAATAAGTGTGGGATCCTTAAGGCATCCCTACATTAAATTTTCCCTAGATTCAAGTATATCCTAGACCTTTAAAAAAATATAATCATTGATTCATGTGGAGATATTTAGAAAAACATCAAATCCTTTTGTGTCCTTTTCCTCATTCTATCTTGTGCAATCATATTCTCCCAATTAATTATGGTAGGTGCCTTGATATGACATCCTCATCATTACACTTTTCTAAAAGTAATTTTCCCATATGATTGCTTATGTCATATCATCATGACAATAATATGTCACTCTTTTCACTTGGGAGAAATCATAAATTCATACCTTTCCTTGGAAAATACTTTTTTATTTTTGAAATGACATTTTAATGAACCCCTTTTAATGGCATATTTCTATTTTGAATAAATATCTTTTCAAAAATAGATAGATGTGACATTTTGATAACTGAATTTTAATACTATACATTTAAAAATAAAGTACAAATTGCCTTAACTTAGTTTTCATGTTATGTTTATTTGTTTAGGTCACCACTTGTCCTATGAAAAAGACCATACTTGTGAATTTAAAAGAGAATATACAACATACATAAGCATGGATTTTATTGCTTTGTTCCCTGAAAAGTTGTCATTTTTGGTTTTTAACTTTTCATCCCCCATTTATACATACACACACACACACACACACACACACACACACACACACACACACACACACACACACACACACACACACAGAGATATATATATATATATATATATATATATATATATATATATATATATATAATAATTTTTTGTTAAGAGGAATGTCATTATTGGTTTTCAATTCTCTTATTTTATTAATTTTTAAATTATCATCCTTTAAATTTGATGGAAGAACAAGGTTCTCCCATGTAGCCAAATTCATCTTGAGACTGAATTTACTTTAATAATTCATCTTTGTTTGAATGTTTATGATAAAGTCTTAGCCTATGTCCATTAACTAAGACTATTATTTTGTTCCCATAAATGGTTAGAAGCTAAACTGAGCCATTTTCAAAGATATTTTCCACTTGATAGGGTCCCAACCATTTATTACGAATATTTCCTTTAAAATTTTGGTACTTTGAATCAAATAACAAATCCCAATATCCTTCATAGAATTTCCTCTCTTTGATGTGATTATCATTCCACTATTTTATCTAATTTTTCAAGGACTCAATTTTCTATAAATATTTCAATCTCATCTTATCAAGTTGATTGAGCTAAAAAATCACATCTCTTTGTGCTTCATCCAAATCTATGCCCACTTTTTTTGTTATCCTTAAGGTCTACAATTAAAACTCTGTTGGAAGAAATGGATTCTTTACAAACACAATCTCATATGGTGAGAAACCTATATTGGTTTTCTATGTATTATTATAATCCCACACTACTTTAGGTAACTTTATCTCCCAATTATTTATGTTGATGCTAAATATCATGGTGAATATGTTCTCTATATCCTTATTAATGACCTCAACTTGAACATTACCATATGGTTGATATGGTTAGGATTTATTATGGGTTATATGATAGTGTTTTTTGAAGTATTTAATCATATTATAAATTAATTTATGCCCTAAATCAAATACTCAGGCCCTTGGTGATCTAAACTATTGCATGATCTTGTAGTACAAAAAGTCAGCAACTAGTTCTTCTCTAGTAAATGGTAGAGCATGGATTTTTTCCCATTTAATGACATAGTATATGCATACATGGATGTATTCCTTTCCTTGGGATAGTGGATCAATAGGAAAAAAACAATTCCACATTTCTCAAAAGGTCTTAGAACCACTAGAGGATGGAGAAGCATTTCATTATACAAGGTAGGTTTTCTAATCCTTTGGCAAGGATCATAATGCCATACATATTTTTTCACATTTATTTTAAGTTAATGATAGTAGTATCCATCTCTAAATATCTTATGAACAATACTTTTGGATAAATAGTGGCCTCCTCTCAGTTCATCGTGCCAAGGTCTTATAATGTCATAGATCTCATCCTCTCTTACATACCTATGAAGTACTGAATCAAGTATACATTTAAATAAAACACCATTACTATGTTTAAAATGATCACTATTCCTAGCCAAAAAAATTATTTATTTATTAGTAAAATAACAAGGGAGTTTTTATGTGGCTAGGTATTTTTCCATGTCAGCAAACCATGATGAGTGTGTTGAAACTATGAATAACTATTCATTTGGAAATTTTTCTACAACTAGTTCATCTTCACATAAAATATTCAATCTTGATATAAAATATTAAACGACATTAAATTTATGTTTCTTATTAATAATTATAATGTCAAATTACCATAATAGGAGTAGCCATGTGATGATCCTACCTTCCACCACTAGTTTATGCATTAGGTATCTTATAGTTAAATGGTCTATGTAAATAAAAGATTTATATCTAGTGATATATAAATTGAACTTGTTAATGGAATATATAAAAACTAATAATTATATTTCAATAGTGGTATAATTTCTTTCAATATGATTTATATTATTGCTAATATAGTAAATGAAATTCAAATTTCCTTCCATATATTTTTTCTTATTATTACCCCCATAGCATTGTTAAAGGAATTTGTATGTATGTGGAAGGGATGATCCCAATTATGACCCATAAAAATTGGATAAATGATTATTTCTCTTAAATTGACTCAAAATCGTATGGAGACTTGTCAGTCTATAAAAAATCAATATCTTTAGTAAGAAAATAAAACATAGGTGCAAAACATTTTACTAAAGTCCTATATAAAATGTCTATAGTAATTTGCATGTCTATAAATCTTTTAATATCAATTTGATTTTTTAGGTGTAGGTAGGTTAGATATGACTTCAATATTTTTGGGATAAACAAATATTCCTTGGGCTGAGATGTGATGACCTAGAATAATTCCTTGATCAACCATCATCAAGAATTTCTCATGGATCAAGGACAATTGATGCTACTCACATCTAGTTAGTACTATGTATAAATTATTTAAATCTTCATCAAAATAATAACCATGTAGTATAAAATAGTCCATACAAACTTATATGTAGTCATTGGTTAAATCAACAAAAATAATTAAAACTACCCTCTAAAAGGTAGTTAGTGCATTACATAGACCAAAAAGTAACTCTCTATATGTAAATGTTCCCCAAGAACATGTAAAATTTATTTTATCATGGATTTATTATCTAATTATAACCTCTAAACCCATTTAAGAATGATAAGTATTTTTTTCTATCCAAGTTATCCATAACTTGGTCTATGAAGGGAAAAGGGAAATAGTCTTTTATGATGGTCTTATTAATCTCTTTGTAATCTATACATATTCTCCACTTACCATTTTTGTTGGTACTATCACAATTGGTGAAAAATATTGAGTATTGGATATTGGGTATGAATCCCATATATAATAGTTTTTTTCTCTATTTTAAACATGTGTCTTAATGATGGGTTGATTCTCCTTTGTGGTTGCCTATCTGGTTTAGTGTTCTTTGTGTAGATATGATGGGTGAATATACTTGTATGAATGATCTTAATGTCACTATATTCACATGAAAAGGATTTTTTATGGTTCCTTAATATTTCAAATACATTTTTTTCTTTCTCATTGTTTAACCAATTATTTATACTTAACATTTTTCCTAATTGAAAAACTATTTTCTTGGTTTCAAGATAAATGAAACTGACCTAGCTATATTCACTCATCAAAGAGTTAAAAGGGTAAGGATGTGGTAGGATCATATTTTAGGTGGTTATGTATTTGAAAAAATACTCCCCTTTGAGATTACCATTGCTAATGGATACTGGAAGGCTATTAAAAATGTATCCTAACTATCTTGTGCCCACTTAATAATGATTTGTTGGAAGGGTGTGTGATCATACCTCTCATAAGGAGTGGATTATATGTTAATTGGCTGAAATTAAAAATACTTTACATTATACTCTAAATCTATATTGGTAGACTCCAAATCTAGACTGACACACTTTGGAACCAAACTAGTGGTCTCTAGAGCCATACTAGTATACTTTTAAGCTATATAGGTAGATTTCAGAGCTATACTAGTGGACTCCAGAGCTAGATTAGTAGACTCTAGATCTATTCTGGTGGCCTCTATAACTATAATATCATACTTAAAATACATAATACTAAACTCTGCATCCAAATTGGGGGACTTTGGAGCCAAACTAGTCATCTCTAGAGCCAGACTAGTGGACCTTGGAGTTAGACTGGTCTCTTTAATACCTCTTGTTTATGTGGTTTATAACCATTACCATGGCTAATGAGGAACTATATATTACTATTTTTATCTAATTCATATACCCATATGTGATCTAAAGAGTCTAGAGATAACTTGGTAGGTGGGTATAAGGAAATTCATTTTTCTTTTACCCCATTTGAAATGGTCATGTATCCTAACCTACAATATATGAGGTTTGATAATATAACCATCCATGTTCTTCCTAAGCTCAATTGACATCCTAGTCTTTTACTCTTAGATTATAGTATCATGAAATCTAGAAGGTATCCCCATGATTCCACTATTACATAGGCATCCTCTATGGTTACTTCAAGTTGGGAAATGGACTGGTTTACCTTCTATAGGATTACAAAATTAGGTTGTACCATAGTAAGGGATAATGATTTTATAGTGTTTATTGTATTTACACTAATGGTAGCTCCAAGGTCTAATAACACATTTGGTATTTATTTCATTCCTATATTCATAGTGATGACTAGACTTATAGGGTCTCCATACATAGGTAAAAGTGATTTCCCTACTAATAAGTCATCAATTTTACCATACACTTGTATATTCCTAGAATATTTCCTTCTTATCCATCGAATTTTTATACACAATCCTTTGATGACTTAAATAATGTCTCTTATGGCTTGTAGCAATGGTATTTCAATATTTATTTTTTCCAACTCTTGGATTAAATTAGATTCACTTATGTTTCTATCCTCCTAGAGTCATTTTAGAAAAGGAATAGTTGGATGAAATTGACTAGTTTCTTGAGGCATTTATTTTTTCTCATTAGGTTTTTACTTTCCCTCATTATCTTTTAATATAGTTAGTTAAATAGGGATATCTAGTTTTTCATTTGGGACCTTAGTTATGATAATTGGTGGGGGGTAATTCAGTGTTTTTCTTGATCTCAACTAGAAATTTTTATAGTCAATAACACCAACCCCTAAGTTTCCTTTTTGCTCAGTCCCATAGAAAATATTTACCTATCTATTTTAGGATTTTATATTGGTTATTTAGGTAATTGGGTTTGAGTTACTTGTTTATTTTATGAAGTTTTATTATTAGGGGAGGAATCAATAGTTGATATTATGAAAATCTCCTTCACTAATTAAAGGTTTGTTGGGATACTCATTTTTGGTTTGCCCATGGTTTCTAATTGGGTTGAGTAATCCAAATGTATTAAAGAGGTTAGGACATCCATGGTTGTGGCATATAATCTAATATACCCTATGTTAGTGGTCCTCATGTCTATGGATGTGCTTTTCCAACCCATGTAATCATCCATTGGTTATAAGGATCTCTTAAAATTAAATAGTTTTGGTTTTTATTGGAGGAAAATTGATTTCCCTATCTTTATATATATCAAGATCTTTTGTTTTTTTGGGTAGCCTATTTTAATTAGTTTTTGAAATTAGGTGGGAGAGAACATATTTTAGTATCATGATCATTTATATCATTTATACCACACGTGTCTATCTTGTCAAGAGTGAAATATTTGAGTGTATGTTTCAATCTATATTTTGGATAGTACAAAGCTATTGGTTTAGTAGTGGCATTAGTTTTTGATTTTAAACCATCTAGTGTGGTGTTTAATTGTAAAAAAATGTGTGTTTTGATATTTAAAAACTCCTCCATGAGTTTTCCTACATCATTATTTCCCTTTCCTATTTTCATTTTCCTAACACTAGCCCTTGTTCTTGAATGATTACTACATAGTTTAGATATATCATTGAGACCAGGTTTATTTGTCTCTTTTTACCATTAAGTTCAAATATTTCCTATCATCATTCAATCCTTTTAAGAAAATATTTTTTATCAAATCTTCCTCTAAGTCATACCCACATCTTCTATGTACAAATAGGAAGTGGTCACCATAGTCTTTAATATTCTCATATTCCTTTTGTTTTGTGTGGAATAATTATTAATTCTTATCCTAATCTACAATAGTATTAACATTTATCAAAGAATCTAGTTTCCATTTCATCCCATGTGTGAATGGAATTTGGTTTTAAACCCATAATTCATCTCATAGATGAATCTTTGATTGTATAAAGGAACTATTTTAGTTTGTAATTATTAGTTTTGTAATAATAAATTTGATTAAAGACCTTAAATTCAAATAGAAATTGATCAAGATATTATGTATAAAATCCCCTAAAGTTTGGAAATATAGATGGGGATATGTTATTAAGTTATACATTTTAATCTTGATCTAGGACAAAAGGATATGTGAATGTTATACTTGGTAGTTGAGGTCTATCTCATGTAACCTATTTAATGGATTTTTTCCCTAGATTATCTCCCATGGTTTCCCAAAAGATGTTTTAAAGAGTTATTTTGGGAGGTGTTAAATCATCAAAAGTGGATGGAAGGCTAATTGTTTGAGATTAAAAATTTGGCTATGTTTTAGTCTTAATTTCTTCACTTGAAAGGATACACCTACCTTTAGGGAATGATACCAAAGTATAAGTGAGGCTATAAATGGTTCCTCCTCAATATTCTAAAGTTATTTTCTTAGAAGGTATTCTATGGAACTTTCTTCTTGTGTCTTATTAGTGTTTATGCTCCATTGAGGGATATTTGGAATGCATATTCCATTTGAATCTCTTTGTATATTCATATACTTATTTGATTTTGTGATAATTTTTTCTTAATCAATTATCAATTTTTATATTTACACCCTACTGACACCTATAAATTCCCTAACAATGACACCAAAAATGATTAGTATCATAAACATCTTCATTTAGATCAAATCAACATGGTTGATGTCATGTAAAACCAAGGTTGGTCTCCAATGGAAGTTAGTATTAAGGTGTCAAAGATAATAAATAACAATTATATTTTGGGTGGATTTGTGGATCATTTATCCCTGAAGATCTATTCTAATTTCTTGAATTGAAATCTATATAATTACTTGAAAGGAAAAAACTTTTATACAAAATCGGATTTATAACAAGAGAAGTAAACACACTTGATTTGAAAAAGAAACACATTTTAATTTATTTGATAAATTGAAATGGTGTTTGGAAGTAGATTCTTAGAAATAAAATGATGGATTTTAGAATGTAAAAAGTGTCTTAAAATGGAAACACACACAAAAACTTGCATGTTATATCAAATCACATTTTTAACATAAAAATGTATAAGATTAACTAATAGTCATTTAAAACATAAAATACCATAAAAGGATTTCAATTTTTTAATTGACTAGGCCCTTATAATCCCTTAGTATAGGATGTATATCACACTATTGGGAATTAGTATTTGCATTGGGTAAATTACTATTTGCTATTTATTATTTACTATATGTTTAATAAGATTATTATTGGTTAGTGGGTTGATCATATATATTGTTAATATAAAACAAGATATGATTAGTTTATAGTTATGTGGTGAGATAATCAAGAGATATTAAAATCTCCCTATCTATAATAAACACAATTCATATATATGTAATATGTTAGATGAATTGAAATATTTTATAATAAATAATATATTGTTTTATTAAATATATCTCTATTTTTGGGTTTAACAATATTTCATGAGTTAGTCTCTCATATAAGCACACATAATACCTAAAAATGGTCTGAAAGTAGGAGGTTCTTGATGGAAGAATAAATCATTACGAGAGGCAATTATTATTCTAGTCTTTCCTTGAGTAATGGGAATTGGAAAGTTATTTACAACTAAGTGATTAACATATATGCATTTTTATGATTAGTTTGTATGAATGCAATATTTATTATAAGAAACATGTGTACTACTATAAATAATAATAAATATTTGGCTTGGTGATTGTATATCCTACTTGGATCTACATAACTCAGTGTGTTTAGTATGCATGTGTATATCAAATTTACATGTAATGTGGATTTCAACGTAGATTAGAACATTTTCTCATTGTATCTGATAGATCTAATCCTACACCACCATAGAAACATGTTTCATTATTGTTGTAAATGCATTTTATCTCTTTGGGGAACTATGTTATAAAAGTGTGGATGCCAAATTTAAGATTACATAACCACATTAATGTTTGTTCATGCACATCCATAATTCCAAAATTTTTAGAAATCTATCATCCTTCTCATGGAATAGATCTACATATCTTTTCATGAACAATATCATTCCACCTTTGTGAAAAATCCACAAATTGTCATAAATTCTACATCATTATCATACATTTTCCCAGGCTAAGATATGTTCAATAATAAGTATAAACTATGTTGTATTTTTATGTAGGTTGTTAATGTTATTTGTGTTATAGTGAAATTTGGTCCTTTTTATATTTTATTAGTGATATTTTAAATCTTTGTATTATATATTTTATAAAGTCTTTATAGTTTAATTTTTTTTCTATTTAGAATTTTAAATTTCATTATAGTTGTGCACTAAATTATGCTCACCCCACTAATTATACTAATTATGCTAATTTTTGATAATTTAGTCTACTTTCTATAATTCCTAGCTAAATTAACTAATAGCCAAATAACACACATTCCATTCCTATACCCCATAAACTTGTACCCCATCCTAAAACCAATTAATCCCCTAATTAAAACCATTAATATATTGTATTACCCACTAACCTACTCCTTACCAACTAGCCAATTTAAAATTCTAAAATAATGTACCTACCTAACCACCCCTATTATATCCTCTCCTAAAACCCTAAACCCTATGGGGAAATTTATAGAATTAGAGGATTAAAGAAATATTCCCAATTCTAACCCCATTCTCTATAACTCTCTAATTCTAGAGATCTCCATGAAATTAAAAATTCCATGGAAAATCCCTAGCCCTTGATATCGATGGCCCAAATTTGAATTTGAGAAATTGTTCTCTCCCTCCATGACTATTTAAACAAACCCTCCCTCCACCATCAAACTAACTTGGAAATACATAAAGTCATCATATTGTTTCTATTTTTTATCCATAAAGCTCTCTTGCATTCATCCATAACCACTAGCAAACCCATTCAATCACTTGGAATCCATCATTAACACTCATCAAGCAATCCAACATTTCAAGTTTTGGACATTAAATAATCCATTTGAAAATCTTGGAGTGGATCCATAAGGAGGTAAAAATTAGGGTAAGCATGTTCTTATTATTATGACTTGCCTCTTTTATCCATTCCTATTAGTGCGATTAAGTTTTAGGTTTTTATTACTAGAATTAGTAATATAGCTTGGATCTAAAATTTAGTGCACATTTTGGTGACCACAGTGGGAGATTACTCCCTTAACCAACATTATAAACTTATTGGAAGTGATTTGAGTGCTTGTAAGATAAATTGGATGTCAATTGAAGGATGGTTTTGAATATTTATCATGTATAGGCAAATTATGATTTTACACTGGTATTAGTGGTATTGTAGTCATGATTTTATAGACCCCATAAAGATTTTGTCAAATAAACACTAATGGTTATGATTTGTGAAAGATTTTTATGTTTGATAAAATTGTAACTTCAAAAGTTCTGATTTTGTTCTATTAATCATGGTATTATAGGATGTATTCATGATTTTGTCAAACTTAATACTTAGGGGTAGATCTATGGTCTATTCTTGATAACCCGCCCCCCTTGCAAGAATATTTTTTTATGTTTATATTTTTTTATGTGTAGGATAAGGAAGGGATTAACTTGACATTCATATATTGGTACATCTTCCACAGAGTCATGACTTTGTTGTGATTTTTAACTAGTAACTAAGGTTTTGTTAGGTATAGTCATCATTTTGTAAGAAATTAAGTTTGTCTCACACCTCTTGTTGTCACCTAATAGTAGACATATTTTTAAGTTGATTTTTATTTCTAGGAAAAGATTCTATTTTCTTCTTGTAGGATAAATAAGGTTTCACCAAGTTTGGAAGCATTTAGACATCATTCACAAAGCCACAACTCTACAAATAGTAACTTTATATTGGTAACTATAATTTTATTATGTAAAGTTGTGGTTTTACATAAATTAGGTTTGATTTTGACCTCCTACTAGTTACTTGACATCAAATTTTTTATAAACCCCTATTATTATATTTATGTTGTTTGGGAAAGATACTCTAGTTTCTAGTTGTAAGAAGGAAGATTTTAAGCTAAACCTTGACCTTTTACCATCTACTAAAAGTAGAGACTCTATAATGAATGACTTTGACCTGCTAGTAGTGGTTTTATCATTGATAGTTTTGGTTTGGTTCTTCCTTATAAAACTAGTAAAACTATAACCTATCTATTTTCTGGATCATCAATAGAAGGATCTTAGGTTCTGTATAAAGGGTTGTAAGGTTCCTTAAACTCAACCATAGATGATTTTGTCAATTTTAACCATTTATCAATTTTTTTATTTTGATTTAACCAAATACCTATAGAGGGGTCCTTACAAGTTGTTTTCTATGTTTGTAAGATTAAAAGGGGGTAGATGAAAGACAACACCAAACATCCCAGACCCCATCCCAAGATTGTTTTAGACATTGTTACAAACCCACAAGTCTTAAAATTGTGATTTTGTCTAGGCAATCATGGTTTTTTTAGTTTTAGTCATGGATTTATAGTTATAGATTCAACAGGGTATTTTAGGCCTACTAAGCTAGCATTATGTTTAATTTTCACTAAAAGTAGACTCTGAATAGAATAATAGAATCTTATTTATTTTAGCAGCATAAATTACTTTTTGATCATGTTTATAAATTGTCATAATATTAGACCTATTCCTATTTTGTAATTATTTAAACACATTCTTACACCTCTCTAATTAATTTAATAGTATAGTTATCTTAGTGATACTTGGTATATTTTATAATTCTGCTACTATCTACAAAACCACAAATTGCATTTTTCTAATAATTATAATTTTGTTATTCTAAATAGTGATTTTTTAAAAATGTCATGGTTTTGTAAGATAACTATCAAGGTCTACTAACATTATACAAATTTGTAACTCATAATTTGTGATTTTGTTTTATAATTATGATTTTATGCATTTTAGTTTCAATATTGCTTTGTGTATTTGTGGTTTTGTAGGGACTTGTAATATATACATATATATATATATATATATATATATATATATATATATATATATATATGTATGTATGTATGTATATATATTATGTATATATTTGTGAAAAATCATTTCATTATATATACTTATGTGT
This sequence comes from Torreya grandis, assembly GCA_037957365.1. Classification (NCBI taxonomy): domain Eukaryota; kingdom Viridiplantae; phylum Streptophyta; class Pinopsida; order Cupressales; family Taxaceae; genus Torreya; species Torreya grandis. Next base: position 1,386,738 of record JARHVA010000850.1, on the reverse strand, counting down.
GTGTTTACTTGTGAATAACCATCATATTTGTGCTCCTCACACATAGGTAATTAATGATTTCATTAATCATATCATGTTTTCTTATTTTTTAGCCCCACCCCCTTTAGGATAACATGTGACATGGAATTCATCCCCATATATGATATTAACATATAGGGGTTGGTGATATGGATTTAATCACCATGCACTAACCAAAATCCATATTCTGGTGGAGTCTAAAAATTAGGATAGTTGTCATTATCTACCTAAGTGGAATTACCCATAAAGGGTTCCATGGAGTGAGGGGAAGTTAGGCTCAAAGATATAGGGAATTTAAATAACATCCTATATGGACTTAGGCCCAACATACATTCTCATATATAGGGGATGCACCTAGAACCTTTTTTGTATACCTAGATTAAGAGCCTTTGGCTGTAACAAGTGTACCACTATAGGAGTTAGTATTTGCTCCAAAGTATCCATCAAGTGTGAGTGGGTTTGAAAGGGTTTGGTCAATACCATAATGGATCACTAGCCTACATCCTCACCCATGAAGCCATTATTTGGTGTGGGTATTGGGTTACACACCCATAATAGTTGACTAATTTAGGGATTATACTTATGTGTGTTTTTTGAGTGTTGTTTGTAATATGAGTTGGCCATACCTATATTTTATGTGATAATTTAGACACTTATAGGTTAACACTCATCATCATCATCATTATATCACATCCTTATTTTTAATCTTCACACTATTCACCCATATATTGGTCACTCATCCCCATTTGTCATTTTTAGCACCCATATAATACCTATTTAGATATCCCACTTGTTTAAAACCATATCCATATCACCTTTGACCACTATATTTTGTTCAAAAACCTTATATATATTATCATCTCATATTCACCCCATATCCTCCATATCCTAATATTTCATCCTTTTCATACATCCACTATCTACCCCATTTATATCCATCTTACAACACTTTCTTATAGTAATTACCCCTTTCACATCTTTCTTTTATACCTAGCTTATATATACCCCCTTTGTCTCAAATCCATTTGTATACTTCTTGACCAAATCTTATATTATCTATCATACCACCTCATACCTACCACATCATCTATCCATCTCATATCATTATAAAACCTTATAACATACCTAATCCATTATATCCAAATGTTTCATCTCTCTAGAACATTACCCATTATTTAATATCAATTCTACTATATCCAACATAGTATTCATCCCCTTCACATATTTTATTATCATTCATATCACAACATATTCTCATAATCATCATCCTTCCCACATATTTTTTTAATAACTAGTCAACATCCATTTATATAAAACCCATCTTAAGTGGTTATCATTCTTTTCCAATCCTACAACAACCACATATTACACATCCTATTTTTAATACATCTCCCATCCCACATCCATCTCATAACCTTTGAATACCATATTTTGTCTTGAAATCAAGTTATAATGGTCACTTATCATCTGTCATTTGTCATTTTATACATCTTCTAGACTAGGTATTATTAATACACATAGTCTTATAAGACTCTAATCTAACACCCAACACTTATCTTCATCTTTATCAGATACCTTTGTCATTTAGCACCCATAAAATTATCTCTTTTCTAGTAGGCAATGTATTTTATCCCATTACTCTTATCTATCCTTGATAGATTGGTCACTTATGAGACTCTATCTCTTGGTAATTCTTAGTCACCTCATCATATTTTAAAAACCATTACATCATTCTCTTTTGGCCACTAGTAGTTTTGTTCTCTATACATAGGTAGTATTTGAAGACTTATATCTCATCTATCACATTTCATAACATATATCTTTAAAAATAGTTATCCACACCCACACTCAACTTAGGATTGAATAGGCTTTCAACCAAGGTAATGATCCATTAGGGCATATGGTTAATCTAACTTGAGAATATGATGAAACACATAGTGATATGCACACAGCTGAGGAAGAATATGAAAGGTTTAACACTATCTATATGAGAAACGTGACCATGTCCTAACCCATGCCATTGAAATAGGGGGAACATTACCTTCAACCTTTGACAAAACTATCTTATATAATATAGTCCACCCTCCATCTCGTGTAAACCCACCCCATCAAAATATGCATACCAATCAATTACCCAAAAAAGTGGAAAGTGTGGAACACATATTTTCAAAATAGGAACACTCACTATCCCTTAAAAATAACCATATTAAGGATAATCAAAGATAAGATTTCATAGAAGATCACTTAGACCAATTAAAATAATAAATCAACCTTCTACTCTAAAATCAATGTCCACCATTTCCTCAATAAATCATCTCAAATAATAATTATGATAACAACAATACCACCAATAACATCCATAATGCTAATAATACCAATAAAACTCATAGCACCCATAATTCCCATAACACCCATATTCCCAAAGGAAACCAAAATCAAACCACCAATCTTATAAGGAATCCCACATTTGCATAAGAATGAAGAGAAATGAAAGTTACCCTCTAAAAAATAGATCCATGATCAGAAGCCCTCAAATGTAAGTATTAAGACTTTTATACCTCACCATTGGACATGAGTATTTACAAATACCCTTTCCTTCACATTTTTAAATACCTAAATTCGATAAGTATCGAGGTAAAGGAGATCTTAGAGATCATGTCCACAAATTCTATGTGGCGTGCTATGAGGTGGCTTACATAGATGATTATTTGTTGAGAATTTTTCTTAAAAGTCTCACTAGACCCACTTTAGAATGGTTTATGCATTTACCTAAGGGGTTAATATATAGATTTGGAGAATTGATAGAATAATTCATTATAAATTTCTCATTTAATATTGATCATGGTATATCCATAATTAGCCTTTATAATACCAATCAAAGAAGTGGTGAAAGTCTGGCATACTTCTTACAAAGATGGAAAAGTCTGATGAACTATTTGAGATGTACAATACCTAATAAAAAATTGGATAATATGTTTTTAAACAATCTCAATGTTGAACTCAAGTATCAATTAAATTTACAATGTTCCAAGACCTTTGATGAGATAAAATAGAAAGGAATGAAAATTGAGAAGTCTCTTATTGAGAAAGGGACAATCAAGTTATAGTCTTTAAATGAGCACACCCAAAATCAAGATAACTCTTTTTTAGGGAAATATAAAGTCTTAAAAAATAAATTATTGGGGTATGGGGTGACTGATTCGAAAGAACAACATGTACAAATAGTTTAAAATAAAATCCCCACATAGTAACCAAATGTCTCTTCTATCTGAGTTTCATGAGGTAAGCCAAAGCCTCATAGAAGCAAAAGACCACTCACAAGCTTGGGAGTCCCTATTGAAATGGTATTAGATCAATTAATTGATACCAATATGATCACCTTGCCTAAAATAAGACCTATGTATAATCTCCAACCCAAAAAAAATTGGAATCATGAAGATGAGTTTTGTAAATAGCATACGGTTAAATAGCATGATACGAAATAATGTGTGTAGCTTAAGCACTACATCTAGGATTTAATTAAGAGGGGTGACATTTAAATTGAATAATAAGATCCCCTAAATCACTCAAGAAATGGGTAGCTCAACATCTACAAGGACCCACTCCCTAAGCATGACCAAATAAATTAGAGACCACCAAGAGACTAGGGTCAAGCCTCTTCATCCAACCACACTGACTACCACAATGTGCCTTACCACTAAATTAATACCATTAAAATCCACAACACTGAAAAACCCACTCCATATTTATCCCTCATTATAAAAATTAATTAGGCCACTATTGATTACATAGTTACTACTAGACACAATAAGATAGTAGTTCTTATAACACCACCTAAAGATCCATCCACTTCATCTACTACCCAAAAGGGGAATGTTCCTAAAAGAGATTAAATATATTTCAATAAATATTATGGCATCATTCAGTAACTTGAGAAAACTCTAGCTTAGATATCCTTAATTAAGTTTCTCAAAACATTTGATTTACATTAAAAGATATTGAACCAAGTCCTAAATGATCTAAAACTTCCTAGTCACTTGGATAACAATTAGTTTCAAACATTATTAAGACATTTATCCCCTTCAAAATAGTTCACTTTTGGTGTCTAGCATATGCCTCCCATTGGCCCAAACCATAATTATCGCTTATATATTGAAGTATCCATATCCCACCATCGTGTTTCATAGGTTCTCATAGATAAAAGATCGACACTAAATTTATGTAATCTAGAATTTTTGAAGAAACTGGGATATTCTAAAACATCATTGGGTCCCACCTTGATAATGATAAAAATCATATTATGATAATGAGATGTCATCTACTAGGAATATTTATCTTTCTATCATTGTGGGACTTGTAGTACATCAAGCACTAGTCCATGTTGTGGATGTAGACCTACCTTATAATATGCTACTTGGAAATCCATGAATCCATGAAATGCAAGTTGTTCCATATACTTTACATCAATGTCTAAAATTATCACATTATAGAATGTAGGTAACCATCCTTGGATTCATTGACCATATTCATAGCTATCAAATGAACCAGTCATCATCACCCTATCCTTAACTTAGCATAGACAATTCCATCTTAAGTCCAATAGTTTCCAAATACATCTCCCTTGATCAGATCAAATCCACATCTAATCTAATACCCAACATCACCCATTTGGAAATCACATCCACAATCTATGGATAATATGAATATAAAACTTTCTACATTAGTGATTTACCTCTCTCTCCACATAAATATCAGTCCCTAGCCATGAGGAAGACTAATCCCATCAAATACCAATTTTGACCAATAACTTTATCTATCATTAGATTGTTATTTGAATAATGAATTGAAGAATTGGATGATTCATGGCTTATTCTAGATGATGAGGCCCTTATATTTCTAGGAAAACAATATCCTCATATCTAGAAGATGATGGAGAATGTACATTATAAAGGGAAAGGACTAGGTAAACAAGAACAAGGTAGTCTTGAAACCATCATGGTTCAATAATATCCATATTATTTTGGTTTAGGGTATAGACTATATGATGATGACCTAAATGATATCATTATGGACACTATTTCAATCCGTGGGCTATCTTGCCCTGATGAAGACATTAAAATAAGTTCCATTTGTAGTCTCTTTGAAAATCTTGCTTCCACTAACCTTATCCCTAATACTACCATCTCTACCATCAATAGTTTCCTCTACTATCCATCACTTGTAGACTAGGATTCAAAATAGGAGCCTTCTTCTGACATATTTCAAAATGATGAAACAATTTTGGAAAATATGGGAGCATGATATTTTATGCCATCTAGTGACCATAAGAAGGGATTTTCCATATATCTTTGCCAATTTGTGAACAACAAAAACACCATAATGAAAGTGAAAAAGATTACTCTGAAGAGGAAGAACCTCCTAAAGAACTAGATGAAATTCCACATGTCTCATAGGAATCAGAAGGATATTTTGACATAGACACAAAAATTATAGACTACTTTGCTTTAGATGTTCCCAAAATATCATTTCCCCCTTATTTACAAGAAAAATCACCCTTTCTTATTGAGGATGTGATAAAAGTCAATATTAGGATAGATCAACATCCAAAAATAGTTAAATTGGTGGCATCTTTAACACCTATGGAATGTGAAGCTATCATAGAGCTACTTAAATAATTTATTAACACATTTTCATGGAGTTATATTGACATTCCTAGATTAGATCTCTCATTGGTAGTACTCCACTTGGTTGTGTATCCAAATGCAAAATTGATAAAATAAAAATTATGAAAGATACATCTTAAAGTGGTGTTATTAGTCAAAGAGGAGCTACAAAAGTTCTTGAAAGTTAGATTTAACTTCCCTATAGATTATTTTGATTGGATTTATAACATTATCATTGTAACCTAACCACAAGGTAGAATTTTAATTTTTACATACTTCCAAGAAATAAATAAGGCATGTCCAAAGGATGAATTCCCCCTTCCAAACATTGACATGATTATAGACTCAAATGTTGGATATGAAATTCTCTCTCTCATAGATGGTTTCTTAGGATATAATCAAATTAAAATTGTACCTAAGTACTAACATAAAATAACTTTTATTACTTGATTTGGAACATTTTACTATCAGGTCATGCCCTTCAACCTTAAAAATGATGGTACAACCTATTAATGGGGTATGATGGTCATTTTCCATGATATGATACATGACATAGTCAAGGATTATGTGGATGACATTATGGGGAAGTCTCACCTAAGATTTTAACACCATGTGGTTTTGAGAAAAATCTTTGAATGGTTGTGAGAATACAAAGTCAAGATAAATACCAAAAGTGTGTATTTGGGGTTACTTTGGGAAAATCATTGGGTTTTATATTTTATATAATAGGCATAGAGGTTAAACTCATAAAGGTCAAAGTATACCTAGAAATACCTCCACCTCATATTTTAAAGTATATTAGAAGTCTTCAGGGAAAACTATAAGCCATAAAGAATTTTATTTCTTAGATTGTAGACAAATACCAACCCTTCACCCATATACTAAAGAAGGGGACTACATTTTACTAGAATTTAAAGTTCTAAAAATATTTTGAAAATATCAAATAATATTTGGCTAACCAACCTATATTTTCGCTGCCCATCTTAGGAAGACATTTTCTCTTGTACATTTTAGCAACTCCATGTGCAATTGGTTCTCTTCTAGCACAACACAATGATCAAGGTAAGGATCAAGCCATATATTATCTCAATCACACATTAATATCTTATGATATGAACTATACATCAATAGAAAATTCATGTTTATCCATGATTTTTTCCTCATAGAAGATTTGGAACTACATGCTAAATCATCAAGTGTAGATCATTTCCAAGGTTGATCCACTGAAATATTTATTTTCCAAATTAGCTCTTACTAGAAGAATGAAAAAGTGGATAATGTTTATTAGTAAGTTTGACATTGAATGTGTCAATAAAAAGTACATAAAATTACAAGTCATAGTAGATCAATTGGTTGAATCACCACTTAAAGTGACTGAGCCCATTACAACAAACTTCCCAGATGAATCCATAATGAGTACTTCACAATCAAGTAGCTAGAAATTATATTTTGATAGCTCATTCACCATGCATAGATCAAGGGCAGACATCCTTCTCATCACCTCACAAGGTGATATTATTATGAAATATTTTTTCCTTGCCTTCCCATGCACTAATAACATTTAATAATATGAAGCCTTGATACCTAGTCTTCACCTAGCCATTCAATGTAACATCTAGTTCTTACAAGTATTTGGTGACTCATAGTTGATAATTAAGTAGGTTAATGATGAGTTATAGACAAAAGATGAAAATTTTCTCCCTTATATGTAGTTTATATATTAGTTATAATCAAAATTTCAATCCATAACATTTGAACAAGTACCATAGGTAAGAAATAAAATAGTTGATTCAATGGCTACCATTAGTTCCCTCATTTATCTCCCTGAAGACATTCTAGAAGGGAATTTTTAAATTAAGCATCTGATTATTCTAGCCCATTAATCTATGGCTCCTTTTCAAATTTATGTAATTAATAATCCCAGTCTCCCCTAATACCATGACATCTATGGTACTTACGTGATAACATTCTCCCTCTTAATCTTAACCACCACCAATGTAAATCCTTCATTCATCTCACCTCCTAATACACAATCCTTAGAATCACCTTTATCATAAGGGCTATGATGTAACCCTATTAAGGTGCCTAATATTAGAAGAGGACTCTCAAGTGATCAAAGAGGTTCATGATGGTATATGTGGTGGACACATCAGTGGAATGGCCTTGGCTAAGAAACTTCTCTAAATTAGGTATTATTTGCCAACCATAAAACAAGACTCTTGTCAATATGTGTAGAAATACATGGCTTGTTAGCAACATGGGAACCTCATTCACACCCTTACATGTGAATTACAGCCTATGATGAGTCCTTAGCCATTTTACATATAGGGCCTTGATTTAATTAGAAAGATTAATCTATCTCATCATATGGTCATTATTGACACTGTGGATTGCACCCTTGACAGGAGACTGAGCTCTTTTCTTCCACGCATCACAATGGAAACTCCCCTCTTGCCTATGGGTTTGGAAAAACTAGGGGAGAGTCTCTAAATAAGGTCTAGCTCCCTTTGATGTATCTCTATGGTCCTGGATTTCCTATTGCTAACAATGGGGGTGGGGAAAAGGGAGAAGGATGCTGAAAATAGAACCTAAACTAAACGGTGATACACCAAAAAGTTTGATCTACTTAGCTTGAACCTACACTTTCCACCAAGAACAAGCTGGCATACACTTCATTTAATATGAGAAACTCTTCTACATCAGTGAGCTAGGGGTCCTCTTGAGATACAAGGAGGAAGAACTACTAGAGGTGTTCTAAGACAAACTATGGCAGCCTATTCACATGTGCCTATACTCTATTGTAGACACTTCTAGCAGACCTACAAAAGAAGAAACTTCAAAATACACTAGACATGTTGGAATCATTCTGTGAAAGCATAAAAGAAAAATGACTTAACACAAAACAAATCCATAGACATATGCAAAAGTGTAAGCTCAAATGGAGGTAAAAATGTTATTTTTTGATTCAAGGTAAAATTTGGCAGAGCTCCACCTTACAAGCCAAGAGATATCTTCTAAAATTAGAAGTTACAATATATAAAGGAACAAAATAGCCTTTTGGCACCCTTCTACCAGTGGCCCATGTGCATTTTGAGCATTGGGAAGATGAAGCCTCTTGATAGATAATGTTGTGTCGACTCCTATTTTGATTTTAGGCATTTAAGATATATTAAACATCATATGTGAAATTATGGGCTACACCATTTGTCTACAAACAAGACCACTCCTTCAAGGCATTCATGTAATTTGTCTGCTCATCAATGACAAGTGAAGAAAAATGGGTCATGCCATTCACTATTCATGCCCCTTGATGACCACTTGGTAGATATTGTGTCAACTACTGGAGTAACTCCTTGAGTCGACACCTTCCTTTGCCACTTGGACTATTTTGTATGTTTCTACACTTGGCTCTTTTTCCTTTTCCTGGATTTGTCTTTTTTGGTTCCTTCACCCTTTAGGGGATATCTTTTGCTAATTCTTCAGCTCTTTGGACTCCCTCCTTGATGATTTCTTCCTTTTAGCTTTAAGCCTTTAAATTCCTTTGGGTTCACACCTTTTATTTAAAGATCAGTGACTATTTCATTGCCATAAAGTTGACATTCACACACCCATCACCATTTGGTTGATTCATTCAGCCTTTTCTTTGATCCATTTACAAGTATTCCCTACCCTCTACAAGGGAACTTGTCCTTCAGGCTTTGGGAGACTCCCTTGAACCTTTCAATTGAACTGACTAATTAAAACAACAATTAGTTCAATGGTTCAATGGTTTAATGGTTTAATAATGTGTTTTGCTCATTCATTTGACCACTTGAACCAACCACTTTGAACCAATTGATTGAACCAACTGCTTGAACCAACTACTTGAACTAACTACTTGAACCAATTACTTAAACCAATTGCTTAAACCAACTACTTAAACCAACTACTTGAACCAACCACTTGAACCAATAATGGTTCAATAGTTCAATGGTTCAATATTTACAAGTTCAAAGTGATTGAACTAAGTGCTTGAACCAATCACTTGAACCAATCACTTAAACCAATCACTTGAACCAACCACTTGAACCAACAATGGTTCAATAGTTCAATGGCTCAACGGTTCAATATTTCCAAGTTCAAAGTGATTGAACCAATCGATTAAACCAAGCAATTGAACTAAGCGATTGAAACAAGTGATTGAACCAAGAAATTGAACCAAGTGATGGCTCAAAGTTCAAGTTCAAATTTCATGTTGTTGAATTGGTTCATCCTCTTGCTGAAAGACTTGTGCAAACTAGAAATTAAATTGGCTCATAATAGCAGGGGAAGAAGGAGACTAATTTTACCCTATAGGGCAAAAATAGTCAAAAAAATGGTGATTCTTGGGGGAAGCATGGCTGCTATGCTTAGAAACTAGTAGCCTCAAAGTCCATTGGGCATGAAGTCAAGATGCGACTTTGAAAGATTTAGTGATAGCCTTATGATATCTAAGAAACAATCACAAAGGTTTTACCCAAAACACAAAGGAAAACACACACAAGGCTAAAAACACTACTTGTGTAAAAGCACTTAGGGAAAATAGGAAAAGAAAACTGAAAGCAAACTACTATGTATATCTAACTAGGTATATTTGCCTCCCTCCTTGATCAAAGGGAAAATTTCTTAAGTCTCTTTCATAGCAAGAAAACTTATGATGCCAGACAAGTGGTTGAATGGAATGGAGACTTGGTGACTTGCTCTTCTTGCCTGCCACCTTGATTGGCTCATATCCAAATGAATCAGGGGAAAACATGCTTCCTACATATATGTATTCTTCTTATTCTTAGAATCTTACCTCATGCTAGTTCTTCATGCTGGTGTGTTTCACCAAGAAATCCATGGCTGCTAGCTCATCACCATAAGCTCTTTGATATACACCATGGATTGGCTTGTGCCCTTCTACTTCATTGAAGACCCTGTTAAATTGATCCTCTACATCATCATGGATTTCTTGAAGAAGGGTGACTATTGTGATGTCTAAAATGAGATCATAGACTGATTACTCATCCCACAGAACATCACCTTCTTATTTAAGGCTCTCTCCTTCAAAGTGTTCCTTAAGATAGACAGGCCTGTCATTTTCTTGCTCAAAGACTAGAGTCTTCAATTGTTCAAAGACATCCTCCTAATCCTCCTCCAACTCAGGTTCCATGGAATGGTCATATTCTTCATCAAAGCAACAAGGAAGTTCATCAAACAAGGGAGGAGAGAGCCCACCATGCTTACATTCCTCTTCATATTGCTGGAACATATACATGTATGCATGACCTGTGTCTTCTCCATTGTTGATGATGTCTTCAAAAGGAGCATCCATGATGATTTATTCTTCATTGACATCCATGATAGCTTCTTGATTAGCTACAAATTGGATCCTTTCTTCTTCACTTACCTCTTTCAAAATAGGTTCCTCCTTGATGACTTCAAAAATATCATCTTCAAATTCACCAACCTTTTGAAAGGATAAATCTGAAAGCTTGTAGCCCCTTTGCATACTTATTTGAGTCCTAAGGCTGCCTTCTTCACCCTTAATCATCTCATAGCCTCCTTGAAGAAGGGTGCAACCTGCCCCAATGACTTCAAATGAATCATTTAAAACATGAACAAGAGACTATCCATGCTCCTCCATGATGTCTATGGTGATCTTCTTCTCATCTGCATTCATGGAGTCTCCCTGATTAGTCATGAACTGAGTATACTCCTCTTCACTCACCTCTTTCAAAATAGGTTCCTTCTTGAGAAGGGATGAAGTAGAAAGCTAAAGGTTAAACTTACATGGAAGTGGAGACAATCCTTGAGCTAAAATTGAATGATTCTCCTCCTTCCATTTGGCCAATACTTCATCTATATCAGATGTGGCTTGATAGCTCTCTTGGAGGGGTGTAGATGGGGTCTGTTCAAATGTAGGATCTTTTACTTGATCTAAACTATCCATCACACTTTGGCTTAGGAACCTCATTTTGGATTCCAACTCTATAATTTTCCTAGCTATATTTTCTTGGAAGAGCCTTTCTTGGAGGTCACAAGCATCATCATGATGAGTAAGAATAGATTTATCTTCTTCAAGGTCCTGAGCCAGTTCATGATAGGCACTCCTCCAACTTGGAATTTGGATATCATGTTGAGAGACTTGAAGATTGGTAGAAGGGGTGTATTTTGGCATAGGCTCCCCTCTAAGGTCTGAAACCTCCATTTCTCCTTAACTAAGAAATCTAACATTTGCCTCTAATTCCTCAATTTGCCTAGCTAAATTTTCTTGAGAGAGTCTTTTTTAGAGCTCATAGGAATCATCATAGAAATGGGGAGTGTATGAAGGCTGCCATAAAGTACAAGAAGCTTCTTGAGGAAGGGTGGGGGGGACTTGAAAAGGACTAGCTTCATTTTGTACCTCACACTCTTGGATAATGTTTTCTCCTCCTTATTGTTCCATGACTCAACTACTTTACTCTAGCTCATGATATTAGGACTAGACATCTCCTTTTGGGGTGATGGGGTTGTAATGTGAGAGGGTAGTGAGGGTTTGGATTCCACTTCTCTTACTGCCAACATAGACTACTACATTTGAAGATTTGCCAATTCAATCTGATTTTCAAGATTGGCCTTAAAAACAAGATTTACTATTTCAGGACTCTTCTCAACATGATTGGGGAAAAGACTTTGATAGCCTTGACTTGGCTCATGAGCAGGGGCTGCATATGACTGATATGAAACTTGGGGTAGTGGGTATGTAGGTTGATAGACTTGGTAAGGCTACCTCTCATGAATACTTAGCCTCCCTTCCAAAGATGTAATCAAACCACTCACATCCAGCATCTCATTTGTAAACCTTTGCTAATTGGCTCTTTTAATGGGAGTCTATTCACTCTTAACTAGATCTAGTGTATTTCTCACTTGATGGATGACATGATCATGGATTTCTTGGCCACATCCCCTTCTAGTGTCAAGCTCTACTACATACTTTTCATATCCCAATAGTGCTTTTTTGAAGGTGGAAATGGGTTGATTGACAAAGAAATTAGGTTGAGTAGGAGAAGTGACACATTGAGAAGACTGGGCATAAAACTGATATAGCTCATGATAGGGCTGAGACTAGTCATATTGGACCTGATAAGGATCAACACAAGGTTGGTAAGGATCATAGCTAGGCTAGCCAAAGACTTGCTCAAATTGAGGAAGAAGAGGCCAAAGGCTAGTTGGTTGAAGAACACACCAAAATTCTATAACCCAAAACATGATTTCTTGATGGCACCAAGACTACTTAAATTATACATACCAAAACATGATTTCTTGATGGCACCAGGACTACTTAACCAGCTGATTCAACTCGGAGTTGCCATTTGTGTTGATGAAAAAGCCTCCAAAGGATGGTTGGTTGAAGAACACACCAAAATTCTTCAACTTTTTGGACAAAACTTGTCCCACAATTTCTTGATTAAAGGTTAGATGGTGGATTAATGGTTTATTATACTATAATAAGACCAACACCAATCTTGGAACTTTTTTGAGTGTTAAAACATGGTCCCACTGGGCGTGCCAAAAACTATTGACGTAGTGAATTACACACTTAATAAGAGGTTGAGCTCCTATCTTCCATGCATCACAATGGAAACTCCCCTCTTGCTTGTGGGTCTAGCAAAACTAGGGGGAGGTCTCTAGATAGGGCGAGCTCCATTTGATGTATCTCTATGGTCTTGGATTTCCTAATGCTAACAATGGGGGTGCTGAAAAAGGAGAAGGATGCTAAAAATAAAACCTAAACTAAATGTTGAAACACTAAAAAGTTTGATCTACTTAGCTTGAACCTACACTTTCCACCAAGAACAAGCTAACATACACTTAATTTGATATGAGAAACTCTTCTACATCAGGGAGCTAGGGTCCTCTTGAGATAGTGTGTCTTAGAAAACCTCTAGTAGTTCTTCCTCCCTGTATCTTAAGAGGACCCCTAACTCACTGATATAGAAGAGTTTCTCATATCAAATGAAGTGTATACCAGCTTGTTCCTGGTGGAAAGTGTAGGTTCAAGCTAAGTAGATCAAAAAATTTGGTGTATCACCATTTAGTTTAGGTTCTATTTTCAGCATCCTTCTCCCTTTTCACCCCCCATTGTTAGCAGTAGGAAATTTAGGACCACAGAGATATATCAAAGGGAGTTATCCCTTATCTAGAGACTCTCCCCCTAGTTTTGCTAGACCCATGGGCAAGAGGGGAATTTCCATTGTGATGCATGGAAGACATGAGCTTAGCCTCCTATCAAGTGTGCAATCCATTATGTCAACAGTCACAATTTCATTATTATGGCAATGGAGTACTTTAATAAATGGGTAGAGGTGATGTTACTCACTTATACCATGGGCCTCCAAGTCTCTAAATTTATTCTTTATCAGATCATTTGTTTCTTTGACCTACCTACCAAAGTCATGTTAGATAATGAAAAATCATTTAAAAATAAAGAATTGGAGATCTTATGTCAAAAATATCACATTACACAGCATTTATCCTCTTCCTATTACCCCTAAGATAATGGACAAGTAGAGGCTAATAGCAAAACCCTCAGAAAAATCTTGAACAAAACAATCAATCAAGTATGCAAAAATTAGCACTTACAACTGTATCTAGATTTGTGGTCTTATCACACAATCATCCACACACCTACTGGGGAAACTCTATATGGCTTGGTTTAAGGGACAAAATAAATCTTGCAAGTGGAAGTCAAGCTTCCCTCCCTTCAAATCTCCTTAAAGGGCATCATCACTGATCATAATTGTAAACAAGAACACCTACAAGAACTATAACTTCTTGATGAATAATGATAGAAGGCCATTAATCACCTATAAGCATATCAAAATAGACTAAAATTCTAATATCAAAAAAAAATCTAGTCTAGGGAATTCAAAGTTGGTGACCTAATTCTGAAGGAGAATTAGAAAAACACCAATACATTCAAAGATAAGAAGGGCAAATTTGAATCAAATTGGTTAGAGCCCTATATTATCATTGCCAAGTTTAGATTAGGAGCATACAAATTGGCCTCACTCAATGGAGAAGAGCTTGATGATCCTAAGAACATCATGAATTTTAATCACTTCTAAACTTGACATGATTAATCATCCTTCATCTATGAGTCCCCATCTACTCCATTCATCCACCACATCTCATCAGTTTATAAAATCCATCCAATGGTGAAAAATATTTCTCTAGAACCTTAGGCAAGTACCAAATGAAAACCACTCTTCGACATCATGGTAAAATAATCCTGACCCTAGTCTCAATCATGGTAATCTATCATGTGGTTCTTGAGAAATAATAAGGGATAACTAATTCAACACAAAGAAGCAAACATGACTTGTCAAACATTGAGAATATTTGTTGGAGGGTCCTCTAGAATCACTTATCCATATTTGGCATATATATATATATATATATACATACATATATATATATATATATATATATATACATACATACACAGACACACACACACATATATATATACATACATACATACATATATCTATATATACATAATTATTCCCTAAGTCCCATCACATCCTTATAATTATTCCCTATCCCTTTACCCCCTCAAAAATATCCTTTGACATGCATATCTCTTTTACTTTAAGACAACAATTCCATCCCCACTCATCCATTACTGTCACTAAGCCTCGAGTCCACACATTCCCACTAATATCATCACTATGGAGGGTTACAAATTATAAATTCTCATTTCTAATTTTTTGGAAATACACTATGATATTGATTCCTAAAGGGTCATTATGATCCCCATTTCATTATTATTTACAAACTTGGTTGGAGTCCCATCCTGGCATGGATAAGATTTTGGGTACCACATATCCTATATATACTCCAGCATCATCATTAGGCCCACTGTATCTAATCATTATTAATAACTTCATTCCCTCTATAAATATCCATTTTAATATTATTATTCTTAGTCTATGTTATCTTTTATTGTCTTGTGTGATCATATTTTTTGTCTTATGTATATGCATGACGGTGTTTCATGTACATATTAAAGTGTTTCATTTGATAATTAGTTTTTATAGAAATTAATGTATATTTTATCTTATAAATTTTCATTTAAACAAGGATGGTGTGAATTACCCCCAAATTTTTATTTTTAAAAGTTCATCTCTCAAAAGGAGTTCCCCACGTATCTATCCTAGTATGTCATGGACTTTTCATGTCCCTGGTAGATGGTTAAATGTTGTAATATTAAATAGGATTACAAACATTTTTAATGGCTTCCAAAACCAAGTACCCATCTTATTTATTCTGAAACCTATCCCTATTCCTATCCTACATTCCCACCATATCTAACATTACCTAAAGCATAATCATATCATATTACATCATCACCCTATCTCTATGGTGCAAGAGGATTCCTACCATAACCAAATGAGAACATAATGAGAAAATTGGGGATTAATCTTTCCTTAAGCATATTCACCCCATAGGGAATAATATTATTACTATCATGGTATATGCATAAAATTCATAATCATCTCTTACATATATACATCATAAATTAAAATCATACATCCATAAACATATAAATTCATATCCCATAAACACTACATTTAACATCACACATATAAATCAAACATCTAAACCATATCTATCAAACATAGTCTCATTAATAAAATGCCATCACATTACATAATATACATATAATCATATTATAAAAATAGGTACCTTATACAAATAATATAACCATCACATCATATCCATAAAACAAAATTCATCACACATCATGTAAAAATAATACCTTGTGTCTCGATACTATCTATATCATTATATAAATATCAATTTATATCACATCAACATAAATAAAAATCATCAATCATAAAAAATGTACATATGGACATCTTCATCATATATATATATATATATATATATATATATATATATATCAACATCAAATATACATCATCCACATGGAATCCATGTCGAAATATATAATAAAATAACATGAGCCCATGGGGAAAGAAAGAGAAAATAATAAAAAAATACCCTATACATATATACATCTAAAAACTCATGGCTAAGATGCTAGTGGTCATCATGTTCCCATTAAGGGCTAGTGAATTGACTGTGAGGAACTAGCTCAAAAAGATGTTGTATGATGCTTCAAAGTTACTTTAGCCTCATACAAGTTCTTGTAGTACTACACCTCGTAGGTCAACCTAAAAATTTTATTCATCACATCCATCGTCTACCACATACCGATCACCTAATCAGCCTCATCCTCGGCCTCCTTGGACATCTCCACCTCCCCTATCAGTGTATGTATGTAGGCCTACATCTATGTGATTTAGCCTTAAAAATTGGTATTCTATGCATCTCAACTCTAAAATCTTCCCCTATAATGTGGGTATCTATGTTTGTGCCCCAATCAAATATGCCTATAAACCTATAATATGGGCCTAGTCCTAAGACAACTACTCTTCTCTCTATGCTACCTGACCCTATAATGTGGTAACCCACCCATATACCTGTGTTAGTAATCCATCTCTTTGAGTTATCATACTTTGAAGTTGGGCATATAATTGATCGCACACTCATGTGAAACTTGGAGTCCTAGATATGCATGCTTGTATCTCACCCTATAATTAGATAAGATAAGATTTCTTATTCTCTATCAATGGTTGACATGAATATCTTTCACCATCCCTATTTCCACTCTCATTATCCTATATACCAATATAAACTTGTGGATGTACTAGTGTCTGTACCTATACTTGGGCCTAAGGACCCATCTATCCTCCCACTACCTCTTAATCATCATCCCCCCATCCACATCCATAACATCATAACCATCATTTCCATCATGCTTACTTGATGCTGGTACCTATCCCATCCTCTTTCATAGCCTAGCCTACACTTGGAAGACTCTCCTCACCATAACCCACCTAAGCACAACCCTAAGTTATGTCAATCTAGCTGGTGTCCTAGGCCTCCACCATGTTATGTAGGCCATTATCATGCTTGGATCTAGAATAGGTGTATAAAAATCCCACTGTACTATGAAAATTATATCATAGTCTATATGTGCATCTACTCTATGTATTATCCTCCCCTAGTGAGGCCTCTCTCATTCACTCTAAGGGAACAAATGCTTTGGTCCTAAGACATCATGAGTGAACCCAAACTAGTGATGCACATAGTTTAGTTGATATCTATCAATAATCAAATCTCATCAACCCATTAAAGAGCACTTTGTAAACATATACTGGGTCACTATCTCATCATCCCATCCAAATTAAAGGCCTTTATCGATATCCATGTGATGTACTCTAGTTGTAAACCATCAGAATCATCTCTATAAAATCTCATCTCACTAGCATGCCCCAATTGCACCCCTAGTAGTACATACCAACCAAACACCATAAGATACTCAAGATAGTGTACTATTAGTGTCCCTAATGGTCAATGGATAATGATGTACTCTTATCTTTAGATATATATATAGTCAATGAAGGCCCAAAACTAGTCACTCCTTTATAAGCTCCCAGGTAAATCTCTTTGTATAGATGCACTAAAACCATAAGACCTTAGGAAAATACTCAATAATCCCAAACCATGTCAGTCACCACATCCCCCAAGCCTAGGTGAAACCATTTCTCACTCTTGTCTGATAAGAACATTCTATAAATAAGAGACATCACCACCAAGGTCAATCTATCAATGGTGGCCTCATGTAAGCATCTATCAATGCCGACACATTTATCCTACAGACCCACTTATAATCCTCCCACTAGGTACTATAATGTCTAAATTAGTGTATGAGACATTTATTATATCTGATATCCTTACATTGGCAAATGATAAATCCTATAGATATCCTCTAAAGTGACCACCATCTCACTTGTAATGAAGTGAAAGTTTCTAGTCTCTAAATGCTAGTACTCCACTAGTGTTGTAATTAAGGCCTACTCAGTGTGAATCATGGGCATCATCACTAAATAATGTAGGCCAACTAGCTTTAGTACCCTAAACTCCACCTCTAACAGCTGATGCATCTCATGAATCACCTTTGGACACCACAACTATGATGTCATCATGCCAAGATACTTCTACACCAATCATCATCTACCCATCAATACCTCCATCATCAAATACATGTCTTAACTCCCCTATCTTATCTATCTTAAGTCACCTAAACATCCCAACTAAACCCTAATCCTTTATTAACCTAGCCTAACCCCTATCTTACTAACATTACCTAAACTACCACACATCCCCTCACCCCTAAACATTAACATCCTATTATCCTAATAAACCCACTCCCTTCTAAGTGTTCCCTAAAAACCACTTAATCCCCTTTCCTATCTACCCCATCCTACCCATTTAACCCACCCAACATACCTATCTAACTAACTTCTTTAACTCCTTAGCTTATCCAAACTAACCCATTACCCTAGCACTTACCCATTTTTGTGCCCTTAGTGTAATTTTTGACAAAATTGCTACTTAACACTTACAATTTTGTTTGACCTCCTGATTAGACAAAACTATTAATCCCTCACCAATGATATTATAAAATCATGACTCTCCCATCATGGTATTATAATATCATGACTCCCTACTTGTGGTATTGCAATACCATAACTATGGACTTGTAGTATTGTAATATCATGGATTACCCCCACAAAACCACAAATCATAATTACAAAATCATGACTGAGGGCAAAACTGATAGTCATGGTTTTGCCAAAGTGATTTGAATGACATATTGTTCTACCAAAATCCATCTAAAATTAACAAAAACACTAAGCCAAGGTATTGTTACTCATTTTATGTCTTGTTAGTTGAATATTTTGTCTATCAGCGTACTGATAAACCAAATAGGTCTGATCAGCCAAAGTAGGAAGATTAGTCATCCAATTATGTAGGTTTACCACATCAGAAGGACACTGATCTCTCCTCTCATCAAGGCGAGGTTCCCTGTAGGTATGATATATATATATATATATATATATAATAGAAAATAATACTCAAGGGTAGGACAAACCATCCATCTCTCTTTTTTTAGAGATGATGCATGCAGATCATAAGAGAAACTCAAGGAAAATGACAGAAATCACTCCTCTTCTTTCAGAAGTACTATTTAACAAGCCACAAGAATATTCCAGGTAATAACAGCAAAATGTAGCAAAAGATGTAATAACTAGCAAATTGAGATGCAGCACAAAATCTCCACCTGAATCGCTCAAGAGTAAGATACGAAGGACAATGAAGGCACAAAGTATTCCTAAAGTCCTTTACACAGAAACAAAAATAAAACACACTGAAAGGAAATTATGGGGGCATAAAGTCTCTCCATAGTTAACTCTTCAAGACACCTTCCTAACTAATTTCACTAATTCTGCTTGTTAAATTAAAGGAACAGAAGATATATTGAAGAAAAAGACATAAGAATAGTTTCCTCAACCACAAAGATATTATAGCACAAAGTCTAAAAAACCACTTGCTTTCTTATTCCAATAACAAAATATGATAAACAAACTGAGCTCAAAGTCTCAGAAGTGCCTTTCAATTTGGGTAGAGTTTCATTCTGATTGTCAAAAAAGAGACATATTTACAATAGAAGAGAGTCCTTTATATAGCCTCTTCAAGAAGCACTCAAGAATAGTAACACATCATGTTGCATTGGAATCTGTTAAGAAGATAGGCTGGAACTTAGGGGTGTTTACCCATTTGATTTTATCAATGCAAAAAAATAAGTCATGCTATTGAAAGTTTGCAACTTTCAATGTCCACCTAGAAATCTAATCCTACCTTCATCATTCCTCCTTTTTTGGTTAATTGAATCAGGTCCTGGATTCAATTTGCTGCTCTATTCCTTCTTCACTTTCTATTGGTCTTGGCCTTGAATTCTGTGAATGCATTTAGGTCTGTAGATTTAAAGGATCAACACCTATTTTATGAACTTTAAAATTGACACTCGCACACCCATCACTATGTTTTCAATGGCTAGTTCGTTGTGTTGAATTTGACGTCTTAGGGTATGTCACCCCTTGGTCCTTCAAATTTTGTGTTTGGCACTTTTTTTGAAAGAAATTGCCCTTTTAGGCCTTTAAAATGATCTTTGAATGGCCTTTTGGATTCTTGTTTTACATCTTCCTGAAGGGAAGGTGACCCTTTAGCTTTGGGGAAGTGTCCTTTTATTTGGCAGTCGAGAGTCCCCCACAAGGGCACCTTCCCTTTGGGGTCCTTTAGCAGCCTTTCGTAGCTTTCCTGCGGGCATTTTCCCTGAACAAATTCCTGTGGACAAAAAGTCTGTAGAAATTTCCTACAGACAAAAGTCCATGAAAAATGTTTTTATCACTTTTGTCTTGGTTAGTTCTTTGAGATTTTTGCCCGCAGCTGCTTCTTGAATTCTTTCAGACTTTTTGTCCAAAGGAATTCCTTCAGACAAAAGTTTCAAAGAATTATGACTGTTTTCCTTAAACAAAATTTTTGAAGGATTTTACCTTTGTGGCCTTCCTCAAAAATGACCCTTTCGAAGGGTGTTTTTGTCGACCAAGTGCCCTCCATAAGGGAACTTGTCCTTTGGGAGGCTCTTTAAACTTTTACATTGGATCGCTCCTTTGAACCATGAATTTGAACTACTCTATTGAACCAAGGCATTGAACCACTTCGTTGAACCAAGGCTTTGAGCCAAAATGGTTCAAGCCGATGGTTCATTTGATTTGAACTGAAGTGATGAACCAACCATTAAACCAAGCAAATGAACTGAGTAATTGAACCATTTGTTTGAACCAAATGTTGAACCAAGTTTTGGTTCAATAGTTTAAATGAAGCCCTTAAACCATGTGTTTAAACTCACCTTTGAACCATGTGTTTCATCTCACCTTTGAACCATTTGACGTTGAACCAAGATTTGGTTCAAAGGTTCAAACAAAGCCTTGAACCGATTGATGAACCGTTTCATTGAACCAAAGGATGAATCAAATTGTTAAAACAAAGTAGATGAACCAATTGAACTAGAAGCATTGAACTAATTAAACTTTGAACTCATTGAACCATTTTAACATTGAACCAAAGGATAAACCAAACATTGAAACAAAGCAGACGAACTGATTAAACTTTAAACTCATTGAATTGATTGAACTTAAGTGGTTCAACAATTCAACAGTTCAATGGTTCAAGCCTATTTTGCTTAAATGCTTACTGATATACATTTTTGATTAAACCAAGGCACTGAACCAATCCTAAAAATGACCAAGTGTTAGAAACTAATTCTTTTGGTTGAGCCCGCCTACAGAAGCCTTTGAAATTGTAGAAATGAACCTGCCTGCAGAGTTCATAGAAACCAAATTCATAGATTTCTTTAACCTTGAAAGAGTTTGTAAAAATAAACCTATGAAGCTTGTTGAACTTGGCCTACAGAGTTCGTAGATTTCTCTTCTTGCTGAGTCCAAAGATTCAAGCCTTCAGAGTCCGTAGATTTAAGCCTGTAGAGTCTGTAGATTTAAGCCTACAGAGTCTGTAGTTTTCTGAGAAGCTTGAAAAAAATGAGGATTTTGAATGTCCAAGACAAATTTTAAAAAGGGAAGAGACAATTTTAGTCTATAAGACAAAAATAGTTCAAATGTTGTCCCAATAATGAGTAATATTTTTTGGGGGACAACAGTTGGCTCCAATTGGGGAACTTCTATCAATTGCAAAAAGAATTGAAAGGAGTAGAATCTAGAATCTCTAGTGTCTTCATGTGTACCATTGGGTTATGAATTCATGCTACCTAGAAATGGAAGGCATAAAAAATAGAAACAAACAAAACAAAATTAAATTAAAAACTTGTACAAATATACATATATATAGATGCAATGATTTGATACTTCAAGAGTTGAAGTGTTTTAGATGCTGCCCATTATGAGGTAGAGAAAAGAGTGTGCCATCTTGATATTTTAGTAGAAATCCATTTTCACCAATTTGCTAATGAATTATAAATGGGCCTCTCCAAAGGGAGTCAAACTTTCCATGCATCCCCTTTGGTTCTCTCCTTTTATCCCACAATAGGACATGATCCCCAATTTGGAAATCATGATTTTTAGCCTTCTGGTCAAAGAGTTTCTTTACCAGACTTTGATGAGTAGAAATTCTATCCACCACCATGGTTCTCTATTCCTCTAACTCAGTCAGGCACATGATTCTTTTATCAGGAGAGCTTTCATATGTCTGATCCTCAATTGCCTTTGCCAATTTCAAGGTTGGCAATTCTAAGGTGATTAGTATCTCAGCACTGATACCATAAAGAAGTTGAAAATGAGACATACCAATTGCCCTCTTTGGTGTGATTCTATCTACCCACAAAGCATCAACTAATGCTTTATGCCATGTCCTTTGATTGTCATCTGCTAGCTTCTTGATAATAGTTACCAGGTTCTTATTGCTAGATTCAGCTTGTCCATTCTCTTGTGGAAAATAATCAGAAGAGTGAGAGAGTATAATTCCATATTGGAAACATAATTGTGTAATCTCCTGAGAGGTGAAACAAGCTACATTATCAGTAACAATTTTGACTAGAACTCCAAACCTAGAAATGATATTCTCTTTGAGGAAGTTGCATACAACTTCTAAAGTAACATGCTTAGTTGGGATTGATTCTACCCACTTGGTGAAATAGTCAATTGTTATAAGGACATAATCATGTCTAGCACTTGAATATGGGTGTATAGTCCCAATAAAATCAAGTCCCCATTGCTGGAAAGGTTCTTTTATGATCACTGGCTTGAGAGGCATAGCAGCTAACTTGGGTCTTCCAATAAATTGTTGACAGAGTTCACATTTCCTCACCCACTTATGTGCATCTTGGAAAAGAGTTGGCCAGTAATACCTGGCTCACAAAATCTTGTGAGTAGTCATAGGAGTAAAAAAATGTCCTCCACAGGCTAGATTGTGAAAAGATTTCAAAATCTGGCTTTGTTTCTCTTTGTCTACACAGCAAAGGAATACTCCATCTATGCTTCTCTTATACAAGCCATTGTCCCAAAGGACAAAATTGGCAGCTTTCAACTTGATAGTCCTCCTTTATTTGTAAGACAAATGAGTAGGACATTCACCATAGGTAAGGAAATGAGTGATACCTAAATACCACTCATTGGTAGTGGAGACAAAAAGGATTGTTGGTGTCTTTTCCACTTTAGTTTCTTCACATTGTGTGTCTTCTAGCATATTGTCAATGATTAATTGGCATAAGCCTTTATCCCTGACCAGATTTGTTGGCTTGATTTCTAGATCAAACTCTTGGATATTTGCAATCCAATTACCTCTTTTTGTGCCAAACTCCTACTGAGTTAATATAGACTTGATTGTAGTGTCAGGCACTAGGGCAGTAGTATGTGAATTTAGAATATAGAAGTGGAAATGTTTGACTACTTTCACCAAGGCATAAGCATGCTTCTCTATATTTTAATACTTCATCTCATGGGTTTTGAGAGGGAAACTCATGAAAGAGATAGGAGACTCCATACCTTCCTTGTCCTCTTGAATAAGAATTGTTGAAAGAGTGTGTTCAGACGCATAGTTGTATGTGATGAAATCTTTGTTGTAATCTGGGCAAACCAAGGTAGGGGCATGAGCAATGGTAGTCTTAATATCCAAAAATTTTGACTTGCCTTCTTTAGTCCAGCTAAAGATGTTTTTCCCTTTCATCATGTTCACAATGTGTTTAGTTTTCTCAGCAAATTTAGGGATGAACCTCTGTAAGAAATTCACCTTTCTGAAGAAAGACTGAACAACATTCTTACTTGTAGGCAAATTAAGTTCTTGAATAGACTTGGCTCTGTCTGAGTCAATCTTTATGCCTTCTTTGGACACAATGTGTCTAAGGAGTTTCCCCTCTATTACTCTAAAAATAGACTTTTTAGGATTTAAGGAAATACCATTCTGGGGGTAGCACTCCAGCACTTGTTATAAGTGGCGTACATGATCAAATCAATGATTTGAAAAGATAGTCAAGTCATCAAGGTATAACACTATGAATTTACCAATCTCATCTTTGAAAGCTAGATCCATAGCTCTCTAAAAAGGTAACACCAACATTTATTAAACTAAAAGGCATTCTTCTATATGCAAATGTACCCCAAGGTGTGGTGAATGCATATAGAAGAATGCCTTTTGGTTTAATAAATGTTGGTGATACCTTTCAGAGAGCTATGGATCTGGCTTTCAAAGATGAGATTGGTAAATTTATAGTGGTATACCTTGATGACTTGACTGTCTTTTCAAAGCATTGATCTGATCATGTACGCCACTTACAACAAGTGCTGGAGCACTCCTGCTAGAATAGTATTTCCTTAAATCCTAAAAAGTCTATTTTTGGAGTAATAGATGGGAAACTCCTTGGACACATTATGTCCAAATAAGGAATAAAGATTGACTCAAACTTTGATGAGTAGTAATTCTTTCCACCACCATGGTTCTCTATTCCTCTAACTCAGTCATGCACATGATTCTTTTATCAAGAGAGCTTTCATATGTCTTATCCTCAATTGCCTTTGCCAATTTCAAGGCTAGAAATTCTAAGGTGATTGGTATCTCAGCATTGATATCATAAAGAATTTGAAAAGGAGACATACCAATTGCCTTCTTTGGTGTGATTTTTTCTACCCACAGAGCATCAACCAATGCTTTATGCCATGTCCTTTGATTTCCATCTGCTAGCTTCTTGATAATAGTTACCAGGTTCTTATTGTTGGATTTAGTTTGTCCATTCCCTTGTGGTCCCCCAAAAATATTACTCATTACTGGGAAAACATGTCTAACATCAAAATCTCTTTAGTGCTCTCAAACTCTCTCACCATGATGGGAAGATTGGGGTAGTTGGTTCATGGTCTCGCTTCAGATCTCTAATCATAAGAAATTAAAAAGTGCAAATGACCTAATTTTGACTCTTTTATCTTATATGACCCCAACCATACACCATTAACAACCCATTACTAACACTATCTCTAATATCATCTAATTACCCAATTGGCCCAATCAAATCACTTTTAATCACCTTTTCACATCATCTAGGGTATGGAATATCCAATCCACCTTATCCTACATAAAGAATTACATTATCCTAAGGTCTTTTAGGACTATATGGGTAACACCTAGTTCTACTTTTGTGCCCAAGGATGGATCAGCCATCATATATCTATTATCACCATCTCATCCTCATAATAGTTGCTTGTTGATCACATGTCACTTTTAAGCCCTGCATCTTATGAAAAGTATCTCTCTATTACAAACCAATAATCCTTATCACTATTATCCCTTTTCAATAAATCCCCATCATGTTTCCTTACTACGGGACTTAATCATAGGATTGAATCCATCTTATTTAAATCAATTTCATATTATCAATAATAACATGTTCTAGACATTGATCATTTGTATAAAACCTATAACTTGAGCTACTTTATCCTCTTCACACTTGGGGCATTTAAATTATCACTATTCATTAGGGCATCCCAAACTCATCTTATTGTGGTTTTATCCCACCTTAGGCTTTCTATTTGAGTGACCATCTAGGTTGGTTCTCCTACATGCTCCTTTAGGGGGGCATCATAACATCATCTACTAACATCTATCCATGACATGGCTTTTATTTGAAAGACAATTACTACTTCCAATTCATCAACTCACAATTCCCTTTCAAAGAGGGTCAAAATGTAGGCACTAAATTATGGTCACCACACTTATTATACTAATTATGTTAGTTTTCACTAATTTAGTCTAATTCTATAATTCTTAGCTAAATTAACTAATGGCCAAATAACACACATCCCATTACTATACCCCACAAAGCTTTACCCCATCCTAAAACAAACTAATTACCTCATTAAAACCCGTAATATAATCTATTACCCACTAACCTACTCCCTAATCCAACTATCCAATTTAAAATTCAAAAATAATCTACCTATCTAACCATCCCTATCATAGCCTTTCCTAAAACCCTGAACCCCATGGGGAGATTTATAGAATTAAAGGATTATAAATTTTCTCCATTCTATCCCCCTTCTCTAGAACACTCTAAGTGTAGATATCTCCATGGAATTAAAAATTCCATGGAAGATCCCTAGCCCTTGATATCTATGGCCCAAATTTGAATTTGAGCCATTGATCTCTCCCTCCATGCCTATTTAAACAAACTCTCCCTCCACCCTCAAACTAAATTGGAAATCCATCATATTGATACTATCTTTAATCCATAAATATCTCTTGCATCTATCCATAGCCACTATCGTACCCATTTAGTCACTTAGAATCCATCATCAACACTCATCAAACAATCCAACATTTCAAGTTTTGGACATCAAATAATCCATTTACAAATCCTAGAGTGGAGCCATAAGGAGGTAAAAATGATGGTAAGCATGTTATTATTATTTTGATTTTCCTCTTTTATTAATTCCTATTAGTTTGATTAAGTTTTAGGTTTTTATTACTAGAATTAGTAATATAGCTTGGATTTAAAATTTAGTGCATAATTATCAACTCTTTATCTTATATAGAAGTCTAGTCTTGTATAGTTTTATCTAATGTTATTAAGCTAGTAAGTCAGTATTTTAGATATTGTATGTTATTTTTTAGTTGTAATGTCAAGTTATTTAAAAATTTAATCATCTTGTCCATCATCAAAAAGTATCAAAAGTATGTTTGTCAAAATTTAAAAGGGTTATTTAGTGATTCTAAAATTAGTGTTTATAGTCAGTGTTATAGTCATTTTCTATCATGAAAAAGTGTTAAAAATTAAATAAATAAATAATTACTTATCCTATGTAAAAACTAAGGTAAAGGAATGTTGGGAGTTAGTATTTAAATTAACAAAATTACTATTTACTATTCGTTATTTACCATATGGTTATTATTGGTTAGTAGGTTGATCACATATATTGCTAATAATAAACAATTTATTACAATTAGTTTATAGTTAGGTGATGAGATATTCAAGAGATATTAGAATTTCCCTAGCCATAAAAATTACATTATATATATATATATATATATATAATGTCAGATGAATTGAAATATTGTATAATAAAGAATATATTATGTGATTAAATCTCTCTCTCTCTATATGTGTGTTTAGTTTCAACAATCTTTGCATGAGTTAATATCTAGGATAAGCACATCCAATACCTAAAAACACTTAATATTTTAGGAACATAAAATCTTCATTAACTCAAGAAAATGTTGACAAATCTTTAAAATATTTCAGTAGCTCTACTTAATCTCAATTTATCTTTGTCTTACTTATGAATAATAGCTACTAATCAACTAGGAGATGTTGGTTATATTTCCTAATCTATTTACAATAGCTAACCAGAATATCTTTCACTAATAATATTACTAGCTACATTTAGTTTATTTATAAAATAGAAAATAAGTTACAACCTCCTTCCATACTTCAAGGTGAATAGTGGAAGAGATGTGTAGGTTTTCATGTAAATCTCTTTGACTATTGATAGTTTAAAATATATTTATTTGTAGTTATGTATGATCTAGTAACTAATTTTCAAAATATACATAGTGATGCCTTTACAAAACATTACTATAAATATACTATCTATAAATAGTAATACTATATTTAGTAAGTTTCCCCATGAATTTGGAACTAACTCAAAATGGTTTATAAGGTTCTTGATCAAACATGCATGATTCCAAAATGTATTCCAACAATCTTTACATCTGTCCTAAGTGACTTCAGAGCTAGACTGACACACTTCATCTCTAGACTTGTAGAATCTAGAGCTAGACTTATAGACTCTAGATCCAGACTAGTAAACTCTATAGCTAGACTAGTGGATTCCAGAGCAGAACTATCAAACTCTAGATCTAGACTGATACACTATGGAGCTTGTCTGAGCTATTCCATACTCCATAGTATTATTCAATGGTCTTTAAATGGTCTTATTTTTCTCCAAAATAATATTAATTAATCATAATGTTTTTATGAAACTTTTACATACAAATCTAAAGGATTTTCCATACAAAGGGTTAGACCATAGTGGTAAAAAAAACATTAACTCACACATACTAACCAAGGTAAACCTATTAATTTTCTACTTTAGATTAGAAAAAAATTATAAAATGCACATTTTAATCCATTAAGAGGGAGGTTAATAAGGTATAAATAAGGTCATTACTTGGATATATTAATCCATTCTATGGACTCTTTGGTTTCCACTTCTTGATATCGTGTACCCTTACATATAACTCTTGGTCATAGACCAAACATTTCTTCTGGGCATATTCAACTTCTCGATGAAATAGGCAATGGGATTATCTTCCTATACCAAAACTACTCCTATATATATTATGATTGCATCACAATAAACCTAAAACACTTATCTAAAATATGGTAAGGATAACACTGCTTTATACATCACCTTTCTCTTCAAAAAATAAAAGTTGTTATCTACTGCAACATTCCACTACAATTTATTTTTATCTCCCTTCATAGTCTCTATAATGTTTTCACATATACCAATAAAATTTTGGATGAATTTCATATATAAATTTGGAAACCCATGGAAAATTATTGCCTCAAACATACTCTTCACCAAAGGCTACTTCATAATTTCACCTCACCTTCTTGAGGTCCATATTTAACCCATATTTTGAGATTACAAATCTCATATATATCAAACCCTCTTGCATGAAGTTTTTGTTGACTAATTGACCATAAGTAAAATTAGGTCAACCTTGATTTATAGTAAAACTTGTTATATGGGTCTACTAGGGTGTGAATTATGTTTCATGTTCTTAAAAGGGGTCATATAATGTGTTTTAGCTTGGTCATTAGCCTTTAGTGTCTTTTTATGTCTTATATGGGTCATTTTGAGTCATTTATTTAGATTTTATGGTCTATGCAATAGTTTTGGCATGTAGGAGTAATTATAAAGTGACTCTTTAGGTACCCTCAACTCAATTCCATGCTTGGTAAGATATGTAAAGATAAAAAATGGTAAAAAATCATTCTATCTTTCCATGGCTCTCTTAGACAAGTAGAAATGGTTAACTGATATTTTCATGGTACAGATAGGAGGAGGTGAGTTATATCAAGTTTGTTTAATGGATGAAAATACTATTTATCTACTTATAACTCATTTTAATATTCAAAATATTATATTATTATGCTCTATGAACCATTTCTAATAGTTCTAACTCCTCTTTTCTACCTACCTATCCCCAACACTTTAAGGTTTCTTATATGTTTACATAGTTCTATGAAAACTAGGTGGTGTACATTATCCCAAAGATAATTATCATCATTATCATGTGTTTATCATTATTTTTTCATGTATTAACATCAAATAATTTCCCTAAAATATATAATTCTTTTATTTGGAAACTATATCATAGTCTATAGATAAGATTCCATCAATAGTAGAGTTCCATTTTCCTATTTTGGATTTCAAATCAAAGGTGAATTGGTATTTCAATCCTCTCATGTCATGGTGATAATATCTCATTTAATATATTATTCTCAAGAGTATCCCTTAGTTAATTGATAAGTCTAAAGAATGCACATACTTCTTCTTGTAGCAGTCACCTATAATCAAGTGAAACTAAGCCTTGACTAGCCATTATGATGATACATGAAGGTTTAAATACTATGAGGAGGTTTAAAAAGTGAAGATAGTAAGATTTATCCTTTAAAATAGTTTGTTTTTGGGCTTAATTAATTGCACACAATCATATATCATGCTTTTATCTATAGGCACTTTGTAGTAGTGCCAATAGAGGACAAAAGAATGTTGAAATACAAGTGTTGAACTCATTTGAGACCTTCATTAAGGTCTAAGAACATGTATAATATCAATATGGAAAAGGTGAGGTTATTTAATGAAATAATACTTGAGAACCATTTATATAAGTTATAAATTTGCATTTGGGGACAAATTACCTTAAATTCTCCAAATCAGGGTTTTGTCCATTTTTCATGCCATCTTATGATAGAGTACTTTGAGGTTTAGGTAGTCTGAGTGTTTCCATTATGTATCCAAAACATAGGATCAATGTCTTGACATTAAAATTAGTTTTTTGGTTAAGATAAGGTGAAGTAAATAGGTTTCTATCTTAAGCAAATTCTCACTGTAGACATTCAGTGTAATTTATAGTATTCTTGAAGCTTAAATGGCCTTACAATACAATGTGACACAATGGACACATAAGATCAAGACAAATTGAATATTTTGAGTAAATTAATCCTTATTAACTCAATGGTATTTATAGAATTTGATGTTTATATATTTGATATAGGTCATCATCTATAATAATATTCCATTGTCCCTCAAATATAGCACCTATAGTCTGATTGATAGTATGTTGATAGTGAGTCATAAGAAGCAAAACCTATGTGTATAGTTATACATTAAGGTTGGAAATGACATAATTGGATTAAAATAAATCAATATAATTGATATATATTTATGTGACAAAAATAATTACCTATATAATTTCCAATCTCTATTAAGAAAAATACCTATAGTCTACTATAGTAGACAGACTAGGCCTAGGCTAATGAAGGAGAAGTCTAAGAAAGTTGGAAAATATTGATGATAGTTTAAAATTATGTTTAAAAATATATTATATATATTAACACACCTCATATGAGGCTTAAATAATGGGAAAAGGGTAAGAGAGATATGAACAAACAAGTCTAATCCTGCACATAGTCATCAACTCTAGAAGTCTATCTTGATGAGTTATGATGTTGATGAATCTAAATGAGTAATATGGTTATGAAAATTCTAATATATGGTCATTAGGAAATAATATAACCTCAAATAATCCCATTTTGTCAAGATAAATAAGGGATATGCCCTCTATCTTATCTTAGATAGAGGGCACTCCTAGTCAACATAAAGACTACATGAAGGGTATGTAAATGTGAGAAAGGGGTGAAATGAGATTATTAAATGAATTTAATGATGATTATTTAGGTATTTTAGAAATTAATTGAACATTTAAAAACACCCATAGTTATTATAAGTGCTTAGGGTGGTCATGGTCAACTCAAGTATAGTCAAGCCTATTAGGCCTAGAACTAGACCTAAGCCCTTCAAGGGTTTAGATTTACTTAAAAGACCACAATACCATTAAAACCCCATTTATTACCTTTATGAGGGTGTTTAAGACTATTAAAAACCTCTAGTTTATATAAAAATGACATAAAATGGTCAATTTGGCTTTAAAATATCTCAGAGGTACATAGAACGTAAGAGCAAGCTCGAAAGACCATCTTACAGCACTCACATCTATATGGATTAGTTTCATGGTGACCTAAGGATTTGGTGAAATTTTAAAAGGTTCCAAATCTTAAACTTAGAGATATTTGTTGAGAGGTTGGATGTCAAGATTTTATGAACAATCCTTAATATTCCAAACCCTCTAAAACCCTCTTAAACCCTTGGTTTTTACCCAATTAAGGAAATAACAATGAATATTCATGAAAAGGGGTTTATATGGACTAAAAATGGTTTTGAACTCATGGAGGAATTTCTCAAGCTCCATGACACATATTTATTTTGAACCCTACTTGTACAAATAAGGTGAAAATAAGGTTTATTGTAGTTTTTTATGTGTTTTGTAAGTATAAAGGAGATTGGAAGAATGAAAATAATTTTGAGAGGTCAATTGGGACTCTTTATAACTCTCCATGTCCATTCATCACAATACATAGACATGTAATCACTTATGATGAGTCATTCATTTTAAGAAGTCTTTGAAAGATAGTGAAAATGAAGAGTGACTACCAAGTGAGCCCTTTTAAGGTATAAATCATGGAGTGTAATGTAATTAGACCATATATAGGTGTCCTAACACATATTACATATATTTTATTGATAAAATGAAGGTCACTTGGGTGACAAATGTGAAGAATGAGGCCAAGAGTGCTACTGAATGACTATAGATGGTGAATGTAAATGGTAAGAAGAAGGCTAGTACTTAGGGACACATCTGATGATTTTTGCAAATTATTTCCAACCCACATAAGATATTTCACATGTGTAAACTCTTCCTAGTCTATTTTTTAGCATTCAATAGATGCCTCATTATGAAGGTAGTTTTCAAGAAGGTAGTTGAAGACCTCTATCCCAGTTTGAGGACTTTTTCATGCTATAGAGAGATACTTGTCCAAGAAGACCTCCATGGTCTATTTCATACTCTATTATAATAAAATTTTACTATTTTTCACGCCTTAATAGTTTCATAGTGACTTTTTATCTTCCCTTTCTTCTCTCTCTTCTCCACATTCTATAAATACAAGTTTTTGTAGCTCTTGTATTCAATTCCACACCTAGTATGGTTAAGCCCTACTAGTTTGATATTGTAATTTGAATTTGAAATAATATATAAAATCTATTTTTGAGTTCACAATATATATTTTCTAAGTTTCTGAAGTGGTGTATAGTGAAAGATCAAGTAATTAGTGTTTATTACTACTTTCTCTTCACACTTTCATGTTTGATGCAAGTATCACTCTCTCTAATAGGTCACATGAAGTGTAACTAGTGAATTTGTTTATCTTAAGTGTAATATGACCTGTCATTCAACAACCTTGAGTATTCCAATGCATATCACCTCCATGTTTTAAATACTAATGTTAGAGCAATTTAGGATTTTGAGACTAGTTTTATAGGTCATATTTCATAATGCAATAGTATGGTAGTCTAGTGGATATATTTACCTTAGTGGATACCTTTTGGATATCTCCAAAATGATTCATTATATCTTTGGACTCACATAGCCCTCCTACAAGTAAGCAAGGTGTGAGCCCAAGTATGACAGTCCCTATAACTTCTGCACCTTCTTCAAATTATAATGTTGGAAGGGTGAATCAAAGTTTTCTAATGACTCAACCTAAAAACACTGATATACCTTCAAGGACCCAATAAAATTTGAGTACTCATAATTTAAATATTGTGTATTTTTTAAAGAGTGCTAAGTTATCTATGTCCTTTTGGGAAATGCTTCACTTACCTAGTCAAAAGGAGCTCCATCAAGAACATCTATCTCAACTACAATGTTGCACTCACTAATTATCCTAATAACATTGTGTAACCCTATTAAAAATCTAAAAATTATTCACCTTTCTACCTCACTCTCATTATGGGAGACAAACTTATTCACAAATGTATAGTGGATAGTGGGGCTATTACTTTAGTGATACCCAAGGTTGTGGTAGATAAATTAGGGATAAAATATGAACCATATAGTGAGGGAGTACTTCAAATTTGTGGGACACCTTTTAAGTTAGTGGGACTTGTCAAAAGGTTGAGATTTTTCCTTCATGATTTTATTATCTTACCTATCCTTCAAGATATTATGGTTATTGACTTCCCTGATCACTTTGATATCTACCTCTCAAGGTAATTTATAGCCAATATAAGAGGCTACCTCTCAACTAATTAGTCTTTCTTAGCCTTCAAGACAAGGTATGGAGTAAATTTAACCATCAAAACTGAACCATTAGCTAGATTTCATATTTATCCCTATGTAGAAGCAAGATCTAACCTCAATTATGTCATAAATGATAATGAAGAATCTGTTATAGATGATGGAGCATCCTCTAATCTTGAGGGCATATCTACAATTTTCCTAGATGAGTATGGTGCAAATACTTATGGACATGATCCACACACTTTAAGAAAATTTATCTTGGCACATAAATCATACATGAGAGAAGTAATGTAAAATATAAGGTAAGCATTGAAAACTATTTTCAACAAGCTACTAATGGTAATTACATAATTCATATGCATGATGATGATGTTATTTAAATAATGATAGATTAGGATTATGAAGAGAATAATGTCATTCTTCCTACACAAGATGGAGGATCCCATAAGCATAAAGAAGAGGATGACCTATGGTAAGGGTTTTATACCATAAGTCAAGAGTTTGAGTAGTTTATTAAGTCTACTTATCCTCTTAAGAAGTGTGTATCTGATGATAAAGTTTTTGTTGAGCCTTAAAAGGATGAAAGAGATTTTTTTGTTGATCTTGAGAATATATGTCTAGCTGCTATCAAAGAAGATACAATCGTGAAGGAACCTAGTGAATCCAAAGCATAAAATTGAGTGTTTAAAGAGTTATCAATACCTTAACCTAAGGATGAACCATTTTCATATGTGTTCAAATAAAAATAAAACAAGTTTGATGGTTTTATACATTAGATAAATCATGTCCAAGAAGAAAGTGAAGTTGAATCAACTATGATGACTCCTAATTTGTAGTTTGAGAAAGGCAAATTAGACATGGTAGAATGAAATCAATTTGTAGGTTCAAACAAGCCTCTTAAAGGGAAGTATGGAAAATACTTGAAATCTCCAAGTAGTACACTTTTAGACAAAAGAAGACCTAAATATGGTAAGTCTTTTGACCATACACATAAGCAAATGTTTGTTGAGAAGTATGATTCACATGATATATTGATTTTATGGAGTAGTAAGGATGCAATAGGTACCATCTTAAACCCTGGTTAAAGCATGGTGATTTGTTATTCACCTCAAGTGTTTGATGTCTTGTATATACTAGGATAGGTGTGTATTTTTGTTCATTATATCTATGTTTTTCATAAGTGTTCTTAAGAACACATGTGTGTTTCATTTGGTTTCTTGTCTTCAGTGTCTATTTATTATTGTTTGGTGTGTGTTTTATATTCTTTTAGAGGAAATTTAGTGTCTAATATATGTATAGGTTACTCTATATCCAAATAGATAGGAGTAGGCTATTGGTCCTTGGCATATATGGCTTAACACCCCTAGGAAATCACTAAAATGTTGACTAATTTGACAACAAGTTAAATATGGTCAACCCCCCTATATATTAAAAAAATTATGGGGATCTAATAAGATGTTAATTATGTTTCATGGTCATAAAAGGGGTCAAATAATGTGCTTTAGATTTGTCATTATCCATTAGTATCATTTGAAAAAGTGTAATTTAACATTCTATATGTCATATTATTATCATATGTGGTAGTCTTGGATTGACAAATGCAAGTGTTATGTTGAAAATAAGAAATTAAATGAAAAGAGGCAATTTTTAGATGTTGTACAACTTATTTAGTAGTTTTTTCATGTGGGAGGACTTATAAAGTGACTATTCATGTCCCATAAACTTATTTACATGATTGTGTAGCTTTTAAAATCTCAAAAATGGCAAAAAACCATTCTATCTTTCCATCACTCTCCTAGACAAGCAAAAATGGTTAACTGGTCTTTGCATTGTATAGATGGGAGGAGGTGGGTTGGATAAATTTCCTTTGGTGGATGATAATAATAATTTTATACTTAAAATTCATGTTCATAGTCATATTATTGGTTTCTTGTGCTCTATAAACCATTTCTAAGAGTGTTAACTCCTCTTTTTTGCCTACCTATTCCTAACACTTTAAGGTTTTTTATTTGTTTGCATAGTTCTATGAAAACCAGGTGGTGTATGTGATCCCAAAGAGAATGATAATAATTATAATGTTTTTATTAATTTTTTTCATGTATTAACATAATATAATTTCCTTATACTATCTCATTCTACTAGTTGGAAACTATGTCATAGTCTATAGACAAAATTCCATCAGTAGTAGAGTTTTATTTTCCTATTTTGGATTTTAGATAAAAGTTAAATTGGTGTCTCGTGCCTCTAATTTAATTATGATCAGATATAATTTCAAATATTATTCTCAATAATAAACCTTAGTGAATTGATAATTCTAAAGAATGCACATAGTCAATTTTTCTATAGAAATCACCTACAGTCAGATGAAACCAAGCCTTGACTATCCATGATGATCATACATGAAGGTTTAAATATTTTTTGGAGGATTAAAAATTGAAGAAAATAATATTTATCCTTTCAAATAGTTTGTTTTGGGGCCTAATTCATTGCACATAGTCATAAATCATGCTTTCACCTACCAATAGTCTGTAGTAATACCTACAAGTAGCTCTAATAGAGGACAAAGGAATGTTGAAATATAAGCATTGAAATCATTTTAGACTTTCATTAAGGTCTAAGAACATGGATAATATCAATATGTAAATGGTGAGGCAATTTCATGTAAGCATACTTGATAACTATGTCTACAAGTTAGAAATTTGCATTTGGGGACAAATTACCTTAAATTCTTTGAATCATGGTTTTATCCATTTTCCATGCCATCGTATGATAGAGTATTTTGAGGTCTCAGTAATCTAAATTTTTCCATAATGTAGAAAAAAAATAGGGTCAATGCTTTTATATATAACATTGTTTTTTTTTCAAGATAAGTTAAAGTAAATATTTTTCCATCTTAAGAAAATTCTCACTATAGACTTTAAGTGTAATTTATAGCATTCTTGAAACCTAAATGGCCTTACAATACAACGTGATACAATGAAAGTATAAGCTCAAGATAAAGTGAATCTTTTGAGTAAAATATTAATTATGACCTTAATGGTAGTCATATAATTTGGTGCTCAGATATTTAATATAGGTCATCACCTATAGTAATATTCCATGATCCGTCAAATAGAGCACCTACAGTCTAACTAACAATATGTTGATAGTGCAACATAAAAAGAAAAACCTATAGGTAGAGTTGTTCATTCAGGTTTGAAATTAACTAATGAGATATAAATTAATCAATAAAATTTATATATATTTATGTGACACAAATCATTACCTATAGGAGTTCCAATCTCTACTAAGACAAACACCTGTAGTTTGCTAAAGTAGATAGACTAGGCCTAGGCTAATAAAGGGAGTAGTCTAATAAAGTTAGAAGAGATTGATGATGGTTTAACATGATTATGATAAATATAATATATTGATTCTAATATCAAGGAAAATGGGTAAGAGAGAGATGAACAAATAAGTCTAACTCTGCATACAAACCTTGCACATAGTCATTAACTCTAGAAGTCTATCTTGAAGAGTTGTGATTTTGAGGACTCTTAAAGAGTAATATGGATATACAATTTTAATATATGGTATTTATGACATAATATAACTTCCCAAAATCTCATTTGATAAGATAAACAAGGGAGATGCCCTCTATTTTGTCTTAGATAGAGGGCACTCCCAGGTAACATGAAGATTGCAAGGAAGGTATGTAAATGTGAGAAAGGGTTAAAATAAGAGTATTAAATGAATTTAATTATTATTATTTAGTTTTATTTTAATGTTAATTAACATTTAAAAACACCCAAAGTTGGAAGAATTTCTCAAAGTGGTCATGGGCAACTCAAGCACAGTCAGGCCTATTAGGCCTAAAACTAGACCTAAACCCTTCAAGGGTATAGCTTCAATTATAATAAAACAATACCATTAAAAAACCATTTATTACCTTCAATAGGTATTTTATTATGAGTATAAACCTTTAGTTTTTAATAAAATAGCACAGAATGGTCAAATTGGCTTGAAAACATCTCAGAGGTACACATAATGCAAGAGCAAGCTCAAGAGATCATCTTCAAGCACTCACATATGTATGTATTGATTTAATGGTGACCTAATGAGTTTGGGAAATTTGAGGAGGGTCTTGAGATTAAACTTAGTGAGATTTGATGAATAATCCTTAATAGTCCAAGCCCTCTAAAACCCTTTTAAACCCTTGGTTTTGACTTGATGAAGGAAATACAAATTAATATGATTTAAAATGGGGTAAAATGGAATTTAAATGGATTTTAAATCATGGAGTAATTTTTTATTTTATATGACACACATTTTGTTTGAACCCTACTTGTATGGATAAGGTGAAAATAGGGTTTTTTGTAGGTTTTTGTGTGTTTTTTAGGTACAAAAAATATTTTATGAATGAGAATAATTTTTAGAGGTAAATTATGACTTATTATAACTCCACATTTCAATTTATAATAGCATATAGGCATGGTAAAAATTCTACTAAGTCATTCATTTTAGGCAGTCTTTGTTAGATAGTGAAAATGAGAGTGACTACCAAGTGAGATGATGAGAAGTTGGTTTTTGGACCATTTTAAGGTATAAATCATAGAGTGAAAGGAAATGGGACTCTATAAATGTGTCGTAACACCTCTTCCATGGATTTTATTTAGAAATTAAATGTCACTTGGGTGACAAATGTGAAGAATGAAGCCAAGAGTACTAATGAATGACTATAAATGGTGAATGTAAGTGGTGAAAAGAAGGATAGTAGTTAGGGATACATATAATGAATATTTAATCTTTTTTATAAACCCCATAATTTATTTCACATGTTTAAAATCTTCTTATTATAGTTTTGAGTAGTCAAGAGATGCCTCATCATAAAGGTAATTTTTCAAGAAGGAAGTTGAAGACCTCTATGCCAGTTTGAGGAGTTTTTCATGCTTTGGAGAGACACTTGTCCAAAAAGACCTTAATGGTATATTTCATACTCAATTATCATTAAATTTAATTGGTTTTAATTCCTTGACAT
Source organism: Torreya grandis (assembly GCA_037957365.1). Classification (NCBI taxonomy): domain Eukaryota; kingdom Viridiplantae; phylum Streptophyta; class Pinopsida; order Cupressales; family Taxaceae; genus Torreya; species Torreya grandis. The sequence goes on along the minus strand of JARHVA010000850.1, from coordinate 1,347,591 downwards.
ATGGCATTATGAATTTTGATCTTCCCCTTCTCTCTCTTCTCCATATTCTATAAATGCAAGCCATTTTGGTTCTTATATTCAATTACACACTTGGTATGGAAAATACATAATAGTTTGATATTATAATTTGCCTTTTAAATAACATATTAAATATGGTTATGATTTCACAAGATATCTTGTCTAAGTGTGTGAAGTATTGTATAGTGAAAGATCAAGTGATTAGTGTATATCCTTGATTTCTCTCAACCCTTTCATGTTTGATACAAGTAGCCCTCTCTAAAATAGGTCACATGAAGTTTATATAGTAAATTTGTCTATATTAAGTGTAATATAACATATGTTTCACCCACCTTGAGCATTCCAATGTATATCACCTCCATGTTTGAAATACTAATGTTAGAACAATTCAATATTTTGAGACTAGTGTTGTAGGTCATATTTCATAGTGAAATGATATGGTAGTATAGTGGAGATGTTTCTAGTGTATCACCCATTATAATAATTTATTTTCCTATATATTTATATCCATTTTCATCTAAGAAAATATTAAGTGTAGGTTATAAGCACTTAAATATCAATCTAGGGAGCTAGCCCTTAAACCTAGAGGTCTACCTCTACCATAGGCAACCCATAAGACTAGATGTATTCCAATGTTTCCAAAATATTATATTAGGATTGAAAAATAAATTATAGCCTAAAAAAATTGGTGAAAACAATTTCACTTCTTCAATTTCAATATTAGTTTATATTATTTCATATTATCTAAAACCAGATTCTAATGCTTCAAATGATCTTATTTATAATGAATAAATATCATAATGTCATAAAAATAAACTATCATAAACTTACTTGTGAAAGGATTCAAAAATTCATTCATGAGTCTCATGAATGTAATTTGGGAATTTGAAAAATTGAATGGCATGACTAGCCACTCATATAACCCATCATTTGTCTTGAATTCAATCTTTCACTCATAACCTTATCTTATGAGGATTTGGTGATAAATAATCTTGAAATCTATCATAGTGAAGTACCTAGCTCCATTTAGATAGTACATTAAGTCATCCATTCTTGGTTATGAAAATATGTATTAAATTATGATATTATTGATTACGCATGAATCCATACACATTATAAATTATCCACTTTTATTAGGTGCTAACACAACTAGAATTACACATGGTCTTAGACTCTCTTAGATTAAACCATTCCTTGAAAAATATTTAACTTGTTTATTTATATCTTCATTTTTCATTAGATTCAAACTACATGCTAATTTTTTAGATAAAATTGCTCTTGGAAAAAGATCCATATTATGACTAATGTTCCTTAAAAGTGGAAGTCCCTTCATAAACTCATTTGAAACAATATCAACAATCTATATTTCCATAATAATATCAATTAATAGTATTTGTCACAATTTTCATAGGCTTTAAAACTAAATAAAAGCATGTCTCTTCCTCATTGGCCACCTTCAAAAATATTTACTAGATACAAACATCACTATGAAACCATTTCCCACCTCATCTTCTCTATCCTTAAATGGACTCAATGTGAATATTGTTTCATCCTTATTTATGATATATATGTTTTATCTTTCAACATGCATGATTATCCTATCAAAATTTTATGGCCTTCCCAACAACACATGATGCATGTCCATGGGAATAATATAAAATAGAAATTCATCCTTATATGAACCATTCTAATAGCTCACAACACATTTATTATTCACCAACACTTAATTACCTTTAAGTAACCACAAAAAAATGTATTATGTAGGATGTACTAATCATTTCAACCCATGTTTTTATATCATCTCTTTAGAAACCAAATTATTTATGCTCCTGCTATCAATCACAACTCTACAAAAATTATGTCCAAATTTTAAAATATTATAGAATAAACTCCTTATTTATATTTCTTCATTAAAATCCTTGCTTGGTTTCAATAGCACTCTATTAGAAAATAGATTCTCTCCTTGTTCTATATCTTCCAAATGTATTGGAAACCCAACACTTTTTTCATCTCAAAAGGTTATATGGGACATTCCTTTAGTTCTCTTACTATTATTGTGAGGGTTTTTAAGATACTCAATTTATTTATGTCTATTGTACTTACTACATGTAAAACACTTACTTGAAAGCCTCCATATCTACCTCTTCCATAAAATCCTCTACCTATACAAGATAACATCCTCTTGTTCCTTAATTTTTATTATAGGAACTAATTATCTCTCAAACATGGTTTTATTTCCTCTTCCATTGATACCATATCCTCATTCTATTGAATGCCTTCCTCTACCTCTAGATTTATCTTGTTATTTTTTCAAAAACTTCTATTTTGATTTCAATTCACATTGATATGATTCCTCTATGATTCTTAAGTTCAAAAAATTGATTTAATCTTGTATTAAAAAATGTAGTCCATTCATATACCATGAAAATTTAGTTGGATCTTACTCAACATGTCTATCTCTTATAATGAGTCTATTAAACTCCTTTGTGTAGTCATTAATATTCATCTCCTATTGTTTTAAATATTGCATCTTCCTAGACAAGCTCAATTGATCATCATAAGGTAAAAACTTGGACTTCAAAATTTCCACCTTTATGTACTAATACTTTATTTTATCATTATTTTTCATATTTATCTCAAACTGCACATGTTCTCACCATAAAAAGGCATGGATATTCATATTTATGTAATAAAAATTCACCTTATTCTGTTCCTCCATAGAGTCATATTAAAAATATGTATTTATATTTGATTTACAATCCAAAATCTCTTTGAGATTCAAACTCTAATTTTATGAAGGTGTCTCTAGCTTTGGTTTGATACCAAGCCTTGCCATATATAAAATAAATATACTCATCTTAATTTTCCATGTCTTCTAATCCAATCTCTTGAGATATTTATTTTTCATCCTCACTCACATCTCCATCATGATATCCTATTATTTGTTTTTTCATTACAACTAATCTATTTTACCTTTATCTCACATTTTCCACCAAGTTTGTAACTTGATGTCCTCCTAGTCTTATCCATATCTAAACAAAACTACCTCTATGTTCCATCAATTATCATAATGAAAACTTATCTTTCATATTTTGACACTAAAAAACTAGAATCTTCTCTAGTGCACACTTTTTCCAACAAATCAAAAACTTTACTTTGATATAATTTGGTGCAAGAATAGACATGGTATCCACTTAATGACAACCTATAATTTTATATGTTTAGTTTAGGCATACATGTGCACACACACAAAAATAACTTAATTATATATACATTTTTAGGTATTTATCACATGAACACATTCTCTTTATTCAATATAGAATAAAATTAGAAAAATAATACATTTTAATAATGGTAGTATTAAATAAAAAATTCTACTCATATAACAACTACATAACACTTATTCAATTATCAACAACCCCCCCCCCCCCACCAACCCCTAAGAATAATTAACATTTTAATATATAATAAGGTAATGGTAAAACCCTTCACATAATAAGATACCTTTGGTGTTTTATCTTATGAAATATACCTTGTCTAGTTTCTTAGATGTTTTCACTTCAAAAAAAAGACCTTGTTAGTCTTTTAGAATAGTTGAGCACTTTAAAATTTATGTATAGAACTTGTAAGTATTTAACTAGAAATTTTAATGTCAATTGTGTTCTATATATACCTAGTTAGGTTTTTAATAATGACTAACTATTGGCTAATTTTGGATCACATACAAAGTGTTTATCGAGATAAATCAACTAAGCAAAGTTCTTGATTGAGTAAATGATAAAATGACTTAGAAATAGGTATAGAATTATAAGATAAAGGATTCAATATGTTTCCATGGTAATAAATGTCATTAAAAGAGAATGAATCAGGTTTTATCAAAGTATCATTAGTTCATCAGAGCTTTAAAGGGAGAAAAATTAATTACATAATCCTAAAAGAGCCAGACCATCATCACACATCATGCAAGAATGAACAGGTTAGCCTAGTTGTACATTTCAAAAATGCACTTAAAATTTTTACCAAAGTCAAATGAATAAATGGACATGATGTTTTTGGTCACATAAGTATCTTCTAAAAATTTCATATCTTGATGAGTTTTCTATCTCAAGATATAAGCATTCAAATTTGAACTAGTAGAGTGAAACGTGCACAGGGACGTCAAGTTAAAGTTATGGTAAGTAACCATTTGGATTCAAATGTTCCTAAGGATGAGAATAGATATAAAAAGTGGAACGATCTTAGGATTTCAACTCAAAATCTAACGATGCACAAGTGATCAATGAGGTTATTTGGTCTAAGAAGATCAATTATGCACAATCTATCGTATAAATGTGGATCGATGGTGAGTGAGAGGTCAAAAAGTCAATGAATCCTAAGAATGAATAAGGAGATACCAATTATCATGAATATAATAAATACTAGGTAAATTAATGGTTCGTGTTGAAACTATGCAAAATAATATCAATGATGCACATAAGGTCAAAGAGTAAATGTTCCTAAGGATGAACATGAGGCCATCACATGGCACAAGTGTAGGAACTAGACAAAATTGATTGCAAGGCCCACAAAATTAATGAAGATTTGATAAATTTCCTAATCAAGGAGCCTAAATTAATATCAGTGACTGATATTAAAAATTAAAGCTAGGATATTTCAATTGGAGATCAAATATGACCCAACTCAAACTAAAGAAAATATTTCGAAGGGAATATGTGACCATTAGAGTTTAGTCAAGCACCATTAATCATAAGACATATTCATATAGTTAAGATGGTTATGATGAAGTCCCATCACCATTAAAACATAGTCTTAACCTCTAGTTTGAATATTTAGAACTTATGGGGCCCATTTTTAAGGTCCCAATATTGTTTCATGACTGTGATCATCACCTTTTAAAAATGATATGTGCAGATAATGATTCATTATATTCCACAAGGTTTAGAAGAAAAATGGGTTTGTTTAAACATAATATAGTTAAAAAAGGAAGCTATGTGGCATGTAAGTTTTCATTGACATGCTAAATAAAGTAAAACCAATAGATGATATTGGTTTTCAATCTATAGTAAGACCTATGCTAAAATATTGAAATGAGGGTAGATATGTGATTAATGAATAAGTTTATTATCTTATAAAATAGTCATTTTTTCAAAAAATGGGTACCTATAGCCGCTCAAGGTAGATATACTCATGGCTCTATCAAATCAAAAGATAGGAGTATTTTGTCCTCATAATTGATCCAAGTGAAATATGGCATACAATTCCAAGAGAATGATTTGGGGATTGGAAATTATAGATGGAGAATTTAATATATTTTTAGGGTTTGAAATATTTTCTTCACAATAAGATCATGACTTATCATATTTGGATAACTCTTGTTTTTTAGTATGTTTCTCAGCCATGAAAAGATTCAATGGGATATTGGGACAAACCAAGGTTCATTTGTCTATGATGAATTAGTCTTAATTGGATAAAATATGGTTAAGCATTCATTGAATAATGTTGGAATCTCATTTAAATATCTTGTATGGTGTGTTTCCTCTATACCTCCCTTTTTCTCCTATATTTTCTATTTTATTCCATAATGTAACTCTCTCACTTTTGACAAGGAATTATTTTCTCTCATTCTTAAAGAGCAAGAGACTCTAATTTGACTAAGATAAACTTTGTAAACATTTATAATAACTACTTCTTGATGAAATAAGATTATTTTTACCTATCACTTTCCTATCAACTAGCGCTTAGTAAGTTATGTATGATGATCTTGTGAAGGAGATTCTTCCTGGGCCATTTTCCTTCTACTTTCCTCTTTTAAGGTGTTTTCAAGATATTGTAGGTTTGAGCATGTGTTATTTATACCATTAATGTAAACTTGGTGTGAGTTTTTTAACTCCTCTTTATTTCCTTTCATTACTTCCTAAACCTAGTTTATGAAGTTCTTATGCAATTACTTAGATTGTGAGATTGTGTGAGCTAGTATTGTCTTATGCTGATCTAATGTGGGTTTAACCATATTTAAGTCTCATTTAAATTTGATTCATCACCTTTTTATATTTATTAGGATCCATATTACCCATTTATAACCCTTTTCCTAGTATAATAATTAATTTATATGATCCATCAAGAGTAAGTCATCCTTCTTCAGAGGTTCAACCTCACCATAGGGAACCCAAATCCTGAGGTTGTTATAATATTTTGACTATAAGAGGGGGAGCTTGAATAAATCATCCACAAGGGTACAATTCCATGTGATAACAATTTATAACATACCTAGTGGGACCATACTTTGAAAGAAAATTATTCAAGTATTGATGCTAGTTTGATCAATTTGTAGTAGTTATAGCTTTCATGAAATAGTATCTAGCAACTCCAAAAGAATACTCAACATTATGGTAGTAGAGAATTGACTACCTTTCATTCCAAATGTGACTACAATGTTATCCTTTAGAGGTATTCCTTTTGAATTTATTGAATTTCCTTTAAATTTAGTCAAAAGGTTAATATTTTTTAATACACTCCATATAAAGGCAACTTTCTTCCTAAGTCATTTTCAAGGGTTACCCTTGTAAGGAGATATTTTTTGAATCATTTCATAGCCATGGAAACCCATATATATTTTCCTTTTATGGATTTTAATGTACAGAGTCATTTAAACCTACAAATATATGACCCTATTCCATTAGAATCTATTAAAAGTGTCCCCTATTTTATAGGAGACCAATCTACAACCCATTTTGAACACCTAATATATGTATCTAACTTTTGAAATATTCATAATGTTAAAATAGAACATGTATATATTAGGTTATTAGCCATCTATTTTAAGGGGAAATCCATAGACTGGTATAGAATCCTCGCTTCTAACTCTATCACATCATGGGTTCAGTTAGGAGCTGAATTGTGTAAGAGATTTGAAGAAAAAAGTTACCATTTGTCACTTATAGATAATCTAACCACAATCAAGAGGGCTCCTCATGAGGTTATGTAAGATTTCAACACAAGATTTTAAAATACACAAGATAAAATCCTAGTCTCTATTAGGCCTACTACTAACTTTGCTTTATTTTACTATTTAAAATACCTAAATAGTGATATTGTAGTGATGATCTAGTCTATGGGAGGGAACACACTACCAAATGCATATGAGTTGGAAATCAGAGAAAAAAACATATACAAGCTAACAAGCTTACACTAATACCAATAATGCCTTTATTTCTCAAGATCAAACCATCTCCTATCTCTATTCCCCCCCCCACTTTCTATCATTCCTCCTTTGCCAAAAATTACTAATATACCTATGATAAAGCAATAAAAGGTTTCCACTAGTTAGCCTAGTAACTCCCAAAAACATAAGAATTTTCAAGAGCATAAGAGTATGATTTAATCCTTGGGAAATGAATTGGTAAATGTCAAGAGGTAGTAGGCCCATTTCAATAGGACTTATCAATCCTCATATCATCCTTCATAGCAATATTATCAAGCAAATAGGCCACCCTATAAAGGAAAATTTCAAATTCAAGGTTAATATCAAGGCCAAGGACAAGGGAAACCTAACTATGTTAAGCAAAATCATTATAATCCAAAAACTACAAGTACATCTATAACTTTGGTTCCTAATAAAAAAGTTGCTTAATAATCTGAAGGGACTATGCCTTGGAATTAGTCTTTTGGTCAATCCATTATCCCAAACATTTACTTTAATCAATATCCCAATGATCAATGGTAGTAGGATACTAATTATAGGTACAATTAAGCCCTTATGGCTCAAAGTTCAGATGAACCCATGATGAAAAAACTAGAATAACAACAAGGTCCAAAATATAATGGGGGACCAAATCAATTGGATGCTACCATGGTTAATTATGAATAAAAGGAATTTTATGCATCCAATCAACATGTTAGTTCTAGTCAATCATACATTCCAATGGCAACTAATACAATGCTCAAAAGAAGAAACATGGATGGTGGCCAAGAAGTAGTCAAAGAACCTCCTACTATTACTATTTTTGTATCAAAACCAAAGGAACCTATTATTCCTTCAAAGGTTCCAATAGCTCCAAAGAAATAGAACCAAGGGAGTACCTTAGTAACCCAAAATTCACAAGTACAAAGTATACTCATGACTCCCAAATAATAATCAAAGGTTGGTGGTTTGCCCATCAACATTATGGAACAAATGAAAAAGTCCAATGTGAGTGTGCTAATGTGGGACATGTTATCTATGCTTAGTCAGGTGGATATCCTTCAAGAAATATTATCAAAGATCAATTTTTTAAAAATCCACCAAGGAAAGAGAATATGGTTCTCACCAATGCAACCAATGGACCAAATGAAGGGGAATCAAGTAAAATGGTCAAACCTCTTCCCTTCTACATTTATGTGATCATTGATAACTCTCTAGTGCTTTATTACTTGGTAGAAAGTTGGATCAGCACTTTAATGATGCCAAAATTAATATTTGATCATCTTGGTTTGAAGTATAAACCCTAATCTAAGGTAATATTATAACTTGATGGATCTTCTACCAAACCATCTGGTATCATTAGAGACCTCAAATTGACCCTTCATGATTATCCTAGTGTCTCAGTGTCTTAAGATGTATTGATCCTAGATGTGCCTCTTCATTTTGTTCTATGATTATCAATAAAATTCATAATAAATATTAGAGGTTATCTAGTAGTGTACTGGTCCTACATGGATTTCAAGATAAGGTATGCTACCAAGATATCCATAAAAATAACCCTATTACAAAATTACATATTGAACCTTATGGTCTAGATAGCATAAACATCAATTTAACCATCCTTGATGAGGATGAATTCATGATTGGTCAAGAACTAAACACATATCCTGAAGAGATACTAAACATGTTCTTGGATGAGTTATGGAATGATAATGAGCCGGTTGACCCCTTGGAAGGTTTTGAGTAAAAAGAAATGGGTGTATACTATCTACATGAAAAAAATCAGTCCATTTCATCCCCCATTAGGCCTCAAGTAGACTCTAATGGCTTATGGAAATTATTCTTTCATGGTTCAAGGATCAAAAATGGAGTGGGTGCAGGTGCAATTCTAGTATCCCCTTCCAATGACAAGTATTTCTCTTCTTATAGGTTTAAATTTAGTTTTTATTTAAATGAAATAAATTATGAGGGCCTTATTTATAGCCTTCAATAGGTTAGTAAGAGAGGGATCAAGAAATTACAAGTTTATGGTGATAGTGAGCTAATAGTGCACCAAGTTAGAGGCTAGAATATAACCAATAATCCCTTGATGAATTACTACAAACATAGGGTATGGAATATAATTGAAGAATTCAACGACTTTAACATCCAAGTAGGGCCAAGGAACCATAACCAACATACTAACATATTAGCATCTATGGGAGTTCAATTTGATATCCCTAAGGAGTTACAAAATTACAAAGAAAAACCACATGTCAAAGTGGTAGTAATACCATCAATACCAAAAAATGAATTTCATTGGTAGGTCTTTGAGAATGATAAGAAAATTCCTTGTTTCTTGTAGTAGGAAGGAGAGTTTTCCTCAATAAACCAAAAAAATCTTCAACATCAAAATGAGGATAAAATTATCCAGATAAAATCTAATAAGATTCCTAAAGGGTTAGTCACACTTGAAGGTATTTTATATGAAGGAGACCATATGAGGAGAGGCAAAGTACTAATGTCAACTAATAAGTAAAATTATGAAAGAGTTTTTATCCTTAAAGTCAAAATCCTCAAGATTGGAAAGGTAAGCACTAAGGTTGAAAAACACAATATCATAGAGCTTTGTAGAGAATATGTAGACATCTTTACTTGGGAATATAGTGACCTAAAATGTTTTACTGCCAAGTTATCCCAATGTACTATAGAATTATAGGCTAATGTTAATCTTGTTAGGCAAAGGCAAAGGCCCATAAACCCCAAAATTGAAGAGATTATGAGGAAAGAGTTGACCAAATTGATTGAATCCAAAATCATCTTTCCCATCAGGCACTCCCAATGGGTAGCCAACTTGGTACCCATAAGGAATAAAAATGGGGAGATTATATTGTGTGTGGACTTTAGATATCTAAACATGGTATATTTTAAGGACCATTACCCCTTACCATCCATGGAGAAACTTCTTAAAATAGTTGCTAGTTTAGAATGCTTCTCTCTTATGGATGGATATTTAAGTTACAACTAGGTACTGGTAAGAGAAGAAGATTAGTATAAGACTTCCTTCACCACAAATAGGGGTACATATGCTTAGAAAAAGATGTCTTTTGTCTTATCAAATTCTAGAGCTACTTTCTAAAGAGAAATGGACATGGATTTTAAAGGGTTATTGAATTAGATGGTGTTGGTATACATAGATGACATCATAATTTTATCCAAGAAAGCCAGTGAAAACTTAGATCACCTAAGGTTGATCTTTGAAATATGTAGTGATTATGTGATTTATTTGAATCCCAAGAAATGTGTGTTTATTATCCATGAAGGTAAATGCTTGGGACACATTGTCTCAAAGTATGGATTAACCATAGTCCTTGATAGCATTAATGCCATCTTGGAAATATATTTACCCAAGAACAAGAAAGGAATCTAGATCTTCATTTGAAAAATAATCTTTGTGAGAGGTTTTATACTTGGTTTTGCAAACCTGTTCAAACTTATCACTACCATGTTAAGGAAGAGCCGAGTTTTCACTTGGTCAAATGAAGATAAAGCTACATTTGAGGCTATCAAACAAGCCATTTCCCAATCACCCTCACTCATGAATCCTAATTTATCGAAAGGTTTCATATTGTACACCTTTGTCAATGTTGATAATATATCAGCTATGTTGATGTAGAAGGATGGTGAAGGACTTGAGCAACCAATTACCTTTTTTAGTCAAGGTCTAGAGGGGTATGAGATAAGGTACACTTTCATAGAAAACTAGGTTCTTATAGCCTTGAGAAGCCTCAAAACGTTTATACCAATGTTCTCTAACATCAAAATTCATCTAATGGTGTCTCATCCTAGAATGAGGGTTTTCCTTCCCAATAAAGACTTGAATGAGAATAGAACTAGATGGATTACTAAAGTTATGGAGTATGATGTGGAGATTAAGGTCACTAAGTTGGTAATAGGCAAAGGCTTATGTGAGCATATGGTTGATGATCTTCAAGAAGACAAAAAAGTTATTTTGGTGACATAAGATAACTCACAAATAGAAATGCCTCCACTTCACAACATCTGGATCCAAGATATGACATATTTATTGATAATAGGTGAATGCCCCAAAGGTTTGGATATAGCAAAAATAAGGTATTTAAGACTTTAGTCCATACATTATGCATTGATTCATGGGGTCTTATTTTGGAAGGATATCAAGGGAGTGATTGTTAGGTGCATAAATGATAATCACGTGATAAAGATCTTGGAGAAGTTTCATGATGGGCCTATAGGAGGCTATTTTGATCCAATAAATAAAATAAAAAAAGTAATGAGAGATGGATATTATTGGTCTAGCCTTTTCAAAGATGCTTATTCATGGGTAAAGAAATGTCAAAAGTGTGATCTATATGTAGGTAAGAAAATATTGGTAGCCCTTACCCTCAACCCAATTCAAGTGGAGTAGCCCTTCATATAATGGGATATGGACTTTATAGGAATGATCAATCCATCTTCTAGTAGAGGACACAAATGGGTGCTCACAAATACTGACTACTTCATTAGGTGGGTGGAAGTAATTTCCTTAAAAGAAGCCAATGAAATGATAGTATTGGACTTTTATGACATCATAATAACCATGTTTGGTGTACCAAAAAGAATAATTTTAGATAAGGACTTAAAATTTGTTAGCATGAGGAAAAGTGAGTGGGAACTTAATCTAGGCATCTACCTTAGTACATCCTCCAACTACTATCCCTAAGTAAATGGACTACCAGATTCCATAAATAAAAAATTGATAAGGATTTTGAACAGGATAATGGAGGATAACCAAAGAGTGTGGCATACAAAGCTAAAGATAACCCTATGGGCTGATAGAGTGACTTTCATAATTGTCTACTATATACCTAGGCATATGATATACTCAAAATCTAATATGTACCTAGGGATATGATATATTATTGTATATGGGTTGATGGAGATGTTGACATGTATCACACATCCCCCTTAGTAGTTATATGGGTCCAATATATTAGTAATGGAGTAACTTGTGGAATTCATGCATTGGGTCATGGTTGGCCTACATTGGGATTAGGAGGTTACCCATCCATTATAGGTCTATATAAAATAGATGGTTATCATTGTAAATATATCAAGTAATCATTGAGTCTTGTACTATAAGAGGATATTAGAGGTTATCCCCTTGAAGAGACATTGTGGAGTTATTCCTTCCTAAAGGAGTATTGTATGGTGTTTCCCTACCTTAACGGTGTTCTACATATATTGAATATTTGGACATCTTGGTCCACACATATCTATTGTGTTGAATTTATCTATATTTATTCCACATTATTTCTAAATATTATAAGTGTGGATCATAACAAGTGATATCAGAGCTTCGATTTGGGCAATTTGTAGGTGGCAAAACCCTAGTTTTGTGGAATCATCAATATATTTTGATTCATTTTAAATTTCTACAAAATTATTTTATTGGATATGGAAAATATTTTAAGGAAGGCACAATGAAAAAATTGAGGTTTTTTTAATTAGTTTTGTGGGAGTTATTGATATTTTAGGTTTTTTACTAATCTGGCTATATATTCTAAAATATAAGGATTCTATCTTCAAAATTTTTACTTAAGATACATGAAAATATAATAAAAACACAGTAAAAAATTAAGATATTTTTAAAATTGTTTTGAGTGAGTTATTATGAGTTTAGTAGTTTTTGTATATTCACTCTACAGGTCACAATTTGTGGAATTTTTTCACATTTTTTCAATGAAGTTACAATATAATAGGAGGTATCTATAGTAAAAATTTAAGATAGTTTTGATATTATTTTAATCATTTATTGATATTTTAGGGTTTCACAAACCTTAGTTTTTAGTTTTGATATTATTTGAATAAGTTGCAAAAAAATTCAAGGAAAGATGATATTGATGCTAGAGAATGGTGGATCCTTTTAGAGAATCATTTAAAAAAAACCTTTTAGGGAAAGATGATTATTTAATTTTTTATTGGATTATACTACATTGGTTTGATCAGTTGAGCTATACAGAAAGATTTTTTTCATGGAAAGAAATGGAACAGATCTTCCTAGATCATTGGGATATAAAAGGAAATAATTATAGTAATGAAGAAGAGAATGAAGCTACTGAAAAAGAAAAATTAGTGGAAGAAAATAATGACAATGAGGAAGAACATACAAAGTAGTGGTTGATAAGGGTTCCAATGATTTGGATCCAAAGAAATTTGAGTCAATTTTTCAATTTCATGGATGCATCAAAAAGAAGAAGGTTGTTGTGTCTATAAACCTTGCCAACAAGTATAACTTCATCACCATGCATGTGGCCAAGCATCTACATGTTCAAGCAAAGAATATCTGAGAGGTTCAGTAGATGGTAAGAATGTTTCAAGGTTTGAAAATTTGAAGCTCATTATAGGAAAAAATGTTTTGCATTCATATTTTTATGCTTTAGATATGGATGATATGGATATAGTTATTGGATATCCATGATTAGAGACTTTGCAAATAATCAATATTAATGTTCATAAAAATTTCATGAAGTTTTGGTATAGGAAAAAAAGGTCAATTTATAAGATATCATATTAGGAAAGGTACCAATAACAGGCAAGGAAGATCATGAGGATGAGATTGAAAAAAGTGATGAAGAGCATGAGGGAGATTCAGATAAAGACATACTATAATCAGAAATGAACACTTCGTCTACTCAAGAGACAAAGATGGAGAAAGTGGAAGTGGTAGAAGATAAGGTGGAAAAACTTGAGGTATATAGACCCCTACATCATCATGAGAGGAAATAATCATGGAACCAAATGAGGGAGTGTCATAATAATAATAATTTTGGATATAAAAGAAATAAAATTTATCATCATTATGGCTATGCATGGAAGCCAAATAATAATTACTATGGTCAGGTGTGGAATCAATGAAATGTTGTAGTCTATGGAGCATGGAATGAATGGAGAAATCACTCTGATTATGCATGGAAGAATACCTACTATGGTCATGGATGGAATCAGAGTAGCGTAGTGAAATATGGTACATGAAATCAAAAGAGGAATAGTTTTGCATGGATACAAAAGCAATATAGTTATGATTATGAATATAATCAAAGGAGCATACATGGAAAGCTATCACTTAGTAAGATCACATATGGGTGGCTCAAAGATTGATATTGGAGATAAGTGTGCGATAATTTGAAGTATACTCATTATTTAGTTTCTTCCTATGTTTTGAGGATGAAACATGTCAAAGAGGGAGGTAATGTTATGTACCTAGGGATATGATATATTATTGTATATGGGTTGATAGAGATGCTGACATGTGGCACACATCCTCTTTAGTAGTTATATGGGTCCAATATATTAGTAATGGAGTAAGTTATGGAATTAGTGCATTAGGTAATGGTTGAGCTACATTAGGATTAGGAGGTTACCCATCCTTATAAGTCTATATAAAAGAGATGATTATCATTATAAAGATATCAAGTAAGCATTAAATTTTCTATTATAAGAGGATATTAGAGGTTGTCCCCTTAAAGAGACATTATGGATTTATTCCTTCCTAAAGGAGTATTATATGGTGTTGCCCTACCTTAAGGGTATTCTATATATATTGAATATTTGGACATCTTGGTCTACCAATATATATTGTGTTGAATTGATCTATATTTATTACACATTATTTTTGAATATTATAAGTATGGGTCATAACAACATTTCCATCAACCCATATACAATAATATATCATATCTCTAGGTACATAGCATTGCCATTGGCAATTCACCATATGTCCTAGTATATGTAAGGGAAGCCAAATTTCCCATCTCTCTTGAACTTCCTACCTTAGAGTTAGCACATCAGAGTGAGTTGATGTAGATTGAACCTATGAGTGTGAGGATGGTAGAGCTCATGGAGCTTGAAGAAATTAGGGACCTTGTAATGAAGACACTAGAGTCACAAAAAGCTCAGGTCAAGAAAGATGTTTAAAAGAGAGTCATAGCAAGGGAATTCAAAGAAGGAGATTTAATCCTCAAATGGGACTCAAATAAGGCCAAGTCAGGTAACCACACCAAGTTTGATAGTTTATGGAGTGTTTATTATTTGATACATAGATTTAAATAACATAATGCTTTTTAGCTTGCCCAATTAGATGGAGAGGTATTACCCATCCTAGTCATTAGCATTCATTTAAATCCTTACTATTAGAAGAGTTTTTAACCATTGCATAATATTGTACATATTAGATCAGAATTTCCTTCTTTCCTCTAAGTTCCCTGTGCACATTATTATTATTTTTGTTTTTCCATTTTAATAAGTGCCTTAAGCATAGTTATTTTTTTGTTTCCTTTGGTCCTTATTGTTTTAAGAAGATATTTTTTTGGAAAAGGGTAGCCTTATGTCATTTCCATGATCAACTAAGAAGGAAATATTTGAGACTCCATGCCTAATGAATTAGGCTAAGGCAACTAGTCTATTATATAGAAGGCATGCAATCCCAGGATGTTACCAGAAATGTTGGCCAATGTTGGTCCACATAAAAAGTGTTTTCCTAGATAAATCAACTAAGTGGAGTTCCTAATTGAGTAAATGATCAAATGACTTGGAAATAGGTCTATAATTGTAAGAGAAAGGATGTACCAAGTTTCTAATGTCATACATGGCATTCAAGGAGAATGAAGTAGGTTTTATCTAAGTCTCATTAGTTCATCAGAGATTTGAAGGGAGAAAAATGAATTGTACAAGCCTAAAAGATCCAAACTATCATCACATGTCATACAAGAATAAACATGTCAGCCTAGTTTCACATTTTATAAATGTACTTGGGAAGTCAAATAGAGTCAAATGAATACATAGACATGACTTTTTAGTCCCATAAGTATCTTCTAAAAAAATTGTATCTTAATGAGTTTCTATCTCAAGATATAAGCATTCAAATTTGAACTAGTAGAGTGAGACATGTGCAGGGACATCAAATTAAAGCTAAGACAAGTAACCATTTGGATTCAAATGTAGTTATGGTGCATGATCTTGAGAGCTAAAAATTAGAAAGATCTTGAGAGCTCAAGTCAAAATCTAATGGTGCATGAGAAATTGATGAGGCTAGTGGGTCTATGAAAATCAATGGCATGTGATCCATTGTATATATGTTGATCGATGATGAATAAGAGGTCAACAAGTCAATGAATCCTAAGAATGAATAAGGAGATATCAAATGTTATTACCATGGTAATTGATAGGTAAATCAATGTTATGCATTTAAACCATGTAAAATAAGATAAATAGTATGTATAAGGTCAAAGAGTCAATGCTCTTGAGGATGAACATGAGGTCACCATGTGGTAAAAACATAAGAACTAGACAAAAATGACTATAGGGCCAACAAAATGAACATGGACTTGAAAAATGGCATAATCAAGGACCCCATATCAAGATCAGTGGTTGATATTAAAAATAAACAAGGATATTTCAAATGGAGATCGAATGTGACCCAATTCAAACTAGAGAAAATATTTCAAAGGGCATATGCCACCATTAGAGTTCAATTGAGCACCATTAAGCATAAGACACAACCATATAGCCAAGATGGTTATGATAAAGTTTAATCACCATTAAAGCATAGTTTCAACCTCTAGTTAGAAGATTTAGAACTTATGGGGCCCATTTTATGGGGTCATAGTGTTGTTTCATGACTGTGATCATTTCCTTTGAAAAAATATCTATGCAAATAATGAGTCCTCATCTTCCACAAAGTTTAGAGACAAAATAGGTTTATTCAAACCTAATAAAGTTCAAAAAGGAAGCTATGTGGCCTATAGGTTTTCATTGACATGATAACTATAGCAAAATCAATAGATAAGAATGGTTATAAGACCTATGTTCATATTTTAAAATGTGGGTAGATATGTGACTAAGGAAGAAGTGTCTTATCTCCTAAAATAGTCAACTTATTGACAAGTAGGTACCTATAGTTTCTTAAGACATAGTCATGGATTATTTAGATTAAAAGATATGAGGATTTTGTCTGCATAAGTGATCCAAGTGGAAGATGGCATACAGTTCACTCATTTTGATTTTGTGCTTAGTCATTTGCTTAGAAGTCAAGCTGAGTTAGTTCTATACTTAGTATAACTGGGTATGAGCATAATGGGATCTGGTGCACAACATTTAATACACTACTATGCTGACATCAACTGCACATAAGGCACAAGCCTTATGCACTCACCCAAAGTGTAATATTGAAGGAACCAGGCTTGCATTGGGATAATAAGAACATGGTGGAACTTGGGTTTCAAAGGGATTTAGTCATTGGCAAGATGGGCTCAGTTGGCCTATTGACACTAAGATATTCTAGGGAGTTAAATAGGTGTGAGCCTTCTTAAGGGTGAAATCCCTATAGAATAATTTCATATCTAGATAGATATAGATCTTAATTGTGTAAGCTGATGGGATAGTAAGTAAAGGTCATTCAATTGCTTAGCTGATTCATGGGATAGTTTGGGTTCAAGCATTCATTCTTTAGGTTAGTGCTCTCAGTGTATGTATCACGACTTTGGTGCATGCTAGTTTCAATGCTTAGTCTCTTTTATAGGTAGGCCAAAGTCACTATATGTCACAAGGATGCCATTAATGACAAGGGATGAACCTTAACATCACAATATCTTCAAAGTAAAGAAACTATAACATTGATCATATAAAACTAAGTTACAACATATCACATCACTAACTATAATGAAGGAGCCAATAACCAATATGATAAACAAGACATTATATTAACTTAAAGTTGACATATAAAGTATAGTTTATATAAATCAATCATGTTTTCATCTTGAAATTATTCTTGCCCAGTGGCTCATAGGGGAACTTAGGCTATACATTCAAGGTTCTTAACATAGTTCATGCTAGTTTAAAATACTAGTGCTAGATCTTGATTTTAATAGAGATTCAATAAATTAATTACTCCCAACTCTCTCTTTAAATACAATCCTCATTTTATATTAAAATGGGTATCTCCTTGCTAGGTCAGATGGGTGCATGCCAAGTGATGAGCTATTGTCACGGGTCACTATTCTGCTAGCTCCACTACACTACCTAGGTTGGACAAACACATGACAGATGATGAGCTATCACTGGAGGGTTGTTATCCCACCTATTCCACTAATTTGACACCTATGTTTATTGAGTCACCAAGTAAAATTACCTATAGGTATCTCCTTTGTAAGTTGGTGCTATGCAACTACCTGTTAGCTAGCATACGATCCTTGGGGATTCCTTCAACTAGCACTATTTTTTAGAAAAAGGGAGAAAAAAATCCATAATATTGCCTCACACTGAGATATTCTGAGTTGTCATAGTCCACATAGTTAGTGCAAAAGGGGGCCCAATTTACCCCATATAAAATTACTAGTCCACCCCACACTAGTCTTCTAGCACCTTTGGTGCACAAAACCTAGGTGCACCCTACTCTAATTATGCCTTGAAGTTTTTAATTCCCTATATAATGAGATTTATTTATTCCATAATGATATCTACTTCAATTGAGGTATCCTCAAGGGTGATCACATCTGTGCTTTCTAGTTCTTTTCTAAAGACCTTAAGCTTTTCCCTTGCTTGCCTTACACCACCATCTAGGATATCCTCCTACTCACTAGAATTCATTTAGAAGGCATGGAAGAGAACCTCCAAGTCTTGCTCTTGGGTCTTTAGTTGGGAACTTAGGGAGTTGACCTTTGAAATCACTTGTATGTGCTCAGTTATACTCACCATGAAGAAGTGTTGGAAAAAGGTGTCTTTTTCCTCCTTTGCCTTTTTAAGGTGCACATCGATGACCATTGCTTGGGTAGTGAAGTTTCAAAATATGGCATCTAATTCTTCCACACCCTCTTCTATTTTGGTAAATAGGTCTTCCACCACATCTATATTTCCATTCAAGTCTTTATTTATGGTGTCATATGGGTATTTTGGCTCCTCTAGTGCTAGCCTCATCCGAGGAAGCATCTTCTCTACAAGTGAATATACCTTTTCAACCTCTTTCATTCCCAAGGTATCCACACTATCTAATAAGGATGGCTCCACCTTTTTTACATGCTTGAAAATATTTTTAAGTTTGATCCTTATTGCTTCAAGTTCCTCCTCTACCTCTTGCACTATCTTCTTCTAATTATTAGTGTGAATATCATTGATGATGTTATTACATGCTACTCAAGAGGCCATCTTAATTAAGGCATTAGTCAATAACATGGGGTTCATGTCTTAAATATTTATGAGCTTGTAGTCATGCCCTTACTTTAGCTACTTGATGCTCTAAAGTGATTTTTTTAGAACCTCAAATTGGGGCTCATCCATGTAGCAATCCAATACCGAATAAACCTAGTGGTACATCAGGGTTGTGGTAGTCTATCATATATAATTCTTCATCTTCTTTGAACCCCTACTATTCCATTTCCCTATTGTTTATCTTATACTCTTATTTCTCACTCAACTACTCTTCTTTGCTAGCACTGGCACTTGCACCAATACATTCTTCTTCTTCTCCTTTTTATTCTTAGGGTTCTTCATTAGACTCCCCCTTGTTCACTTCTTATTTTTATTTGGTGCTATACCCACTATCATGTTCTTGTATGGGTTCTTCTAATTAATTTTCCCCCTCATTTATTTCATCTTACTATGGCTCTTTGGTGTGAGATTCCTTAATGCCATCCTTATCCTCTTCTTTCCCTAATTGAGCCTCTATTTCCTTCTCTATTAGTTTTTCCATGGCACTAGTATCACCTTATTTATCTCCAGGCACCACTCCAGAGCTTGGTTACACCTACTATAGAGATTCTTTTGATATTATTATGGAGGTGCTAAGGACCTTCTCTGGTACTCTTTCCTCTCTTGGTTTTGTGCTAGTGGCAACCTTCTTTTCTCTTCCCTTCATCATCCTAGCCCTTTTTGCATGGGCTGCTCTTTCCTCTCTTGCTTTCCTTTTGGCCTTCTCTTACTTGACCTTCTTTTTTTATTCTTATTTCCTAGCATTTTCCTTTTCATCCTTCCTCTATGTCGTTTGCACTTCACATTTATTTTCTCTTGCTTCTATCTTCTTAGCCTCTATTCAGATGATGTCAACTTTAGGCATGCCCTTGACCATCGTGGCCTCTCACTTTTAGTGAAACTATAACACTAATTTGATGTGATCCTAGGGTAGGTCCATGTGTTTCAATTTTTGCTTTATATATTCCTTAATAGGTTCACCTAAGGGTATTATTTTTTCATATAATTTCACCTCTCTAGGTTCTTCACCTAGTTTTTATTCCTTCCTTCCCTCTACATTCTTTGATTTCATCTCTCATGCCTTGCAATCCTCCACTTCCTTCAATCCTCAACCTAAAACATCTTGATCACTTCCTTAGACATACCTACCTTGGTAATTTATTCTCACCTTTCCTCTATATCTTGTGCCCTTTGCATCTTGAATTCATCGAAGATAAGTTTCTTCCATGTTCTCTTCTTTTTATCTAACTCAATCTAGGGGGATGAAGAGGGGGCCTATTCACTATATGAGGTGTCATATTCCTTAGGAATGATGTAAACACCCCTTCTTATTTATTATTTCTCTTCCTCCTCTTCTTCCTCTTCCTTGGATAGGATTATCTTATGCACCATAGGTTGACCCTTCTCCTTCTTATTTTTCCATGCACTAGGGGAAGCCTTTGGTATGAATCACATACACTTTTATGAGAAGGTTGAAAGGGAGGATTCTTAGTTTGAGGTGAACTTCAGCCTTAGTTTCTCTTCAATTTCCTCTAAAGTCTCCCTCCTCTTCTTCTTTATAGACTTTTTTTTCTCAGCTAGTATTGGTGTCCCTTCCTCTCTGATCTAGATTAGGGGGTCTTCACTTTTCTTGACACTCTACTTGACACTGGTGTCCTTCTTTCATGGCTTTATCACATATTATAATCTATGGATGTATCCTAGGATGGTTACCTCTTGGATGGGATCAATATTTGGGTGATCTGAAGTATCTTCTTCATTTTTAGTGGCTTTCCCATCTATATGAGGAAATCGATACCTCAACCTATGCCTCTCTTCATCCATCTCCTTCACCAAAATGTCTATCTATTATGCATCAAGGATCTAGTGCAGCATATCCTTAAAGTACCTTGATGAGAAGGCAAAGGGGATCTTCAACCATCTTGATATTTTCCCATCTCATAGAATTAAGCATACTACATAATATTATTACATTATGGAAAAAGTTGCCATGCTAAATATACTCTATGGGAGCCCCTAAGGAATACACCACTCTAGTCTAAAGGATTATATGTATTTTTCACATTAGAATATCATGCACATCTTATATTTGGGGTTTAAGGAGGTGGGGTAAGTCTAGTTTCTTTAATTTTACACTAGGGATTCATGGTGTTCTGGGAAGACCCAAAGATTATTCTCACTTCCATTTGGGATCCCAATTTCCTCTATGATAATCAATATGAGGATGGATCCCCACCTAAAGGTGCTCTTGGTTCTATGTAATTATAGTATAATTTTCACCAACTCATCTATAATAAACTTTACAATGTGGAATTATTTTCCCTGCACTATGTGATAGGCAATGTAGAGGTATGCCTTTGACACATTGATCCATCGATCTCCTAGGCACAACTTGAAACTCATGAGGCATGCCCCCACCCTGATGTAGGGGTCTTCACACTTAGTGATGGGGAATGAGAAACCCCCCTTGAAGTAATTAAGGATATTTTTAATGTGATTCACCTCTTTATCATCATCCATCATTTGATGGATGTCCTATCCACCATCTAGGAGCCTAATTATCCTCTTGAGCAACTCCACTAAAATTTTCATGTGCCTACCTAAAAAATACATGTGGTCTTTATGGATGCAAAAGAGTAATAACTAGACAAGTTCATATGGATTCTTAAAGTAGGGAAACTCATAGAGTTGATTTACACTAGAAAATTTCAATTTGTCTCAGATTGAGACATTAAATAGGGCATCACATTGTAACATCTTGTGCACTATGTCCACCATCTAGTCCTATGCTAATTCTTACAAGTGAATTAATTTTATATGGTTATACTCCTTGAGTTTAAAAATGTGTGAAAATGAGTGATAAGTTTCCCCCACCTCAACCTCTGGGGGGAATTACATAAATAGGTATGACATCTTCATTAACACCTAAGTATCGACCTCAATGATACTAATTGCTTCAACCAACTACACCTTGGTTTTGGTAGCTATCATATCTTATATAATATTAACCCACTTGGGTTCTTACTATTACTACATGGGGATTGATACCTTTTTCTTCTTCACCATCCTAAATCATCTTGTCTAGAAGCTTGGAAGGTGTCACTTCCCAAAGCCTTAAATAGTAGTCAGTGCTTCAACAGTCATAAGATCTATGATTGTACCTTAGGAACTAAGCTTCATTGGCTATTAATGGTAGTCTAGGTGATAGCTTCTCATTCCAACTCTATTTTTTACACAAATTTCTCTCCCCAATTCTTCAAAATGGTCTCACTATGAATGCAATATTTCTCAAAATGTTGCTTTTCACTAAAGTGCTCAAGTTTTTATTGTGACAAGGTTGTTTCTCTTTGGTTCTCTATTATCTACTTATGTCTCTGTAAGTTGAATTAGTTTAAAATTTATAACCTAATAAAGTATGCCACTTGCTATTTTATAGCCTTATTTCTTAGCTACCATCATTAATGTAGGCTTTATGGTGTAAGCACCTTGATTTATTAGAAAGTGAAAAAATCTATGAAATCCTTGAGAATACCTTGTCCTTGATGCATTAATTATGTATCTTTGTGCCACTGCTACTACCTCATTGAATGATCCTAAAAACTTTTTTGGTGAATTGATGTGTGGTACAAACAGTCACTTCTCACTCATTTCTAGGTAGAAGCCAATTGTCTTAGATGTTCTCCTGCTATTCATGTATACTTGGTGCAAGATTCACCTTTATTATGGAAAACTAGGTGTAGCACCTCACATGTGTACATTTTAGCCTCCTCTATTCCACTCTTTCTTATAGATATGATAATATTTCAAACATGATTCTCTATCTTGTTTGATTTCTTGTGCATCATCTTGCCTTGGCTTATCCTACCCCATATAAATCCCTTGAATTAACCCTCCAGTGCTTTATTTATATTCTAATTCTCTTGTGCACTTTTAGATGGTGTGTCTTCACTTTATTCCTTGTGTTCAACCATGTTTAACATCTTCACTTTTGGCCTTGCACTTAACTGTGTTGAATATCTTCACTTTTTGCCTTACGCTCAACCATGTTAAGCATATTTACTATACTCTTAGGTTTCTAGCATAGGATTAATTGATGCACCTTATTTTAACTTTGGCACAAAGGTAATGCTATATATATTCATTATTTGGCCTGCAAGTGCACTACACTATTCATATTGCACACATGAATCTTGTACATCTTCTACTTGCACCTAGAAAGCTTCACACACCCACCACTTAGATGCTTGGCCTCATTCACTTAGTGGGTGCAAGTGCTTAGCTTATCCAATTATAATTATGCATGAAGTGATAATAGATAAGTCCTTACATCTATTTCATGCTACTTACTACCTCTATACACTATACAAGGAACAAAAAATACAAATAATTATTTATCCTATGCCAAACTATATTTTGGTCAGCTCATCTTCAAAATTCACTAGTGACCAAAAATTTGATGGTCTAATGGTGCAAGCACCATCCTACTACCTATAGGGATTCAATCAATTGTTATTGAAATGCCCATGGAGCATTTTGTTAAACAATATGTTCAACTTTTATGAACTTGTTTCTAATATGTGGTGGATGATGTAGGGGCCCATCTATCATATTTATAATTTACCTAGGTGCTTGAAGTACTTAGAATCATAGAGTAGTACCAATGCTCCTTGAATCAACTGCTTGTGCTTAATATGCTTATCATGCTAGCACTTTTGGCACACATTCTTGATCTATTGACTCCATCTTACTTGGGCATGCTTCTCATCCAATAGATCTAAGTCTTCTAACTTTATGTTTAAAGATCTTGCCTGTCTAAGCGACCAATCCATGCATTGCATAAGGAGGGCACCATGAATTCCATGGGTAGAACTACTTCAACACCAAAAACTAGTTGAAATGTTGTAGCCTTCTTTAGGTGCTTATATTTTTTGTGGTATGCCCATAGTATCATCAAAACATGATCATCAAAATCCTTGTGACTAACATCACATATATTTGTCAGGCATATTCTTAGGATCTTATTGAATGATTTAGCTATGCCATTTTCCTATGGATGATACAGGATGGTTTTTTGGTTCACCACCATGTATTTTATTAAAAATATGTGAATTGTCTCATTGATGAAATGATTTCCCCTATCATTACTCAAAATTAATGGGCACCCATACCAGCTTATGATGTTCTCCCATATAAAGCATGAAACCATCATAGATGTTTAGTTTTTTATCAATATAGCCTCTACTCACTTTGTGAAATAGTTCATGGCCACCAAAATATACCTTGCACATATGCATCAAGATATAGGAGCAATTGACCCAACAAAGTCAATATACCATTTCTTGAATGGTACCTAGGAGAGAAAGAGGATGAGGGGCATCTTATCCTGGTGGTTGGGCTTTCTAGTGCACTAGAATATATCACATGACTTGGTGTACTCTTTTGTATCTTAGAATAGGCTTAGCCACCATAATCTTGACTAAAACACCTTGTGTTCCATTGCATCTCTAGTGTAATGGCCTCTTATGATTCCCTTGTGTGTTTCCTATTATATGGTTTCCCTTTCATGTTCCATAATGCACTGATATAGTACTTTATCTCTACTTAGTTTGTATAGCTCCCCCTTAATTAGCTAGAATGGGGTAGTGTGAACTACAAGTTGATTCTTCTTAGTTGAAAAAGTCTAAGGTGCAAACCTAGATGTTAAAAAAGCAACAATCTTTTCTAAATCTTTAAAGACACACTAGACTCTATATAGATATGTGTATGGCATGTCATCCTCAATTGGTGTCATCATATCACCAAAATTAATATGGGATACATGGTCTAGCCCCAAGTTATGCTTTCTAGGTTTAACAACAATAGAGAATTATAATTCCTAGAATAGAATAATATATATACATATGTGATCATGTAAAATAGGCTTGTTAACAAGGTACTTGAGAACCTCATGATTAGTGAAAAAGAGGAATGGGGTTTCTAGTGGTATTTCCTAAATTTTTGTAAAGTATAGACCATTGCTAGAGCCTCATGCTTAGTGGTGGTGTAATTATACTCTACCTACATCAATTTATTTCTTTTAAAGGATATTAGGTGATCCATCTTACCATAACTTGGTTTCACTAATATAGTGCCAATTATAGAGCCTAAATCCTTAATATGGATAAGGAAAGGAGTAGTTTTTGTAAACCTATTAGAGCCTTCTAATTATGCTCTTTCTAGGTCTCATCATCTTCCTTCTTGGATTCACTATTGAGTGCCTACTCTTTAAATAATGTTAGGAGCATTAGTACTTTCTCCCCAAACATTTCACTAAGGAACTCTTATAGGATGGTGGTGTCCTCAAACACTACCTTATGAATGACTTGTATTGTCTCTAGTATTTATATGTTCTATGAAGAAAAGGAGAAGGTGTGCATGAATCTCTCCTTAAGTATCTCCTAGTTTTATGTCTCATGGTGTATCTTATATACAATGTAACAAACTCACACCCATGTTTTCAAAGTCCCATAGAAGGTATGCACCCACAATCCTTTTAGTGCATTATCATTATAGACAGTCTAGGTTTATTCACACAAATGCACATGTGTGATCAGGTTGAAATTTATTGAGTAAGTGGGTATGTACAAGTCCTCATTTCTCTTGAAAAACCTATTTCATATTTCTACCTTCACATCTTGCCATGTTGTCAAGTTAGGTCTTTACAGTGCCCACCAATGAGCAATAGTACACTTTAATATATGCACTAGTGTACCCTTTTTTTATCTATTTCCTTAGGGATGCAAGCTTTAATGTCATAGGCATACCTCTCTATGGGTTGGCTCCCTTCATAATTTTGGAGTGCTACAAGCTTCCCTTTACTTAGCTAGAATGCCCTTTTTTTGACCTTTTTGGTGTAGGGAACCCATCTCTTCTAATTATGCTCAATCCTAACCAATCTCATTATAGCTAACCTTGGCTCAGTTATGTCTACCAGGTAGCACATTTAGCTAGTGATATTATAAACCTCTTCTACCCATCAGTCATAGGATACGTTAGTTGTATCAGAGGCTAATTATCCATCCTCCCATTTAAACATGCCATGGTCACTAGGGTTAAGCTTCTTAGTGCCTTGTGTTGTGATGTTATAAATATGGTTGATCTCACCCTTGAGATCAATTCTTTCCACATATAGGGGCCCTTGATCAATTGATAGTGGATCACCACCCTCTTTTTTCCATTTTCAAAATTTATGTAGAACTTCTTGAAGCTCATGTCTATGTTATTAGTGTATCACCATGGACTACCCAAGAGCACTAGATAGTTGTCCTACTCTACCAACTTGATGACCTCAAAGTTGGGTTGAAACTCAATGCCCATGATATCTACAATGGCACCCTTCAAGATACCAATAGGTTGTGCTTAAGTTTTGTTAGCCATGAATAACATGTGATGTGAGGGCCTCAAAGGTGGCTATCCCATCTTGTCCCAAGTGGTTTTGATCAGAATATTAACCTCAACACCCATGTCTACAAGTAATTCACAAACTAACCATCCATTGGTGGTGGTATATATTAATATTTATTAGTTATACTCTATGTTTTGAGTATGCCTTTCTTCATGCACCCACTATATATGTGGCATAACAACTTCAATCATTTAAGACACAACCTATTCTTCTAGTTTCTTCCCTACATGCTTTAATAACAAATATTTTAGTAGGGGTAGCATCCCTTCAGTTTGTAGGATTCATAGGATCTTAGTTAACTCTTATACTTTAACCTCTTAGTTGTCTTACTTTTTTCATGAAGTAGTGGCCTGTGCCTCTAGATCTCTAGCCAGCTGGAGCTCACTCTAAAAATTTTATATCACACTCATGGCTTGTTACAAGATGTAATTATATCATGTAGGGTCAAGATAGGGCATAAATTTTGGCTTAGGTCATGCTATTCACTCAATGTAACTTGATTCACCATACTCTATGCATAGTTCTTAGGTCAACACAGTGGTCAGATAATTGGTAAACCAACTCTAGGTTATGGCTTGAACCTTAGGTGGATCCTTACAAGTTTATGATGGTTTTTTATCCCAGATTTCTTCTTTGAATTTGTTCTTAGCCATTATTTCACATTTATCTATGTTAGGCTGACCTTGAGTTAGATTATTATATAAGTTTGGTCATTCTTTGGATGCATGTGGTCCTCAATAATACCCACACATTGGGTACATGGGGTAGTCACATGAATAATGCTCAATCAAACCACACTTGTATCATGAGCATGGTGGGAATACTCCTCCACCATGTCCTCCTCCTCACCCATGCATGCCTTGTTACTTCCCATAACCCATATTGTGTTGGTCATAGCTTTCATTTCCTTGACCCACCTAATTGTCGACTGATGTTGTTACATGCCATGTACCTCTTTCCATTTTTTGGTGGATCTTATTGATAACTAAATAATTTGATAATAAATACATATAGGCATCACACATTTTACAATAAATGGTAGTGTTCACTTGATTGGCACAGTATAATAGAAGATAGTTCTAAGAGTCATGTAGCCCATGATAATTTCATAACTGAGAATTAGGGTGCAAACATTTATTCATAGGTAATTATTCTTGTCATGCCCTTCCATCTCACTGCCAATATATCATAACCCACTATGAGTGTCCTATGTCAAACCAACAATCCACATCTATAGTTGAGAGGCCATTGATATGATTTGTGCCTTCATGAATAGGTTGATCTTGGTATTGGTACTGCCTACCACCGTAGCTTAGAGTGTATCTTTAAGTGCTTCACATGGGTCTATGAAGATCTTCATGGATAGTGTTCATCTAAAGGGTACTATTAGGCCTCTAATAAACCATTGTGCACATTGGGAGGGGTGAATTTCATATGAAAGCTTAGAGAGAAGATTTTTAAGTTATGTGTCATATAAGTACACACTCTTGGATAAACCCTAGCTGATTTATTTGAGTACCATGATGCTCTTCTACTTGAAATCATAAATATTCAACTATTTTAAGAAGGATTCCTTTGGCATATAATAGTCAACCATAGCCTAGTTTGGATTAAATTTTTGATACTTGGCATGGGCACGATCCATCAAGGTGGTCATAAAATGAGTTGTCTTACACCTAGACTAAGTGATGCCTTGAGCATGCCATTATATCTCATATTTAAGGACATGCTCCATTGCATTCTCTATGTCATGGTACTCAAGAAATTACATCACCATCTCATAGTAAATCTATTGAGGGGGTGGTGTTGATTTTTAAGGTGCTTGTCCCCCTTGCATCTATATTAGAGGTGGCCCCTCAATACCTCTAATTATAGGGTTGAGAATTGAACCTATCATTATAGGTTTCACTATTGAACTTATCAACACAATACAACTCACTTGTGGTACCATGCCACTTCCTATGGGTTATTGTGTAGTTAGTGTAGCTAACATCCCCTACACAAGAATGTTTGCACTTATGTTTAGGGTTCTTAGGTTGGTGCTTATTGGATTAGTTGTATCTTCACTCAATTATTCTAGGGAATCCTTTTCTCAATCATAAATTCTTGATCCAAATCTTGAATCCTATCAAAATTGATGTTGGTAATAGGTTTAGTTACCATTTTCTATTTTCTAATGGAAAATTCAATACATGAGCTTGTGTTTTAGGTTTAATGGGATAGTTTCTTCTTGTAGGAATCTAGTGCATCCTACACCCAACTATTAATCCCAATCTCTTACTCCTTCTTCTCTCTCCTCACACTACTACATTTCAAGGGATCCTTACACATGCCCTCATTTCTTGCTATAAGTCCTCTCAACACTTCTAAGTTCTAGATCCTCCATTAGTCTACACCTTCACTTATTATAGTTCAGCCTCTAGATCTCTTAGGTGTCAAGTTACTCATCTACTTCCATTGTGCCTCACTTACACTTCCCCTTCTCACCTTTTATGATTTCTCATATGCACAAGGATTTTAGCCTTCCATTCTTATAGTTTCTATACTATAATCCACTAGAAGATTCTTTAGTTTAGTGTTAAGGCCTCTTATGAATGTTTCACTTAGTTGATGATGAAATTCATACTTTGCTTATTCAAGGCATGAGAAGGTTGACATGAACTCTAACACATAGTTTTTTAATGCATCATTTCACCACTTATCTACAATGTACATAAAAACTTCATCCAAGATATCAAGCCTCTCTAGGAACTCTATTTTCCAATCAATGCACTGGCCATAGATTCACATTTTAGACCTAGTATAGGAAACTAACCATTGATGTACATACTTAGGTAGCTTACAAAATAACACCTCATATAGAGCATCATATAGGTTGGATTGTACCCATTTTCTCAGCTCTTATCCTTTACATGTAGAATGCTTTTGTGCAAAATTATCTTCCACTTGCTCTAGCTAGTGCTTGATGTTCTCAAGAGATATTAAAAGCATCTCTTTATTTCACCATTATAGAAATGAAATTTAACACATGTCCTAGAAATAGAACCAAAATGTTGTATTGAATTTTGCTTGTTTATCTTTTGTGTTTAGTCATTCACTTAGTAGTCAATCCAAGTTAGTTATATACTTGGTATAGCTAAGTGCAAGAATAATAGTGTCTAACACATAATATTTAACACAATACTAAATTGGAATTAATTTCACATAAGGTGCAATACTTATGCACTCACTTGAAGCAGAATAGTAAAGGGATCAGGCCCACATTGGGCTAGTTATAACATAGCACAACTTGGGTTTCAAAGGGATTTAGTCATTAAAAATATGGGCTTGGGTGGCCTATTGGTACTAGGATATTATGGGGAGTTCAATAGGTGTGAGCCTTCTTAAGGGTGTAATCCCTATGGATCAAGCTCATATTTAGATAAATAGATCTCTTAATGGCATAAGCTGATAGGATAGCGAGTAAAGGTCATTTAAGTGTTTAGCTAAGTCATGGGATGGTTTGGGTTCAAGCACTCATTCTTTAGGTTAATGATCTTGATGAAGGTATAAATATGTCAAATCATGCTAGCTTCAACACTTAGTCTCTTTTATAGGTAGGGAAAAGTTTTTTATATGGCACAAAGATGCTATTAGCGACCAGGGATGAACCTTAATATCACAATACCTTCAAATTAAAGAAACTATAGCATTGTTCATATAAAACTAAATTATAACATATCATAACACTAATGATAATGAAGGAACTAGTAACCAATATGATAAACAAACCATTATATTAACTCAAATTTATACATATAAAGTATAGTTTCTATAAATCAAGCATGTGTTTATCTTGAAACTATTCTTGTCCAACAGCTCACAAGTGATCTTGGGGTACACATTCATGGTTCTTAACATCATTTGTACTAGTTTAAAATACTAATAGTGGCTCTTGATTTTAGTAGAGATTCAATAAATTAATCACTCTCCCATCTATCTTTAGATACAAGCCTCTTTTATTGGAAAATGGGTATCTCCTTACTAGGTCAGATGGGCATGTGCTAAGTAATGAGTTATTGTCAGGGGTCACTATTTCACTAGCTCCACAATGATGCCAAAATTAGATGAGCACATGTTATATGCTAAGTTATTACTAGAGGGTCATTATTCCACATGTTCCACTATTCTGACACCTATGATTTTTGAGTCACCATGTACAAGTACTTGTAAAGATGTCCTTTGGAAGCTAGTGCTATGAAACTACCTACTAGATAGCATAGGACCCTTGGGGATTCCTCGAATTAGAAATAGAAGGTATAAAAAGGGAGTAAACAATCCAAAATATTTCCTCATTTTGAGATATTTTGAGTTGGCATGGTCCACATAGTTGGTGGAAAAGGGGTCCTAACAATCCAAGTGAAAGATGGTGTATAATTCTAAGAGAAGGATTTAGGGATTGGAAATTGCAATTAGAACATTTAATAGATTTTTAGGGTTGAAATATTTTATTCATATAAAGATCACAACTCATTTTTGGCAAAATCTTGTCTTTTAATATGTTTCTCAGCCAATGAAAAGATTTGGGGGGCTATTGGGACAAACTAAGGCTAATTTATCTATGATGATTAGTTTTGATTGGATAAAATGTGGTTGATAATTCATTAAATAATGGTGGAAGCTCATTTAATGATCTTGGATGGTGTGCTCCCTCTCACCCTCCCCTTTTTCTCTTATATTTTCTATTTTCTTCCATAATGTAACTCTCTCACTTTTGATAAGAATTTTTTTGATCTCATTATTAAAGAGCAAGAGACTCTCATTTGACTAGGTAAAAACCTATAAAAATTTGTAAGAACTACCTCTTGATGTAATAAGATGATTTTAATCTATCTCTTGCCTTTAGACTAGTGCTTAGTAAGTTGTGTATGATGATCTTGTGAAGGAGATTCTTCCTAGGCCATTATCCTTTTACTTGTCTCTTTGAAGGTGTTTTAAAAATATTAAAAGTCTAGAATCATGTTATTTCTACCATTAATGTAAGATCAGTGTGAGTTTTATAACTCCTCTTTGTTTCCATTCATTGCTCCTTGAACCTAGTTTATGAAATACTTATGCAATTAGTTAGATTATGAGATTATGTGAGCTAATATTGTCTTATGCTAATCTAGTGTCGGTTTAATCATATGTAAGTCTCATTTAAATTTGGTGCATCACCTTTTTTAATTTCTTAGGAGCCCTATTCCCCCTTTCTAACCCTTTTCCTAATAGAATTATTAATTTAGGTGATCCATAAAGAGGAATCTAAACTTCTCTAGAGGTTCAACCTCACCAAAGGAAACCCACATCCTGAGGTTATTCCAATATTGTGAATAGAAGTGGGGGATCCTTAATAACTCCTCTAAAAGAGTAAAATTTCATGTCACAACACTAACACTATAGGAATTATTTAATGCCTTTGTAGACCATGTTGGGATTTTGGGCCCAACATGAATTTCTCGAACTTAGTCGAGATTTGGACCCCAATTACAAATTTCAAAAAAATTCAAGTCCTCTAAGAACTAATCAAGCTTCAAGATCTAATTACCACTTAAATATTCACTCTAATTACCTAATACCTAATTGGGCATTGAGCTATGATAAAAAATTTAATCTTCACTCAATTTCTCCAAGAACTAATTGGGTTTTGGATATTGATTAACATTACTAACAACCATCAAGACTTATTATAACCTAATTAACATGTCATGCCCAATTAGTATTCTAAATTTTACATAATTCCACCACAAATATAATTGGGTTTTGGGTCCTAATTAGCACTATAAGCATCAATAGACCAAATCAGGGTTTGGTCAAATTAAATTTTAAAGCACCATTTTTTGAATGCTAAGTATTATAAGGAAAAATTGAAAAATATATCTCCAAACAATGACACCAAAACTAAACAAAAAATAATAAATAAAAACATACATCACTCTATTTTCATGTGATGCAAGATAACTTATCCACCATGGATGATCCTATATTAGTAAGTAAGATAAAGAAAACAAGTTTGATGAGGATAAGTATAAATATAATATACTACCCATTTCATGTTTTTATATTGAATAGGTTTTCCTCATCATTATAATAATTAGGACTGAATATGGTTTTAACTTCATTGATTATTGGTAGTTGATTTCAATTGTTAGGATGTTGTATTTCATTATAGTTTGGAATTAAATTTTATTAAATGGTATGGTGAGAATTAAATTGGTGAAGTGAATCATGATTGACTTTAGAGTTATGACCTTTGACTACCTTATCATAGGATTGGTATCATTATCTAAACATGTCTTCATGAAAATTTTTGGGACTAATAAATATTTTTAAATCAAGTGTTTATGTTGTTTAAAACTCTCATGGAAAGGTACCCAATTTGCATAAAACCCACATTTTTTAAGGATCTTACCAATGAACATTGGGACAATAAGTGCCAAATGTTTTAGGTGAAGGTCTATGAATAGGTTTCATAAACTTAACTAGGGAGAGAGGCTAATGGATATAAAAATTATTGAATTGTGAAGGATAGGGAGGATTTTGGAATGGACTTCCATTAATAGGTGGGGAAATAGTCACTTTATCAGGTCTTCATGGTATAATAGCATTGAAGGTTCTCTTAGAGTCATAAGTGTTAGATAAAACATCATATTTAATAGTTTTGTTTTTAGATATCATAAGCATTCAAGTTTTAATATTGAGTTAAGAAGGTTTAAATTTTATTATGAGGAAATTTTGATGTTTATCTTGATCAAGGGCTTCTTCCAAATATTTTGGATAGAGTGTCTTGATAATATATCATAGTTTTAGATTAAGTGTGTTGGTAAACATATGGAAGAGGTTATCTTTAGATATGCTATGTTTAGATTTACTGATGAGATATTTACAGTGCTTGATGAAGGTTTGGGTAGCCTCATTATCTACTTATTTGAAATTGATGTAGTCAACCTAGCTATTGTTAGGTAGATTATTGAATTGGAATTACTACATAAATTCACTGACTTAGTTTTACAAATTAGAGATGAATTTAGACTTTAGATGTTTATACCAATCTCAAGTACCATCAGAGAATATTTTTATGGGTAGATTAATAATAATAAAGGTGGTGATATTGATCTAGTCTTTACAAAGGTTTCCAAATGTCATCAAGCATAAATCAGGATCAATGTATCCATTATATGTAATTGAATGGGTGAAACTACCTATGTCAATGTTTATAACTTGAGGGGGATAAAGGCCTATTTTGGATATGTTTGATGACTTTATTATGAAGAGGTGGTAGTGGGGGGATTTTGTATTTTTCCTCCCCACTAAATTTTTTGATGGTGATTTTGTATTTATAAAAGTTGGTTTTGAATTTTCATCATCTAAGCACTATTGTTAGATTGAATATTATCCAATTTTTTCATTTATTATAAGATGGTTTCATTATAATCAAGAGTTTTTTGATATAATCAAAGGATTGAGTATCATATTGGGTTGATCTATACATGTTATTGACATTGGTATTAACATGGGTATTTTGGATAGATCTAATAAAGGAGAGGCCCTCCATGTTAGTAGTAATATTATACATGGTAGACAAAGAAGTATATGAGGAAGATGGAAATTTATTTACCCCAATCCACATATAAAATTTATGAATATGGAAAGGAAGACATTATATAGGAAGTAGCATCATGAGATGATAAACAACCACAAGGTCCTTGCCCCTATGTTTAGGATGTGAATTGAGATAGATTACCATATCATATATATATATATATATATATATATATATATATATATATATATATATATACTCAATGTCACATTATTATTTGACTTAAATGTCTTGAGTTAGATGACCTTGTATGTCTATTTTAATATTTTTTGTGGCTCAAAGTTTTTAGATCTAGTCTAATGCACATGAAAAATGCTTAGATTTTGGTCTTAAGTAATGAAAAAGGTATAAGACATGTAGGTTGTTAGAGACTATATGAGGTTTGGTTAGCTACATAGCATTAGGATTGTTGTAAAATACTTATATTTATTGGTGGATTTTATCTTTAGATTGGTCAAAAATGTATTTTCATAGTGAAATTGATAAGATAAATTGTAATGAGCTAGCTAGTGTAGTTAATTACACAATAATGCTAAAAATAGAGTGTATCAGGCTAGCTGATACAATAGGGAATTTAAAAATGGATATAATTAACTATATCAAAATGGAGGGTATAATATGTTTATATAAAATAACTACATTAGGTAGGTTGATGTAGTTATAAGTAAGATAGAAAAATTAGACTATGTTGACATGATTAATGTAGTTAGGTAAATATACAAAGCTAGATCAGACTAGTAGATGGAGTTATAAAATCACATAAAAATATACTAATATGGTTTATTTAGTTGTCACATAACACAAAATGTTATTAGGATAGATGATACTGACTATAAAACAAGCAATCTAAAATTTAACTAACTATTTCTAAGATCAAGATAGGGAGGTAAATTAAGAAAGGTGTGTTTGAATTATAGGCTCTCATATTTACTAATATTAATCATAAATAGTGAACATAGTTGTGAAGGAAATAACTAATGATTATTCCACCATTACCATGGCTACACTTGGAAGATTAGGTAAGTACCAATGATGACCTACAAATATCCTCATTTTCTCAATAGGCTGGGAGTCAAATAAGGTCAATCAAATAACATCTATGTATACTTGGATTATTAGGTAAGGACCACTGATATTCTTAGATATAGTAAAGGGTATCCTAAAACTCAAATTTAAATATGAAAGGGTTCCAAATCATAATCCTATGACATAAGGATATAACTCTCAGTAGACCTAAAAAAGGTAAATGACTTTAACTATGGCTGTAGAGATGAAAGTAAATTAAATGGTTATAAAGGGGTACAAAATAAAGTAAATGATGGTTAAATGGTTTTAAAAAATGGGTAAGGATAAATGCTCATCAAAATGGAGTATATACAACCTAGGGTGATAATGAAAAGCTAAGAAATCCTATATATATATATATATATAAGCTTATTTGGTATAAAGAAGAATATAAACAAGGATACATGCATATATTCACAATTCAATAAACAACATCTAATATACTAAGTAATTAAAGGAAAGAATATAGGGATATAAATGCTTACCTTGGAGTGGACTCATGGATGCTTCAATATCTCCCTTAGCTCAAGTGGAGCTTTTCAAGAGAATGTCATAGGTTGAAGACCTCAAATAGTTGGATGAAGACCTATATATACTTAGTTAGGAACTCTTAATGACTTACTATATTGAGATTAAATTACACCATAAGACAAGACCTCAAAGATATGGTTCTAAACCACTAACTCTCCTAATTACTTCTTTAGAGAAAATATTCAAGTGCAAGGAGAGTGTTTGAATATGATATATCTTATTAGAAATGAAATATGACCCATATATATTTTTTTAATATTCAAAACCAACCATAAAATATAATCTAATAGTATTAGCTATGTCAATATATTTAGAATATGTTATTTGAAATAATATAATATCAATCATTTTGGTATGATTTAAATATCAAAATATAGACTAAGAATTGTATCTGATTAGCTGATACAATACATGAAAGGTAAATAGACAAAATAGATTATATCAAACAAGAAAACACCATAGTTTATAAGGAACCTATCAAATATGGATAATAATTATATGTAAGGGATATAAATATATAAAATTAGAGGATTTCATAATGATAGAAATGATTGTGTAATAGGATAAAATGCCAAAATATATCACAAATCACCATGAGCCATTCCCACCCCATTCTTAGTGCACCCTTTACAACATGAACTCATAGAGACATATGCATCATCAAGCCACTACTAGATAAAGTGTAATAAATTTTAATGTGAAAAATATGATGTTTATACACTTAATGATATGCTTGAAAAATTACTTAAGCATAACATTCTATTGCATTCATAAAGTACTCGACTATGAAACCATCCATTGCACTTGATAATTATTTAACACTAAAAACCATCCATTTCAATCATAAATGTAATAAATATTTCACATTGTATATGAATAATATTTTAAAAACTTACTAATTACTAATGTGTACTCTCTTACAAACATCCATCAAGTCTCAATCTCTCTAAGTTCACACCTTAAAGAGTGAACTAGGAAAATGGTGGGTAGACCATTGGTGCTTTTCAAGATTGTTATTCCCTATATCACCACTTGAAACTAACACAAACCCTATACATTTTCCTAAAATTTGACATATCCCTTACACATTCCTCTAAGTAATTCACCACCTCAAAAAAACCCTACCTAATACAAAATGTCTTTTTGTCATTTACCAAATAATGTCTACCTAGGTTGACCCATTTCTTAAAATATAAGCATGTTATTGGATTAGGTCAGCTCTAACTAACCTAGTTTGGGACCTAAATACTTTATTTATTAAATTATAAGGTTGATTGGGCTAAATATATCAGCTCAAAATTTAAAAGGGTTTAGGGTTAAATCCAACTATATAAACACATCCCTTTTACCATTTTCATTAGAGAGAGATAGAGTTGATCATTTATTTACACTTATTCACAATCTACTCTTCCACCATTCTACTTGAGGAGTCATTGCTTAGGGTTTAAACTTGGAGAGAATAATATTATCTTATGTAAAATTCTTGGATGATTATGAAAAGTCATATAGCCTAGATATGGACTATGTTTATGATCCTTACAAGCCACAACTATCTCTTGTAAAACACCATTGGCCAATGGAAAGATTGAGTCTCAATGAGTTCATCTTCAAGTAAGTATTTATAAATCTTACTCCTCTATTTTAGTAGATACAAGTAACATAAGTAATATATTTTGAATGTATTTATGTCTCCATGTATTAGGGTTATATCTATATTGAATTGATTAGAATTATTATTTCCATGCTTACTTTTATGTTTACCACCCCCATTTTGTGCCACATGCTTTGGTGAACTTTAGGTTATATATAATTTACTTAGACATTTATTTTGGTAAGAAAACATAGGACCTAATTAGGGTTATTTTGTGGTATTTCTTTCCTAGAGGATTTTTAACTCTCTCTAATGATATTGTGTGTTTAAAGATTCCTTAGTTAGGTCTAGAAAATCCATATTGGTCATGACCTTGATTGTCTAACTGTACAAACAATTTTAAGGGAAAGTGTGATTTATCTTCTCCTATCTATGATTGATTCATAGATCATATTCAATTTCCCTTGTATACGTTCTAGTGAACATGATGTGAACTAACCCTTGCTAGTATTATTTCATGCATTAATTTATTATCATTTATTATTTATTTCATTTTTACATCACTAGATCAAACCTATCAATTAAGTCTAACTTTTTGTGTGTAGTTTTAACATAATCACCTTGATTTAATATGTATTTCTTTGTTAAATTCATATTTAACCATAGATAACTAGATCGATCAACTTAAATCAATTTGGTGCTTTACATACAGGTTTTCAAACTCAATCAACCCAATTGACTCTGTTATTAGTCTCAAATTATTCATCTAGATGACATACTATAAAAACAAAAAGTTTTGCAACTTCAAAATCATCAGGTTCATTCTCACCATCTTAGTCATTTTTATTCTTCATTTTTAGTCCTATTTTTCATAGTTTTCAATCTATAAAACTGTAACCCTACAATGATCTAAGTTGACTAGATCG
Organism: Torreya grandis; assembly: GCA_037957365.1. Taxonomy (NCBI): domain Eukaryota; kingdom Viridiplantae; phylum Streptophyta; class Pinopsida; order Cupressales; family Taxaceae; genus Torreya; species Torreya grandis. Next base: position 1,308,975 of record JARHVA010000850.1, on the reverse strand, counting down.
ACATAATTATGTATCTTACTTTCTTTCTCATAAAACTCCATTGACTTATTTGATTATGTTTTTATAACTCTTACTTCAATATATATAATTAACCCAATCAATTCTATTTTCATACTATTGTATACTTGGTCATCTGAACTGACCCTATACTCTTAAATCAAATGAATTAACTCATCTTGTTAGTAATTATATCAATTTTCATTTTATTGATTTTTTGCTTAGAGTAACACACATATAATAAATATTAAATTTTAATTTATTTATTTAGTCACACTATTTTTCTTTTTTATACACTTCTAAACCATATAGCATCAAAAAACATTAAACAAATTCTACCCAAGGTCTACCTACTTAAATTTCATCACCACTAGGGAAGCCAACTCAATTTTTTAACTGAGTATAAATACATGGTTGATGGTATATATTGTCAAATCACCCAACACCCTTATCACTAAAGGATTATTAAGTGAGGGGGTAAACCCCAAAACTAAGTGAGTACTATCACTAATAAATATAATTTATGGGCTTAACTACTTGAAACCATACTTAGATTGCCTTTCTATTTCCTTATTTATATCCAATTCTCTATCACATTTATTTCTAACAAATTATAATTTAAAACATTAAAGAATGGCCACATAGATTAGAATTTATATTTTATATGATTACTCTCTAATAATTTTATGTTGTATTGAAAAACTTGTATTAGCTAGTGTTTGTGTAAGGTTTGTGTTGTGTGCCACAATTGGATTGATTAGATTGACAAAGTTGTTTTTGTGTTTATTTCAAATATTATAAAAAATAACACATCATTCAAAATCATATCTTTTAAAACCTATTTATACCTTTATAACATATTCAACCCACTCGACTGTATAGTTTTTCTTTCTAGAAAACACAGTCATCCTATTAGACCTAGTCTCTCATAGGTTGGTTTGTCTATTTTTCTATAAAACATAGTCATATTCAACCTAGTCTCACATAGGCTAGTATTCATTGATTCCCCACAAAACATAGTTGAATCATCTAACTATGTCATTTTTTAAATTTTTATATTGACCTTCCCTCTAAACTCTATCGATATAGTCAAATCTATACCTCTTTGTTGATACTATTCTGTATTTGATCAATTTTTCTCATATCTTTCACTTTTGTTCTCTGATCTCAAATTCTTATTCCAAACATCATGAAATACCCTATCATAATATTTTTCAATAACCTTAATCCATTTAGATGATATATGGCATGTTCTTTCCATCCTACCCTTACTACCCAAGAGGATTCCCACTCTTGGTGAACTTTCTCTCACCCCTCATCTTTAGACTATAATATGGTCCAAATTACCCCAATTTATGACATTAATGAATCATATCCATTCCATAATTATCAAGACAATTATCTCTCTAAATTACCTTATTACATTGTAGGGGCAATTTACAGAAGATTAACCAATAACCCTATAGGAAATATTTTAAACCCCAAAAACTTATCCCCTCACAATCCTCCACCTAACAACCCATACCTTAACACCAATTTAGGGAATGATCCTCTTACCAATCCTAACAATCCACCTTTAAACACTAATAACCCCAATCCACCAATTAACACCACTCAAATTCTTGCACAAATAGTGAAACTAATGAACATTACGTAAACATCTAATAATTCTCAAATGCTACAAATGAAAAATAATTTATTAAACATGGACAATCAACCTCCTATCCTTCTAACCCAAAATAACCAAAATTTTATCCCTCCACCTCTTAGAGATGTCCCAAGAAATATCATTCCTCAACCCATTATACACAACAAGATGATCAAAAATATTCAAAATGAGCCTTTATCCCCCTTCATTATTTATATTAAATATTATAAATATCTCTCCAATTATTAAATATGATGGGACTAAAGACCCTGCATCTTTCCTTAAAGCATTTGGCAATATTTATGACAAGTGTATTCAAAATAATACCTTTACCATTACCAAAATTTTAGTAAAAAAACTCATAGGAGATGTATTAGAATGGTATATTAAACTCCCTCAACATTATATATGAAAACTCAAGGATTATTCAATCCTTTAGTTAAGTAATTTCAACATAATGATCTTCTTGAAAACTATCTTAGCCATTTTTTCAATGCAAAACAAACCCCTTCTGAATCATCTCACAATTTCATTAATTATGGAAATATTTGGCTCAAAAATATGATCATAACATGACTTATGATAAATTATTTAAACTATTCATAACCACCTTAACACCTTCTCTTCAATATAAGGTTTAAAAAACTTATCCCCAAACTCTAAACAATGCCATTAATCAAGCTAAAAGACAAGACTTTCTTATGAAATAGACTAAGCCCAACATTAAAACCATAAATGGATCTTTATAAAAATCTACTAATTCAATAATTGGTAATCTTCCTTAAATAAAACTAGGAGTAACCAAAGTGGATAATCCCAAATCTTCTTATACACCCCTAACTATTCAACAAATGAGACAATTATTAGTACCTTCTAAACCTTTCACTTACACCATTAATCTACCTACATGGTATGATCCTAACAAAATTTATTGGTTTCATGTTTATTTTTGTCATTCCCATGAAACATTTTGTGGGATTACTAAATTTTTCATTTATTTTATGTTAGGAGATACATTCAATCATGATGATATTATCAAAATACATCATCATGATTATGTTAATGCCTAAAAAAAAAAAACAAGTTTCCATTCCCTCTTCCTCTAAACATCCAAAAATATTATACCTCCAACCCATAACATTCAAATGAGTGTATATGTGTAATTGATACTAAATATGGCTAGTATTATACCAATTCTCAATATGTGAATGTAGCCAAAGTCAATTATTGACATAAACCTACCCATAAAGATCTCGTCACTAAGCCAAAAAAACCATCACTTGACAAACAAATTCTCAAAGACACCACTACCACTACCATACCTTATGATAAAAAAGAGGAAACACTTCCACAACTAGAACCTCAAACTACCTCTCTTCTTACCAAAAACATTTTACCGTCTAAGCCTCATGCTGGTTCTTCATCTTCTAAATCTCATTAAAATTTATTAGAAGAGCTCAACTCAATGCCTTATAAAATACCCCTCATAGAGTTAGTTTTTACATATCCATATCACTTGAAATTCTTATTGTAACAATTATAAGATATGTAAGAAACACTTTTTCTTGAAGTAGAACAACCTCTTCAAAATCCTACATTGACATTAGTACAAACTATTGAATTTTTTTTACATCTTCCAAACTTTCCATAGAATTAATTTAAAAAGATATGGTTAATGATGAAATTATTTTTCTATCTGCTAATCCACCTCTTTTCATTAAAATCACAATCAATACCACCCTTATTATAAAATTCTTAGTTGATGAAGGGTCAGGAATTAATGTTACCTCCTTTTGGTTAATTCAAAAACTTAGATATACCAAAGATCACCTTAATTAAAATAATTTCACATGTCAAGGATTTGATAAAATAAATACAAAACCACTTGGTTATATTTGTATCCCCTTGATTATTGGACCCAAGACCATATGTACCAAGCTCATGGTCCTTGATTTACCATTATCCTACAATATACTCCTAGGTCATCCATAGACACATCACATGAGGGCTACTGCCTCTTTAAGTATGCAATGCATTAAATTCATCTAGAATGGAAAATTTTATAAACATGAATTCAATCACAATCCATGGAGTATTTAACTACCAACCCAAAATCTTAGTATAAAATTCCAACCATTGAACGAATTGTCAATGCACCTCTACCTAAGTTTATTAACATAAATCTAGATTTATAGGTCACCCCTTTTGATTCTGATGATGATGAACCAATTATATTACAAAAAAAATTCAATACTACTAAGATACCTAATTATATTTTAGAGTAACTTCCTCATTTTTTACCACATGATCATACCATCCCTCTAGTCGATGAGATCACTAAACTTCCTCCTCTATGTAATTCACATGAAGCTTCTTACATAAAAAATGACTTCACATGTAATTAATATGGAGTGAAAATATTATTTCAAGATAATTTCACAATTTCACCTCAAAAATTTAGTTATATAGGTGTATCTCCTTATGATACTCCTCTATATACCAATACATGCACTATCTCCTGCACATGTGATGACAACTAAATCATGGCTTAAGCTCAATCACGACACTTGGATATACAAAACTATCAACAAACATTTTTAAAAAATGATTTCAAATGTGATGTACATGTCATTCATATATCAATTGATAGTTAATCATAACCCGAAGGTCATTTATCTCCCATTAATCCTCCACTTCTCAATATTCCTTGGGTAATTGAACAAATCTTACCTCTAGTCAATTCTAAAATTCTAAAACCATATACACCTTCTATATCATCAACTAATATACCAACTCACATTCCTTCCCTCAATCTTATAAATACAACTGAGTCTACCCACATCACTTCAACAAAACCACTATCTAAAACACAACCTAATAAATCTATTACCAATCTGATTGACTCTAATCCACCTCAACTAATAATTACACCTACCTCTAAAATTACCCTTGATGTTAAACCACATATGTATGAAAAATACATTTTAAATATAATCTCTATGGTAATAAAATCACTGATATTTAATTATACATGGAATATTATGGACCTTTACCCATGAACCCTAGTGATGAAGCCATCCCTGAGTTAATCCATGCTAGAGAACCTCAACCTCCCTAATAACATTATAAACTTAGAAAATGAAAAAAAAGTATCTCATTTTATTAGCTTCATTACTAGTTGGAGACTATAACAAATCCCATTTCTTCCCTTCCTAATTATCCATATCATTTTTAGGATGGAAATGCTATGATCATTGAAGAAACAACATAAATAGAATATGGTACCCCATCATGTCCTAGAACCATCACTATCTCTAAAGAACTCATGCTAACAGAGCATGATAACTTTAGATTATTATTTGATAAGTATCACAATACCTTTAATTGGTCATATGAGGATATGTTGATTATTAACCCTAGTATCATTGTAAATAACATCATCACTTACCCAGATACAAAACCTATATAACAAAAATAATGAAAATTTACACCTAAAATTTCCACCTTATGCCATTAATAAATTATCAAACTTTTGGATGCCAATTTTATTAGACTTGTTGAATATTTCAAATGGGTATCAAACATTATTATTATTCATACAAAAGACACCATGGTCATTCATATATGCATCAATTTTTACAATCTTAACCTCATGTGTCCAAAAGATAATTTCCCATTACCTTCAGTAGATGTCATTATAGATTCAATGATTGGATATGAAATGTTGTCACTTATGGATAGTTTTTTAAGATATAATCAAATTCACATAGAACTTTAATACCAACACAAAACAACATTTACTATGGAATGGGGTACCTATTACTACATCAAAATGCCTTTCAGCCTTAAAAATGTTGGAGCCACTTATCAATGTGTCATGACTCACATTTTCCATAATATTATACATGAGATTGTGGAAACCTCTATAAAAAATTTCATTGAAATATATAAGAGTCACAAAACACATATCACTAATATATCTATCATTATTTATAGATTAACAAAATAAAAAGTTAGACCTAACCCATACAAGTGTGTCTTTGGTGTCACATATATTAAACTTTTAGATTTCTTAGTCTCTCTTCACAACATTGATGTCAATCCCACTAAAATCAACACTATAGTTAACATTTCCATTCATTGTTCCATTACCAACATTCATACTTACCTTGGAAAGCTTGGGGAAATTTGAAGATTCATCCAATAAATGGCTTACCATATCTACTCTATTAATTCCCTTCTCAAAAACGTAATTCTCTAAAATGGATAGATTCATGCCCAAAATATTTTGATAACATGAAAGAATATTTGATCCAACCTCCCACACTTTGACCACTTTCTAATGATTATCCTTTAATATTATACACCTCTTTTATGACCATATTAGTTGGGTAAATTCTTGACCAACAAGATGATATTGGTAAATAATATGTTTTTTATTACATTAGTCAATGCCTCAATTATTACAAAAAATATATACTAAATTCGAACGTGATTCCCTTACTATCTAATTCATAGTTAAAAATCTCCATCACTATATGCTTTATCAAATCATTTATGTCATTGTCCACTCTAATCCACTTTTTCATTTTTTATCCAATGAATTCTTACCTATAGATAGAACTAGAAAATGGATGGTCCTCTTGATGGAATTTGACCTTCAAATTATGATACAAAAATTTTTCAAAGGGAAAGTCATCACTGACCAACTTGAAATATCACCTATACAATTTATGAATCACCTTCAAGATAATCTCCCTAGTGACAACATTCTATATATTAAAGGTCTTAACTAAGCTATTTCCCTTAAATATTATTTCCATAATTTCACTACTAATTTAAAGATAAATAATAAAGAAGATACCAATATAATTCATGATACTACTAAAGCCAAAGTAGTTATATAAGAGATCCTTTAAGTTAGAATTTATTTTAATGAAGACACATGGACCCTTTACTTTCATGGTGTCAAATGCCTCCAAGGAGCTAGGGCAGGCTATATTCTAATAAACCCACATGGTAAGTGTTGTCACTCAGATTTGTACCCCTTGAAGAGATGTCTTATCTCTCCTCATCTAAGTGGCACAATGGAGACATCTCACAAGTTGTGGGAAACTAATAGGTGAGATGAATATCTAGAAGGGCTAATTACCTGAATGTGTCTCGAAATGCTTTCACATATACTAACTGATTGTTTATGGGGGAAAAAGGTTCAAGTTTACATGAAATAAAACCTATTCTAAGGGTGATTCACTAAGATTCTTACCATAATACTATCATACTCTATCACAAAGATACAAGGCATAAAAAACTAGTATAAGAGTCCTATAATACACTAACATTAGTATTTTAATGTGAAGGTGACATGCATGAAGACTATCAAAGTTTATTTACATATTTTGGAGAGTCTTATAATACACTAGTCTAAGATGTTTCTATAGATTCTATATCAAGATATAATAATGCAATAATTGAGTTCTTATGGCTTATGATACAACAAAATGAAGTTGGTCTTGATCCCCATCATTGCCCTCCATTTTTTCCATGTTATATCAAGTATTTATTGGTATCCATACTAAAGTTAGTAGTTAATGAAGAAAAAATGATAACATTGGATGATGAGTGTGATGTACTCCCTGATGATCTCATAGAATGGTTGAGAGGTGATACCCAAGGTCATATGTATACTTTGGAGATGTTTGAAGAGTTAAAAGGAACTCAATGGGAGATCAAAGAATAAATGGACTTGGAAAATAAATGCCTTCATTTCTCAATAGAATGGCCAAGCATGTGGGAGGATAAAGAGATAAAAAATGAACATGTTGTTGAATAATTCCAAGAAAGCTAGTGGCAAGATGTAACTCTTTCTTATGTAGGTGTCCCTCCTTCCAATCATCCCAAGAAGTCACTTCCATATAAGCTTACTAGTGCTTTTCTCTTTCCTAAATTCACTCATAGGCCTTCTCCTACCCCTCACACTCCATCTTAAATTCATAAACCTTCCACTTCACCTCATATTACATCTCTTTCACATGAGCCTATCCATCAAAGTTCCACCTAACCCCTTCTTGAGGAAGAATCCATCTTGAGGGAAGCAAGTGAAGAAGAGCAAACTCAATTCATGGTTGATCAAGAAGATGTCATGAGTGACTATGAGGAATAAATCACCATATGGACTCCCCTTGGTAAAAAAAAGGGCAATCCTACCTTTTTGAATGAGGAAGAACATATTGAATACTATTTTATAGCTATCTATGAGGAATGTGGCCAAGACTTGAGAAGAGAGGTATTTGAAGAATACTCCATGTCTGATCATGAAGTTGTGGATGACCATCTAAAGCATGAAGTGGAGTTTACTATCAAGGATGAAGGTCAAGTCACTCTTCAAGAAGTGATAATCATAAAAAAAGTTTCATGAGACCAAGGTAGAAGACATAGTTCTTGGAGATGAATCAATACCTTCATCTGATTCTGAATCACCTTCAACTTCATTGGAGCATGAATAACACTAGCTTGATGACCACATACATCAAGAAGAGAGGGTTGAATAGGTGGTGGCTCTAAATGACAAGGAGGATAAAGATGATTTCCAACTACGAATGAAGTTATTTGAAGATATTGAAGATCTTTTCCAATTTTAGGGTCAATTACATGACAAGGTGGAGAAAGAATATTCTATGAAGGAGAATGACTGAGATTGGGTAGAATATGCAAATCTCCTTATTGAGCTATAAGAACTTGTAGTTAATAAGAAACCCAACCTTATTAAGAGCACAATGGAAATCAAGAAGCTATGCCTTGTTGAACCAACATTAGAGGTTATAATTAAGGATCCATTTGAGAAAGTTGGGGCTATTTGGATGCAAGAAAAATTCATTTCTATAGCTAACCTATATGGAGCTGCTTGGTTCTCATTGAACATCATGCCAATGAAGTTGACAAACACCATGAAGAAGATGAAGGCATCACTGCTAAAAGTCAAAAGGATAAATGTCTCACTAAATCCTTCATGTCATGAAGAAAGGAAGGTTTGAATATTCTTTTTTGATTTAGGAGAGATTTTTCATCTCAGGTTAGTGTTTGAGTCAGTTTATTTAGTTTGGTGTGTGGGTTCCTTAAGTTCTCATGAAGCAAAACTATGTTTTTGCTTAGTTTCTTGTCTTGTGTGTCATTCCTTATTAGTTTTCTTATGTTTTGTGTGTTTTCAAAGGAAATTTTTGTGTTAAAATTGGTTTACATATGACTTCATATCACAATAGATAGGATTGAGAAACTAGTCATGGTATAGCAAACATGCCACCATTGAGAAATTACCAAAGATGTTTAGCATTTTGACCACAAGTCAAAATGGGTCAACACCTTATAGTAAAAAATTATACAAGGCTTTAATATTTTTTCATATGGTGTGTTATATTTTATTTGATGTAATTTAATGCCATTTTAGCCTTGGTCATGGTCTAATTAGTTTATATGTTATTTTTAATCACTTAATAGCCATTTTGGGGTCATATATGCAAGTTTCATGATTTTCAATGTGTCCAACTATAATATTTTTCCTTAAAACATAAAATAGGTCAGATTTCCTATTATTAATTTCATTTCCATCTAAAACTTATAGGTTATCTAACTGAAAATTAGGAAATCAATTTGAAAAGGAAGAGTTTGGCACTTGTATGGCTCATAAGGGAATGTGACACATGGGAGAAGATCATGTAATGAATCTTAATCTTAATAAAACTCATATAAGTGCTTGAATTTTTTTTAGTCTATAAAAAAGGTCCAAAAATATTTTGATCCTTCTTCACCATTGTAGACACACAAAACTAGTTGGTAGGTTTGTGCTTGGTACGACTAGTTGGAGAAGTTTCAAACCAAATGCATTTCAGGGATAATAGTAAACTTAGAGAGATTTATGTTAATAATAATATTTCAATTATTAGTCAATTGTTTTTTATGAATCATCTCTAACAAGTTGACTACATTTTTCTACTCATTATTTCCCATACCCTTTAGGTTTTGCTCTTATTTAGACAAATATCTACAATCTAGTTGGTGATATTGAATAAAAATTATTTTTTATATCTCCTATCATGATTTAAATTCTAAATTTCATTTTTGGAAAAGATCTCATGGGATAATTAGTTTAGTTTGTAATTTAATGTTCTAGGTGGAATGACACTCAAGTTCACTACTTATAGAAAGGTATATTATTTATAAGGGTTTAATATGAATATTATATGGTGTTTTCCACATTTAAATTACATAATAACCACCTCCCTTCCATGTTTAGTCTTAAAATACCATGATTTGATCAAACATCCAATCTTGTCATACTCACAGTCAACTCTTTACCCACTTTCACTTACATTCAGGGTGAATCACATGTATGGAGCCTATCTAGAATGTCCATGGAGTCGTGATGGATGTAATAAAAATTTTAACACACTCTCATATCAGGATCAATCAAGTAAAACCCCTTCACTTGAAAAAAGAAGGGATTATGATGTCACCCATACAATCATATAATATAAAGATGCATCTACAGATGCCTGTAGGAAAGGAATACATTAAAAAGAGGTATGATAGCTTGTCTAAAGATTTTAAACATTTTTATGTTTCATTTAAACACCATGAGGTTATATCAATTGGTTATCAAGGAATATCAATTGAGTATATTGACTATTTCATGCCCATTGCATGTATGCAACTCATAGTGCATCTACAGGTATCTCATGAAGGCCAATCATGATTGAAAGGGAGTGTCTAAGATAAGCAAGGTCCTTGATAATTATAATAGTCTATTTTCAAAATTTTAGATAGATATAAAACTCATTTAAATCTCATAAACCATGCATTCCTCTAACTTACTCATCCTCACTACCTATATGTGAAAATCTCCACCTACAAGTGGCATCGTAGACATATGGAGGTACTTGTACAAAGAATTTGGAGAATGTTGAAACCTTCCCTAAAGTATAGTATGTTGTAAAGATCATATCAAACCTATTTGGAAACCTAGATTGCTAGGTAAAGTTGAAAGTCACTTCCAAAGATGATGACTATAGGTTTAGGGATCAAATTCTTAAAACATGCAAAATAGAGCACCTAGCCATTTTTGGAGACGTATTATGACAATTTCATGTTGATTTTTTATCACTCAAAGTACACTCATCCTATATCCATATCTTAAGGGTCCAACTTACAACATAAAGAAGGTAATTTAATCCTATGGTCTTCTTACTAGGAAGGATCAAAGTTGCCCCTTTGGCCATTGAATTAAGATAGTAACATCTACAAGTTTTAAAAAGATCATAGAAAACCTATTTATAAATATAAATTACTATGAAAATTTGAAAGTAACTTCCAAAAATGATGACTATAGGTTTAGGGATCAAATTCTTAAAACATGAAAAATAGAGTACATAACCCTTTTGGATATGTCTTATGATAATGCCATGTTGAGTTTTGATCACTCCAAGTGCACTCATCCTAACTAACTATCATAAGGTTCCAAATTATATCATAAATATTTTAATTTATTCTTGTGTTTTTCTTACTATAAAGGCTCAAAGTTGCCCCTTTGGCCCTAAATTAAGACAGTAACATCCAAAGAAGGTCCCTACACCCAAGGTTGAAAGTGAAACATATCTTCATCATTGAATGACATTATAAATTGAAAAATAATATCAAGGAGAATAATTATAATAAAAAAAATTTTGATATTAAATTTTTTTAGCCTATTTACACCTATAGGTGTGCTTGACTCCAAGACTATCCACCTATAGCTGACTGTGAAATCCTATATCATCTTTGAGGTGAGTTTATATATGGAGACACTAATATTTGATAAGGATGAATGATTATAAGACATATATGGGATCAAAAATTAATTTAGTAGTGATTAAAAATATGGTTTATGCCTACATTACTCTTGTTACCCTAACAATTGGTAGCTACAATCAACTGTAGTTGACAAGTGACCCAAGTTATGATTGTTATAGGTCTTTAGCTTAGTAAATGCATGGTATAGGTGACCCAAGGGAATATTATATGGAATTAATTATTTAAATAATACATTATATCAATGTAAACATCTCTATATGTGTAATATACACCTATAATTAGGAGAAATATGCAAATAAGGTCAACCTATCAGTCAAGCTAAACTAAGTAATAATATGGTTAAAGGTGAAAGTATGGGTTACAAGAGTTTGTGAAAATTTTTAATGTCCTCTTCATGGTTCAAAACACCTACAAATACCCTCATGATATTTTATTAATATAAAGAGAAGGTTCTAATCAAGTAACCTACAACTATATGGTAAGATCTTGCATATGGTCCACTCCCCATAGGTCTATCTTAGGTTTTAGTGTTTTTAAGGGATCTAAGAATGTGACCAAAGGTTAAAATTAAATATATGAAATATTTATAACTTGGATAATCCTATAAAATAATTAAATTGTATAATTAAATAGGGGAAGTACCCTATATTTTGTTTTAGATAGAGGGTACTTCCCTAAGTGTACAAACCCTATAGTTTTGAGAAAAGGAGATAAGGTCATGAGATAAGGGATGATAAGACCTTGAAAAAATGTGTGTATATTTTAATGACTCATAAAAACATGTAAAACCAATAATATAAGGACTCTCAATAGATTGGTCCAAACCATCAAGGTTACCATTAGACCTATTAGGCATGGTTTACACCTAAAGCTAAATGGAGAGTCACTTTCACTTCTAACATGAGATGATCATTATAATGGATTTTATAATGTTTATAGGTTCATTTTATATGTTTAAAATCTTTTTTAATGTAGGGGAGATCACAATAAACCTCACTTTGACTCAAGACTAATTCAAACCTATATGAAATGAGGAATCAAGCTTGATAAGGCAACTTTAGATGCTCACATATTATCCAAGGTTGTGCATGGATAAAAAATGAGGTTGGGGAGGTTGATATAGGTATTTAATATCACTCATGTAATTTAATTTTAGTTCTAATTTCATATCCTTATGCACAAAGCTTAAGTGCAAAAAGGACCTAAAACCCTATTGAACCTTGGATAAGGACCCAATTGAGAGAACAAAGATGGATAGATATCCAAATGGGATGTAATGAACATGAAATTGGATGGATGCTGTATATTAATATTTATGTCTCATCCCCATCAGCTTTTGTATTTCCCTACCTATATAGACATGGTACAAGATTGCTTTCTTTAATTATTTTGTGCATTGTGCAGGTTTTAAGGTATTTAAATATGAAAACTCAAATTTGGGAGTGATATCAGGCCTTATTATAACTAAATATGACCATTTAATTCCTCATAAAATATCATAAGTGTCCCTACAAGTAGCTTCATCTCAGCTAGTCAAAACTAGCAAAGTGCATAAGATGGTGAGAAGTGTGAAAACTTCAATTGGGATCTTATTTAAGGTGTACTTGAGAAATATAAGGCCATGTAAGGTCTTGAAAAATTTCATCCACTCCCTTTCATGTATTTTCATGGAAATAAAAACCAATTTTGAGGCCAAGTGTAAGGGGTGACTAAAAGAGGAATTTCTTTTACTATAGATAGTGATGGCTCACTTTCAGAGGAATTTACATGATTAGGAATGTAACCAATGCATGGATAATCATTTACATAACCCCTCCCTATTATTTAAATCATTATATATGTCCCTAGTTAGTTTTGTGATGTTCCAAAAAGGTGGAATGATGAAGACTAATGTTATACACGTCACCTTCACACTGAAATACTAATGTTAGTGTATTATATGACTCTTAGACTAGTTTTGTATGCCTTGTCTCTTTTTGATAGAGTATGATAGTCTTATGGTAAAAATATTGGTTCATCACCCCCTAGAATATATTTCATTTCATGAAAAATTTAACTCTTTCCCCCCATAAACAATCAATTAGTAGAGGTGAAAGCATTTCAAGACACATTCAAAGAGCTAGCCCTTCTAGAGATTCATCTCACATATTGGTTACCCACAACTTGTGAGATGTTTTCATTATGATACTTGGATGAGGAGAGATAAGACATCTCTTCAAGGGGTACAAATCCAAGTGATAATAGTAAGATCATCCCTCTAGCATTTAGGTTAACCTTTAATGTTACTAATAATGTGGCTGAATATGAAGCTCTCATATTAGGTATAAAAGCAACACTTGACTTGGATATCTTATATCTACATGTTTTGGGCGACTCCTAACTCATCTACTATAAGGTTAATGGTGATTATAAGTGTAAAATAAAAAATATAGTTACTTATCATCAAATAGAAACCACACTTGCCAAAGATTTTACTTCTTTTACCATTGAACCAATTCTTAGAGATCAAAATTTCATAGTTGATTCTCTTGTTTCTTCAACATCTCTATTTCAGCCTCATAAAGTACTTAATGATTCCCAATTCCTTATAAAAATAATAAAATCACCCTCTTTAATCCAACCAAATTATTTTATTATTTGTCATATTAAAGCTATCCCTATTTGACAAAGCCCACGGTAAAAAAATGTCATCAAATTCCTTGAACATCAAACCTATCCTCTAGACATGGATTATTGGGAAAAGACCAAAATATGTAAATAAGCCTTTAAATATGTATTATGTTACAACACCCTTTATTTTATTAATGCAAAAAGTACCATAATCCATTGTGTAATGGAAGAAGAGGTTCCTCTTCTCCTTGAACAACCACATGGGGGAATTTATGGTGGTCACTATATCATACATGATATAGCATGAAAATTCTTATGTATGGGATAATTTTGGCCTACTTTATATAAGGATGCTATCAATTTTTCCAAAAAGTGTAATCCTTAACAAATTCATGAAGATTTAATCCATTCACCACTGGCTGAGATCCCAACTATAGAGTCCCCTTAGACATTATCCATGTGGGGATTATATCTCATTGGTAAATTACCTTGGTCACAATATGGTCATGTTTTTATCATTACTGCTATTGAATATTTTACTAATTGGGTAGAAGCCAAGCCTCTTGTCAATGTCATGGGAACCACTATTTATAAATTTATGATTAACCAAATCATTTATTTCTTTGGAGTTACCCATAATATAATTTTTTAAAATGGTGGAAATTTCAAAAACAAGGACATGAAATAATTATGTTCTAAATTAAAATTTCCCACAAATTTTCCACACCTTACCATCCACTATGCAATGGCCAAGCTGAAACCACTAACAAAATTCTCAACAAAATCCTAAAAAATATCATTCATGAAACCCACATTTATTTGCATCTTCACTTATATCCTACACTTTGGGCCTACAATACTAGCATGCATACTACGATTGGGGAAACACCATTCTCACTAGTATATGGTTCTGAATCTATCTTACCATTAGAAGTCAAACTCCCATATTTATTTATATCTTTTCATGGTATCATCCCTAATGAATAATTATTAGAATTTTACCTTCCTACCCTAGACCTTATTGATAAACACCATCTAGTCAATCTTTCACATAATCATCAATACAAGGCTCACATCACCAAACAACATTATAAAAAGTTGAAAGTCTACACTTTTAATATTAGTGATCTTGTCCTTAAATTAGATTAAACCCATGATAAATAAGGAAAATATGCCCAAAACTAGTGGGGCACCTATTTAGTGAGAGACATTCTTGGTCCTATCACTTACCATCTACAAACTAATGAAGACCATGTTTTCAAAGAACCCACTAATGCACAATTTTTGAAGAAATATTTTACTTAAATATTTCCTTTATTTTCATATATTTATACATTTTACTAATAAAAATTCTTGAAGGATATTTCTAATTATCTCACCCTCTATAGTAGTCTATCTTATACACAAACCTTAGTTCTTTCTTTTGGTCTTTTGATTTCTTTAATTCATGAATTACATTATAATACCATAGATAGGACCTAGTTTTCCTCATGAATACCTTTTTATTTAATACATCATATTGATGTGTATTTTGTTGACACATAAAAATAATGAATTAGGTAGCCTCTAACATTTTATGATCTCTATGGAATGAAGTTCTACTCTAGGGCACAAGTTGCAGGGATGTAGTTTAAACAACCAAGTGGTGGAATAGTAGGTTGAGCTTGTGGATTTTTTAGCTAGGTTTATGGATAGATGTGTGAAATCTAATATAAATAAAAAACTTAGTGAGTTTTATGGGTGGATAATTACTCTATGGTGGGTATATCTCAAAATAAATCAAAATGGGAAAGAAGGGTAAGGAAAAAAAGAAGGCTTTATGTTCCTAAAAGGGCACTTCTTATACTATTTCTTTGGTGGACAAGTATCTCCAAGACTAATTCTTATCACTTGTATCTATTACACACTCATAGTTATAAGTCTAGGAAAAAATTATAGGAAGATTATTGATCTCAACTAAAGACTAATATCCTTAGGGTTGTTGTTTCACACCCTTATCTGAGAGGTTAAAAATTAGACCAAAAACTTGTCTAGATTAGCTATAGCACAATCTTATATGACTATACCAAATAAAATACTCTTACACACCTCAAAATATCAACTAAATCTATACTAATTACTTAAACTAATGATATTTACTAATCCTCAATAGTTGTAGCACATCTAAGATTAACATTCATCAATTGAAATAATCAGATTCATTCATAGCATTAGCACACTTCTAAATTATTAAATTGATATAGGCAAAGAAAATAAAATTTAATTAACATAAATAAGGAATAAATAAAAAACATAATTTCATGATAATCAATAGCTTGGTTTCTTCTTGTATATTGATCAAAAAATTCAACCCTTTGAAATAGGGTTTTACATGTATTTATAGGACTTGGAGAAGGGATCACCTCATCCTCCAAGTATGGAAAAACTTTGGATAATATTAGGATAACTAAAATAATTTCTAGTTTAATATGAAATTACATATTATACCTTAAAGTTTACATTAGACATGCAATGTGTGCATGCTTGGAAAAACAATTTCTTTAATTACAAATCAAATGTAACAAGAATTAATTGGACATAAATAATCATTACATGTAAAATTATAAAAAAATAGCCTTTGACTAAGGTTTAATTTTCTCTTTCTTGACACTTCTCCAAGTTTATGTTTGAACCAAATTTATAACTGACACTGAGCTAACAACTGTAGTTATACTAGTAGTTGAAGAAAATGTAGTAACTGAAGTTGTAGCCATAGATAAACTAGTAGTTTGAACTATAGTTATGGCTGAAGATAAACTAAGAGGTAGAGTTGATAAACTTTCTAAGATAAGAGGGACTAAAGTTAATGGTGGTGTTTTAACTAGCACATTAGGTGGAGTCTGAGTAGCTGAGCTAACAGATGGTGTTGAATCTCCCTTCTTATTGGCCTCCAACTCTTTATAGTGTTTTTATCTTTTGGCATGTTGTGCTCATATTAATATCATATCAAGAATGTGAGGTTTTTTCACCCCATATTCTTACTCTACTAGCCTTGCATGATCATTCTTGGTAGTTCAAAAGCCTACCTAAAATACTTCCACTTTAGTTTCCTTCTTCCTTACCAAATTTAGCTTCACTTCAATATCCTCTAAAATCAGTCCTTGTAAACTTTTCTTGAATTTTTTTGAATCTTGTTGTATCATTTGCTCAAAAACAACCCAGGCTACTAACTTCCTAGTATTATCTCATGCTTGTGTCAATTCTAGTTCATTTAAATTATACTACATGATTTACTTATTTTGTTATCTTAATAACTAGAGCATCAACAATACTTACCCATTCCCAAGATTCTTTAGTCCTTATGACTAATAGATTCAATGAAATGGATGATTCTAAGGAGGTCATCAAATTCAAATGGATGAATGCCTTATCAGGAGTATACAAAACCAACAAATTCAAATTTTTCTCATCTTATTTGAGAACTTTAAACAATTTTGTTATTGTGGTTACATGTGGAACCAATTTTGATCTCAAAAAATGAATGGTATCCACAAGTTCATATAATCTTAATTCCTCACTTTGTACATCTTAATATATCCCATAAGGAATGTGGATTACTTGAATCTATTATCTAAGGTTTTCCATCTCTTGTTCTAATTCTTTTATTGCTTGTTTTATCCCCTTATAAATGACCAGTACTACTTTATTATGGGTCTCCATGTAAGACTTAAGATACTAAATGTAGGGGGACTAACCTTTCTTTCTATATTGCCTTTTTAAAAGAGATTAAATCTCTTCTCCTTCTTCTAAAATTAGGCCTTACCAACTACTATATTGTATCTTCCTCTTCCTTACCATTTATACTGAGCCATTTGATTTATCAAAGAACAAGCTCATAGTGGGTAGCTTGGTGATCTTAAAGTTTGGCCTCTTATAAGCTGACACTCCTAAATCCTTGGCCCAATCTAGAAGATCCATATTTGATGGATCCAATGGTTGTTCCTATATTTGTGTGTCCTTTTTAGGCTCAAGATTTGAGGCGAGCTTAAGAATTTAAGGACAAATTATCTTGGACTAGTCTACATTCCTTAGGTGTGGCATGGGATGCATAACGTAAACTAGTTTATTTTTTGGGTCCCTCTTTGTTATCACCATTATTATAGTAGGTATTTATCTTGATGAGGGTAGTTGTGAAGTAGTTGAGTATAAAAATTTCCAGTTGGGTGATGGGTAGGCTAGTGTTTATGGAAGTGGAGGTGGAAACTAAAGGATTAGTGGTTGGAATAATGAAAATTGGCCTAGTAGGTAATGATGACATAAGATTAAAAGTATAGAAAAGTGGTAATGGCATAAAATAAAATAAACAATTGTTAATGACATAATAGGATAAAAGCCTAGGGAGTAGTAAATAGATCACCCTTACTTGATTATTAACCACTAAGGATTGCCTTTACTTTTAACCCTTTCAATCTCATTACTTTATCTTGTTATAGCTCCTCCTTGTCCACATCATGTCTTAGATCAAATTTAATTGAAGGTGGTACCTATCTTCTTTTCACCTTTATGGATTGAGTCTATGGCCTCTTTGCTTTGGATTTTATTTGATGATAAATTATTTTACTCTTGGCCTAAGGAGTAGTCACTTGTTGGGTAGGATAGGGAATATTCATACTAGAGGTTATGGTTATTGAAGTCACCATAGTAGGTTTAATAGTTTCCTCATCAGATGATTCTAGACACATGATCTTTACTTGTTCCCTAATAGTGTTTTCCTTCTCTTGTATTATTTATTCTACTAGTTCTTGTTTGACCCTCCTTAGTTCAATAGTAGATATTTGAACATGAAGAACCTATTCTTCCTCCTACAAATTAGTAAGTGATATTTCCCCTACCACTTTCTCTTGCTATTATTATGGATTTATCATCATAGTGGGTGGATGTTGGGCATCCTAGACTTCATCTTGTGGTTTCTGGAAAGGTTACCACTCTAGAAATTAGATGATGTTTATCCCCTTGGTGGTAGAATATTAAATTTGGCTTGACCAAGTGTAATGGATGAGTTTGCTTGTATTACCCTTACCAAGTCTTCACTCAAGCCAGTAGTCTCATCCCTTTCCTTGACTTCATCATCATATTTTGTGTTGAGGAACAAGAAGTCATGGTCAAAAAGTTCATGCTTATAAGGGATTCCCATAATATGAACCTTTTATTGTACTCTCTTATGGCGGTCCCAAGCCCTATGGGTCAGAGTAGTTAAGGTATAATCCTTCCTTTGATTACCAACCTATTTGAAATATCTTTTGTATGTGTATTGTATTCTCCAAATTATGAGATGGGAGTTATGGAATGTATTTTTATTACTCTTGGTCAAGTCCTCATCTATCCCATTCCATAATTGGAAAGCAATATATTTCTTGGAAATTTTGTCTAGGTTGAATTTAGGGAGAAAAAGAGGGCCTATGTTATGTCCAAAAACCATGATAAGTATATAGTATGGGTATAAACAATAATAAACAAAAGATACAAGCATATTAGTGATGTTATTAGATATCCTAGGTAGAGGCTGACCATGACTTACCATCCAAACTTGAGTATACATGTCCTCTACAATTCTAGAAATGCTCTTCACATATACATAAATGTGAAAAAAATAATAGAAGTCGTAGATTATATTCTTGATGTAGTTGGGGTTGGAATTCAATAAATCCCCATTATGTCTATAAGCAGTCCTCATGACTAAATCTAAATGATATGACATCATGTATAAGTTACCACCTTGGGGACTCTTATCTTTGTACAATATATGTTCTTACAGGTGGGCACTGACAACCTCCCCTAATGCATAGGTGTGTTCTGAAGTGATGAGCGAGTCAAGTAGGGGAACCTATTATATATGAGGTAAATGAATGCTTAGGTGTCTAAATAGTCTATTTAATAATACCATGATAATACAAATTACCATATGAAATTGGTTGAGGGGCATAGGGTTCTTATTACTTTCCTTGATTATGAATCTATCTCTCATAAGAAGACATTTCCTTATTGTTTGCTACACATTATTATATTTCCTTTAAGTACCCACATTGTGAAAATAAAATGTAGCATCCAAAATGGACAAACATAAATACCTCATCAACACATCCCATGATATGTATGTAACAACTATGTTATTTTTGTCATAGTGTAGATAGTTATAGTCTTTAATTATACATTTGAAGAACAAGTATTACAACAAGTTGATGTATGGCATGACTTATGGCATAACAACCACATATTGGAGAGCCTATAATTTTAATGGCATTAAGTCATCTAAAACATTTTTTCTTCTATAGATATGTCTTCTTCATAATTGAATAGGTCAATATTATCTATGACCTCCCATAGAGCTAAGTAATTAATGTGAAGACCATCAAACACTATTGCATTACAAATTATGTCTAGGTATTTTGTGGAGTCCCTAATATAGAATCTAGATGGTGGTGTAGCTCCCTTATATTATTTGGATGAAGATGTCATTATTATTCCTTAATGTTTGTGTGATTTGAGCTCTTGAAAATGGTGGGATGGAACTTTATTACATAAATTATAGATTATTTTAGACAAAAATAGGGCATTTAAATCATAAAAGGCTATGTGTAATTGAGCTCAATGATAATCAAATAAGGTGAGATCAGTTATGGGTTCGATGTTATATCTTTCTAAATCCATTCTATTTCATTCTCAGTTAATCACCAACATATATGAGCTCATCACCTTCATTCAATTTAAACTTGACCACCTAGGCCTAGTGTGCATACCATGTAGGAGGCTTACTCATTCAGAATGCTATGGTGTTACATATTGATTTGATATTTGTCACTATATGGTTTAATTGAGGTATCTACCTTTGTATTTGGACAAAATTATATGATATGGTGAGCCCAGGGTTTTAAATGAAAGACCTCAAAAAAAATTCTTCAGAGAGATCCATTTGGGAAGATCTATCAAAGAGTCACCAAAGAGAAAGATCTTGACCAAAAGGTTCCAAATGAAAGTCACCAAAGAGAAAGATCCCAAAAACAAAGTGTTCTTTGGGAAGATGTTACAAAGGGGAAAGTTCTTAACTAAAACCTTTTGAATGAAAGATGCCAAAGATAAATTTCCCAAAGACCAAAACCTTTCAAAGACCAAAATTTCTCAATTCAAGTTATTGCAGAGAAAGGTGTCAAAAAAAATGATCCAAAAGAAAGTGTTCAATAAAAAAAAAATGTGAAGATAAATTTCCCAAAGACCAAAAACCTTCTGACTAGAAAGTTTATGAAAACCAAAATGTTAAAGACTGAAAATGTCCATAGTGTTGAAAAAGTAAATCCAAATGCCTATGTTACATAGAAAACTTCCCAAATTTTCCATTAATAGATTAGTCCCCATAAGTTATTATAACTAAAATAGGGGTCTAATGGGAGATTAGGTGTAAAAAAGTGTACTTTAATGATAAAAAATGTTCAACTTCTACAAATACAAATGGATAGCCCAAGTGATGAAAAAACCTTGGATTTTCTTTAAAAAAATGGGTCCCCCTTACAATGTGGTGTGTGTTGGATACAACACATTGAATTTTCATACTTTTTATCTTTTAATCATAAGTTTTGTTATTTTACAAATAATTTTACACCCAATTGAGTTTTTATTTTTTGATTTGCTATGTAAGACCTTGGATAAGACCAGGATCTCCTCACAAATACCATTTTTTTCTTTTAACACCCGCTTGGGTTTTTATTTTATGAAGTGTAGTGTGAGACCATGGATAGGACTAGTCTCTCCTCATAAATACCATTTTTTCCTTTTTTCACCAACTTGGGTTTCTATTTTATGAGTTCTAGTGTAGGACCATGGATATGACTAGGCTCTCCTCATAAAATCTACATATTATTTACCAACCGAGTGTTCCTTTTCTATAATATTCAAGAATGGTTACAAGTTTGTGATCCCATATTCTCAATATAAATTTTTGTTTATTTTATGGTTAAAAATTACACAATAAACTATGTTAACATGTTTCTCTACACTTACATACATTATTATGATAAGGAATCATACTCACCTATCATTTTATCCCTTTTTACATTTTCACATTTTTGTAATTTGAAGTAATTAAAATTGTTTCATGTTCATTTCCCATTGATTTCCCTTCCTTTAATTCCACTTTGGATAAAATAAGGTCAAATTGAAGATAGATCTTTTATTTCACATGAATAAATAATACACTTAGACACCATGCTCTCTAAGTTCTCTTTCTTAGTAATTGAGTCGAAATTTTCAAATGATAGTCATTTTTAGCACCCATGCTTGGTTCTCCAAATATTTTTAGAGGAGGAATATAAAAATCCATCAAATGTTAAAATCAAAATCATTTACAATAAAATACAATTATCAAAAGGAAATATAAAAATAAAAAAGACATCACACCAAAGACATGATTCATAGCATATATCCTGACTCCAATTGAATATTAAACTCCATAGTTGGCCTCATACTAGAGCTAGGGTCCATTGGGGTGTGGTAGGCTAGTGTATTGGGATAGGATAATTCAAAAATCTATCATGTTACCTAATTTTTCATGCAAGTACCCAATATTCACAGTAGACTAATAATTCTATAAGGGGTATTGAGGAGTGGGGACCATGTTATGGGAAGGTAGGTACATTTTTAATTTTCATGAATCTATCCTTCATGGGATTATATTCATACTTCATTTGATAACCCAATATTTATGTGGTTAGGAGAAGTTCTTCAAAGTCCTTAATGTCAAAATCCCTCTTATTTTGACAAACTTAATTTTAGTGTCTGGACTTTGATAAGGAGTTTCTATACCTTGTTTTTTTCCTTCATTTACCCCACCACCCATTTCATTCCCCCCATTTATAGGAAATTTTGATTCCAAATATTTTTTCCCACTTCTATATTTCCTCTTCTACATATCTTAAAATAGCTAACACTATGTTGTTTTGATTTTATCTATCTTCAGAATAACACACTATGATTGAGTGATTATGGATCATTATTTTTACACAATTACTTTACATTTCTAGAATTGACTTGATTTAATTTGAAAAAAAAATCATTATCATTCCTTTTTTTGGACATCTATGTCCATTTCTATATTTCTATCCTTTTTTTCCAAAAAACTATGCCCCTTTTTATATTTCAGTATTTTTTCCATTATTGAGTTAGTTTGGATTGTTACTTCTCACGCACCAATGTTGTTTTGTCTTTCATTTATTTTTTCCATTGATGATTGAGTAATGACTTTTACTACTCACTCATCAATGTTTTTTTACCATTTATTTCCCATCTTTATTTAATTAAGTATTGTTACTACTTTCACATTGATGTTAGACTTTCATTTTTCTTGTATCCTTTGTTTGATTTGGTTTATCATCCTTTCTTACTTAAGTATACTTATTTGAGTTTTTCAATAATTTATTAGCCTTGGATTTTTGGTTACCCAATTTACTCTAAATTTTAGATTGGTCATTTAGTCCTAACTTAACATTTATCACCCATGATTCCCAAATTTCTAAGTATGTCATGCTTACACATCTCAATTATCTTGAAGTTATTGTGTTTGTTTAGTTTTGCTCTTTAGTTTTGTATCCTTAGGGTTTATCCAAAGCAGTCTTTGTGCCCTCTATGATCAAAAATACAAACACAATAGAAAACCATTCAATTATAAATCAAAGTCAATATATGCATACATTACTTAATTATTTCAATTATTTTCTTTTATCCATTTACTTTCAGTTATTTTATTCTTTAAAATACTACATTTTACTTAACTCAGCATTGTGTGTTATTATGTTCATTTCTCAAAGCACCATCACATGTTGAAACTATACGAATCATGATGAGAATCATGTGAGGCATATGTATACACACAATATTTTTAAACATTATCAATTATTGGTGTTTACTCTCTTGTAGGAACCCATCAAGTCTCAATCTCTCTAATTGCATGGCTTAAATGGTGCACTGAGAAAGGGGTGGATAGACCATTAGTGATTTACAATAGTGTTATTCTCTTTACCACCACTTGAAACCAACATAAACCTCTCTTATACATTTCCCTAAGATTTGAAATCTCCCTTAAACAATCCTATAATACATTCACCACCTCAAATATCCCCTTCCTAATCCAAAACTTATTTTTATCATTAAATGAACAAAGCTAGCTTAGGTTGACCTTGTTCTTAAAATATAAGTATGTTATAGGATTATATCAGCTCTAGCTAACCTAGTATGGGATATAACTACTTTATTTATTAAATAACATGGTTTATTAGGCTAACTTTATTGGCTAAAAATTTGGAAGGGTTTAGGGTTATACCCAACTATATAAACACATAATTTATGCCATTTTCATTTGAGAGAGATAGATTTAATCATTCATTTGTGTTTTTTACAATCTTCTTTTTCACCATTATACGTGAGGAGTCATTGCTTAGGTTTTACACTTGGAGAGAAGAATCTTATCTTGTGAAAAAGTTTTGGATGCTTAAGAGAAGTCATATAGCCTAGATCTATGCTATATTTTTTATCCTTATAAGACACAACAATCCCTTTCAAAGAACCATTGTCTAAGGGAGAGATTGATCCTCAATGGATTCACATTCAAAGTAAGTATTTATAACTCTTAATCCTCTATTTTAGTAGATAAAAGAGCATAATTAATGGATTTTGAATGTATTTATCTCTTCATAAATTAGTATTATATCTATATTGACTTGATTAGAATTATTCTTTACATGTTTAATTTTATGTTTACTATCCCCATTTCATGTTGCATGATGTGGCGAGAACTAGGTTAGATTTACTTTAGTTTATGATTTACTTTAGTAGGAAAACATAGGACCTAGTTAGGTTTATTATGTGGTATTGCTTGACTAAAAGCTTTGAAACCCTCTCTAGTGATATTATGTGGTAAGATACTCCTTAGTTAGGTATATCAGATCCATATTAGTCATGACCCTAATTGCCTAAAAGTAGGACTAATGTGATTTACCTTCTCTGAGTTAGGATTGATTTTTATAACAAATCAAATTTACCTTGTATACACACATCACTAACAACTAACCACTGTACTCATATTTTTAACTACACACCATAATCACTATGCACATAAATCCATGTAAATTTTAAAACACATTTCAATCAATCTCCCACTTATCGAACACTTTGTATAAGGGAACATAAGTGCATTTTTTCAACAATTGCATACATCCATGGCCATTGATTTTGTACACCAAGATAACTTCCCTATACTCACTGCCTTTGTAAATTAATCCCAAAAAATCATTTTTGTTTTACTTCCCTAATATTATCTTCATCTCTTCTAATATTTCATTTATAAAATGACATCACACATCAATGTGCTTCAGATAAGAGTGATAATAACTTATTTTTTTACAATAAAATTATTATTTAACTATTCAAATATATCTTAATTATATTCTATGTAAATACAATAGTAAAACACAATATTTAAAACCAAATTGATTCATTTATTGCATGAGTAGATACTATGCACTCAACCTCAATGGTGGATATTTTAAAACTTGTTTGTTTTTTGTTCGTCCAACTTATAGCTTCACCAAAAACATTCAACACATACAAACTAGTAGATTTATATAAGTCAAGATATCCAACCCAATTAAAATCCATAAATTCTTATGGAATCAACTTCTTACTTTCACCAAGTTTACCCTAATATAAATTTGCATATTTAAAACTCCCTTTTAAATAATTGAATATCCTCTTCACTATTGTCCAATGTTCCTTACCCAGATTGGTCATAGATATGATAACTAATTACACTATATGAAAAATTTAAGGTCCTTATGTATAACATTGTGTAAATCAGGTTTCCCATCATAATTTCATATGGAATATGCACCATACCATCCAACTCCTTTTGTGTCTTGGGACATTTTTTAGTATATAGTTTCAAAATAACTAGAAAATGTGTGTACATAGGTAGTAAAATGTTGCATCTTGATCCTATCTAACAAAATCTCAATATATTTATTTTATGATAGCTAGATATTTATAACATGATCTCATTTGATTTACATGTCAAAGATGAATTTTATGGAACCAAGTTATTTCATGTCAAACTACACAAAAAATGATACTTTACATGTTCAATCATTTCCTTATCATTTTTAATCAATAATAAGTCATCCATAGATAATTACGATGAAAACATTATCACTTTCTCACTTAAGGCACATGTAGGCATCAAATTTTCTATGTATGCATATGATTATAAACATATGGTTGTCTAACTTATGATTCCACATCCTTGGTGATTATGTAAATTCATACGATTGACTTCTTTAGTATGTAATCAAAGTCATATTTTCCTTTCACCTTGAAATTTTTTGGCTATATCATGTATATTTATTATTCAAGCTCTCAATATATAAATGATGTCTAAACATAAATTTTAACTATATCAATATCAAAATCATCAAAACAAAATAAAAAATGTATAATATAATTCAAATTCACAACAAAATGTAACGTTTCCCAAAATTCATTTCATTCTACCCATGGTAATCCATTTACTTCTAGGAAAGCCTTATACCTCTCTAGTTTCCGTTTCAAATTTGTCATCTTATTGAAATCCCAATTATAACATATAGGATTTATACCAAGATTAAAATTTAACAAGTCCAAAGTCTCATTATTACCCAAATACTTCATATACTATTTCATATAATTATTCTAATGTTTTTTCATCTTCATTTAATGTATTGGAATCTTCATAAACCACTTAAAATAGGAATGAAAATAAAAGTATGACGTGTTATATATATTAATAATTTTTGGGAACTTTTTATGATATCCTTAGAGTATTATTCAATGGATCCTCCTCTTTAAACTTTCATCTATCAAACCATTCTATGATACATGATAATTAACATCTACATCAACCTGCATCTTTTCTATCTCTTTAGTTATTTCTCTTATGCATGAATATTTTTCACTTCCTTTAAGATAAAATTCCATATGTAGACTATATTTTTTGATTTATTATTCCATAATTTGAATTATTTTAAAACACTCATGTATCCCATAAAGATACACTTTTTAGACTTAGATTCAATTTTTTATCTCTTTTTTTTTTTGAAAAATGGATGTAAGATTTGTAACCAAAGCTTCACAAGTGTCATAGATATGGTTTATAATAATCTAAGATTATTTTGGGGTTATAAAAAAAGATGATGTGGGTAATTTATTTATATTATAATTAGAATTATCCACTACTTCTTCCTAATATTTATGATGAAAGTGTGCACCCCTTAGCATACTCTAGGCCTTGTTCATTAGAAGCTTGCTCATACATTTTTTAATTCCATCTTAGTTTGGTATGTATGAGGCTTTAATTTATGTTTAAATTATACACTACTTACATAATTCATAAAAAATATTTGATTAGTATGAACCCTTGATGTCCATTTGAAACACCTTCATTATTTTCTCCATCAGATTCTAGACAAGGGCTTTGAACTCTTTTTTTTTGATAAATTTAAATTTATTATATAGAAAATGTATCCAAGTATTGTGATATAACTAATATATGAAAGACACATAATAAATACATTTTATCAGTGATGGGACATTAACCATTATAATTTACATCATTGTGAATCACATGTAAGATTTCACTTGCTCACTCAACACTTGTGGAGAATTTTCCCAAACTCTACTTCCTATAGACACAGTTATTTTAGAAGTAAAACTCCAAGGGATAATAAATATTCTTCTTCACTATACCTTTAGTATGCATTATGCACATACCTTTCTCATAAATATTTCCTAACCTTTGATGCCAAGGTATTATCTTCTCTACTTGAATATATGTGTAACATATTAAAAGAACCTTGGCTTCAATAATAATAACTTTTATGTGTGTGTGTGTGTGTGTGTGTGTGTGTGTGTGTGTGTGTGTGTGTGTGTGTGTGTGTGTGTGTGTGTGTGTGTGTGTGTGTGTGTGTGTGTGTGTGTGTGTGTGTGTGTGTGTGTGTGTGTGTGTGTTACTTACTCTACTTACATCAATCCTAAATGGAGTTCACATGCAAATATATCTTTATAATATCATGGATCTTAGCACCATATTATACCCACCTCTCCTAAATAAGAATTTCACATAATTATCTTTCATTTCCACACAAGGACTAGATTCTCTACCAAGCTATGAATTTGCAAGAATCTAGGGAGAGTCTTAGTCCTCTTATATCTAACAATTAGATTTTCTCTTGGCCTCCCCATGATCCTATAGGTCAAGTTGTCTCCTAAAAATACAACATTACCATCATTTTCATAATAATGCATAACCACTCCTTATGATGATTCATGTGATAAGATACAACTGAATCAATCAACCATGAATCATGACATGCATGCATACTTGAAGTTATGAGATAGGCTTCTCTATTTTCAACACTATAGGAATTTTCACTTGAGGTAAAAATATTTATTAGTTTGTAATTTTCCACCATTTTTAATATGGATTGATCCTCTGAATTTCCTATAAGATATTTCTAGAATATTAGATCTTCTTATAGACTTCAATAACTTATCCCTAGGTTTCTACATACTTCCATATTATGATCAACTTCACACAAATAAGGCATCCTTTATCTAATATATTTACATAGAATTTTGACTCATCTCCTCTATTTAAAAACTATGACTGTATCCTCAAATTTTAGGTCAAATATAGTACCAATAATATCCATTTTTAGATTATCCAAATATTCAAGCAAGGAACATAACAATGTAATACACATTCCTTCATCATCCATTTTGAATTCAATAGATAATAACTAACTTATCATAATGTTGAAGGAGTTTAGGTACTCTAAAACTAATTCACCATCAATCATTCATAATGAATACAACTTGTTTTACAATAAAATTATGTTTATAAGAGGCTTTTTTTGCTACAGTGTTCCCAATTTATCCCAAAGTTCCTTCACAATATTTTTAATCAATACATTTAGTATTACTAAATCATCAAATTTTCACATTGATTTTGTTTCATTCCCATGGTTGGTGCATTTACCATTGAATTTGTGAATCTAAATCATTATTCTTCCAATATTTTTTTCACATAAGATTATTCCATTTATAACTCGAATTCAAGAAAATATTTTAACATAGGTTATCCCAACTTATAAAAAATTGCATATAACCTTTGATACTAAATTTTTGGAAAATATCTATTATGCAATAAATAAACACAAACAAGAGTTATGCTAAAATAATATAATAATAATAATAATAATGACATCACATGGAATAAACAAAAAACCATCTAAAAGACCCCCTTTTATTTAAAAAAAGTATCACAATAACCTAATTTTATATATAATTAACTTAACTATTTAAAACACTATAAAACACATTAAGTTACTATAACATTTCATGAAAAAAATTACTATGTCTACACTATACCATTTATCTCTATAATTTATACACTTCACTATGTCCATTTATATCATCCTCTTCCTAAGATAAAATTTGCCTATATATTGACACATCACTTTTTAATGCTATAATAGGGGAATAAAATCACTCAAAATACTAAAAAAAGTGATAATTGTATAATTATCCTCAACAAATCAATGTTAGATAATTAAAAATATATTACTCACATGCTTCTAGTTTTTATATGCAATTATAAAAGTGTAGTAATAGCTCATTACCATTTTTCAGAGCTCATCATAACATCATAATGTGAAAATAATTCAACCACTACATACCACTATGATGTTGGAGAGTTGAAAATGATGTCATGATGATATCATTGAGGTGCCTTGGTGAGTGGATGAAGTACCTTGATAGTCTAAGTGACAATGACAAAGTGTGTAATGTGATTTTTTATTATGCTTGAAGTATGATTGGTTGATCTTTAGTTTTGGCATGGTTAGAGATGTTCAAGGATGAGTATGGTGATTTGAGTATGTGAAAGAGGTACATAATATTTCTTTATGCTTTGATTTCTTATTTTCATAAATGGAATTCATGTGGTTGTCTATAGTTTTCATCTAGACACTTTGGGTCTAGTGGTAGAAAATCAAAGTAGGTAGTTGATGACACCACCATTTCCACATGTGGATGAGTCAGGGGGATTTGGTCATATGGTTGTGATAAAATTAGTCCATAGTTAATATGTACTAAATATTAGGTCATGAATTGAAGCACATCAAAATATATGCAAGGGTAAAGTTGGACTCCTAGGTAGTTTGATAGTATTTTCCCATACTTAGCCAAATTTGCATGAGGCAAGAAAGAGTCGAGTAAGCAATTTGATGGTGGCATATCTATCACGTGTGGATGTTTCATAATACTATGATCATATGAGTCTTTTTATTTTTATGCCTAGTTTATATTTTATAAATTTAGATCAAGTGCTATAACATGACAAAAGATATGCATGTTTACGGTTGGCCTCCCAGACAAGTTTTTGACATAGTTGGCTCTGTGAACAAATAAATATAAGTAAGGATTTTTATATTTTTATATATCACATGTGTTATGGTTATAGGATTATTTTGATACATTGTTATATTATACTATATGAGGAGATCATATGGTCCAAATTTTAGAACATGTGAATGATCAAAACAAAAGTTATGATTGTGCAAAGTTGGCCTTCTAGGATTATTTCAATGGTCCCCATACTTAGTCTATTTTACACAAAGATAAATATCAAGAAAAAATGAAGATATAATGGCTCATGATCAATAATAAAATAAATATATATAGTGTGCATCAATTCAAATATTTCAAAGTGTTCATTATTTTATGAAGGTAAAGATTCAGCTCCTTACAAAAAGATCAACTTAGCATGTTTGTTCTAAGCACTCAAAAAATAGCAAGATGAGAACAAGTTATTGATGGTTAATAGTATAAATACAGAGAATTAATTCAAGTTTGAAAAGTTTCATGATAATGGGAGTTTTTAGAAATATTAAATGATGTGTGATTCTTGATGAAGACTTGATCGATCTACAGAGATCGATGAAGTGCATTAAGTCAAAGTTTATAGATTACATGAGATGAGGATAGCATGTTCAAATTTTAACATTTGGCATGGTAGAATATGCTTTAAAGGTTTTAATTCATACAATAAGATTAATTATGTGTATGTAATATATGTAATGAGGACTTTAAATATGATAAAATTGGCTGAGGTTTAACTATGACCGTTGACATTTAAATATTTGATTTTTAAAAAGGGAAAAACCAATCTATGATATTTTTCCCATAACTTTTGATCTAAGATGAATTTGATAATGGTATAAAAATAAAATATAAGGATAACTCCATGAATCATATAATTAACCTAATTTTAACATTTATAAGTGTGTATAGCTAAATATATTAAGGTTCAAAGTTAGCTATGTGTTTGTGCTTGTTTTGTAAGTGACCTGAGAAGAGTAATTGAGATTATGTAGATGTTGTTTCGATGTTTCATCATGAGTTAGATATTGGGTAAATATTTAGACTACATTATGATGCTTTTTTTTCATTATCAAGGTTTTATTAATTGTATACAATATGAAAAATTCTTTAGAAGGTGACTATGTGGTCATTCATAGTAATTATGTGCACAAAATGTTGTTGAAGTGAATTGTGATTAAACAGAAGGGTAATGTGATAGTTATTAGAACTTAAGGTGGACCTATAGATCATGTGAAATGGTTCCATTCTTTTTTTAGTGGTTCTATGTTTTTGTTTTGTTCACTGAAGTGCTAAAACAGTGAATGGGTTCACATGAGACCTATAAGGGCTACAAGGGCCTAATTGAAAGGTGTTGTTCCTTAAGGGTGACCCATATATGCTATGGACAACCTATGAAGATTTTTTGGATCTATGTCTAGATGATATATATTCCTTAAGTATTAAGGCATGAATAATGGCTGACCAAGTTAGTGATTATCATGTTTGATTTATAAATAGTTAAACCAAATGTGTTAGTTTTAAGACTTTGAGTGAGTGACTTGGGAGAAATTTGAGAGAGGCTTGTGTGTATGAACTATGGATAAAAGGATGGGTAGAGTGACCTATGAATGTGTTTAATAAAATAATATATTGAGGACTATTTTTATGACTTGTAGGTCATAATTATGTTGGCAGAATAGTGCTCTTGTAGATTGAGTATGAGCAAAGGTGAAGAGTAATAATCAGAGATGCATCATCAAGTGTTGAAGACATAAATTCATAAGTGCATGTGTTCATAGGTGTTGTTATGGTATCTCAACATATAATAGGGGTTTATCATCCTTTCAATGTGAAACTTTTTAAAAGTGTGGTTATTATTGTAGCTTAGCTAGATAGGTGTTGTATCACCTTGTGGGATTGTAGTCTCACTAAATAGGGATTATAGTTCCTTGATCAATTATATATGGTATAAATTGGTTCTTATTTTTATAGAACAATAGTCTAATTGTTATTTCTAGTGGGTTTTATCCCCCAAGAGGGTTTCCCCCATATGTCATGTGTTATATGCTTGATCTTACATTATCTTTCTTATTTATTTCTATGAATGATGTGCATGCCTCATAAATGTATGCATTGATTGATTAATATTTTTAAAGGATTAGAGTTGAAGTTGAATATTTGGTCTCACTGATTCACCCCCATTATCAATGATTATACCTCTAATAATTGGTATCAGAGTAGGTCCTTTGGTAAAGGCTTGACAGCTTAAAGGTGATCTAACGTATAATATGGGTAGCCATAAAGGAGGTTTATCTACTAAGCAAGAACAAATGTTAAATGGATCTAATTATTATTTTTAGAGTGAAATGATGAGTACATAAATTATATCCCTAGGTTTTGATGCATGGCAATCTATTCTGAATGGTTATGTTATTACTATTACTCATCTATCTAGTGATACATACAAGAAACTATTTGAGAATAACTGTAAGGAAATGAATGCCATAATTTGTGGTCTTACAAAGATTGAGTTCATCAAGGTAATCCATTGTAAATATTCTAGGGATATATGGGGAAAAATGTAGATCATTTATGAAGGAGAATCAAAAGTTAAGATTGTTAAGTTACAGAGTCATAGAAGGCAATTTGAAAGTCTCAAGATGAAGGAAGAAGTTTTTGTGGCATCCTTTCTGTAGAGAGTTGATGTGACTATGAACATCATCAGAGGTATTGGAGAGAACCTTGAAGAGGATAATATAATCTAAAAGGTATTAAGGTCTCTATCTCTCAAGTTTGATGTAAAAGTATCTACTATATAAGAAAGTCATGATCTTACTTATTTAAAGATGGATAAATTGCATGGCACCCTTATTACATATGAGATGAGAGTAAATGATGATATTCCACCAAATAAGGAAGCTACATTAAAGATAGAGATAAATCCTAAGAATAATTTATAATGTAATAAAATTAAATAAGATGACATATCTAATATTGATAAGGATGAACTTATTGCTTTGATTACTAGGAAATTCAACATAGACTCAAGAAAGTATCAGGGTAAACTAACCTTATAATGTTTCAACTATGGATAGATATGACATTTTACTCATAAGTTCCCTCTTAATAATGAGAATAATGATGATGAAGATCATGGTGAATACTAATATGAAGATGTGAATACATATAAGAATAAAGGATTTAGGAAGTATAACAACAAGAAGTCCCTCAAGAACAAGAAAAGTCTACACCAAAGAAGAATGTAGCTCATCAGATGAGAGTGAAGACAATGATTCAAAATATGATCATGAAGGTGTTGGTCCCACTGAAGATGAAGCTCTATTCATGGCTGAGGAAGGAAGTTTCTTAGATAGAGTGATTTAGATGATGATGAAGATGAGGTAAAATGTCAGACTATATTGATTAATTCTCTTGAAGAACTAAAGATTGAGAAGAACATCAATAAGAAGATTAAATCTAAACTCAAGGACTATGAGGAGAAATTTAGTGTGTTTGAGGCAAGATTAGTTTAAGACTCTAGGGAGCATAAAGGTGTTGTCATGTTTCTTAAGTATAAATTGGAATATGTGTCTTAAAGTCTAAGAGCCAAAGAAGAAGAATGCTCAAGGTATGCTTCTGAGACTATATCTTTGAAATCTAAGTTAGTAAGGACATCTAGTAAGGTGAAGACATTTGTGAAATTTGAAAAGAGATCATGTGATCTAGACAATATTATGAGTAGTCAAAAGCATGCTAGTGATAGAACTAGTCTTGGATATGAAGAAGAACAAAAGAATGTAACTCAAAAGAAGATAAAGACTAATGTGAACTATGACAATCATACATTGAAGACAAATTATCAGACAAGGAATGAAGGTGTTGGTAGATTAAAGACAAATCAATTAATATAGTCAAATGCCATGAAGTATGCAAGATTCAATGGTTACTATTTCACATGTAATCAATTTGGTCATATGGATAGAGAATGCAAGAGACCTATTAGAAATGATTTTATATGGAACTATGATGGGGGTTTTTAGTTAAAAGGTGAGTCCTCTTCAAAAAGAAGAGGTTTTCTTATTTTTCATGACATAAGAAACATTTCAAGTTTTTGTCCAAATAAGGTATGGCAAGATATGTTTCTTGCAAAAGGTATAGTGTACTATAATTATGAATAAAGAGGTCACATTTCTAGATTCTACAAGCAAAGGCCTACAAGATAGAATATATTTAATCAAGATCCTAGAGTGTAAGGAAGATGGTAAGTTAACACATGGAAGCTAAAGGTGATAAGAGTGAGTCATCATAAGACTACAGGTCTAAGTAATTTGTTTGTTATGTTGAAGAATGCTTTAGAAGTTGAAGAGTTCAAAAAGGTCTCATTATTTTCTCATGTTGAGAGTGAAGAGACCAAGATAAAAAAGAAGACCAAGGTGCTAGTTGAAGCTAGTTCTGAGGTATGTATGGATCCAAATGAACATCCTATTGTTTTTGAGCATGTATCATGAAAATAAAATCAATTTTTTGTACCTAGTGATGAGGTTCTAAACTACAAGATGGATTCTTTAGATGAAAAGGTTGTCATAAATCTTTGTTTTTCCATGTATTGTCAATTCAATTCTAAAAGAAAAGGAGGATGATATAATATTTGAGTATGTTGCTTCTCTTAATCCTAAGAAAAAGAAGAATAACTATAAGTATCAACTGATTAAGGAGGATAATGAATATGAGGAGTTATGGGCAAATCCTAATTTCACACCATGGTAGAGCATTGTGGTGTAGAGGAGGTCTTTGTCTATGCTTATTGAAAACTCCTTTCCATGGAGAAGTAAGCATTTTTGTGGTGTTCGTTAGAAGGTCCTAAAATTTTGGACAAGTATGTTTTTTAGTAGGATCAGATATGTCTAGGTGGAAGATATGTTGTGGTAATGCCAGAGTGATGTCATGATGTTTATAGCTATATATGGTCAATCTGTAGGGTCAAATTGAAGGTTTCCAAGTGGAAAAAAAGGATTTGTCTTGTTTTTAAGATGATATTTTTTCTTATAAAGATCTATTTATCTTTTTATGTCTTCTTCTAGGTGGTTTTATGGTTTTAAGGTATGTTGAAGTCAAATTAGAGAATTTTGAGTGCTCTCAGTTTTCTTAGTTTTTGGCTTAAGGGCAAGCATGCCTAAAATGGGTTATAAGAAGTCAATACTCTCAAAGTTTCAAAGGATAAAATATTTTTATATAAATGTGTGATGGGTGTCTCCAAGTGTGCAATAAATTTTAAAGGTGTGTGTTGACTAGGAGGTTTGTTGACCTTGTTTATTTTGAGTTTGTAGGGTTTTGGGCTATGCTAGAAAAATGGTCTTCCTTATGAGTTGAGATCTGAGGATTATTAAATTATTTAATGGGCCAAATTGGTTTTAAAATCAAACTTCATAGAGATTTTAAGGTTTGTGGTTCTCAAGTTATTCAAGTTTTTGTAATCAATATGGAGGGTTAATTGGCTAGTAGGTTTGTGAAGGAAGTATGTTGCAGAGGATGATATTGGTGATGAAAATTGGTATTATTGAGGGGAAATATGAGAGTTATCTATATATTTATTTTTATGTCTTGAAGATGTGTCTAATAAAAATTGTGGGATCTGTAAGTTTTATGTAGGGCTACAAGGAGGCTAAATAGGCCTAGTTTGAAGAAGAGTGCTTTTTTCTCAATTTCTACAAAATATCAAGGTATGTGTATTTCAAGGTGAGTTTTAAAGTTTTTTTAGATCATGTTTCATAATTTTTGAGTGGCATGAAATTCTGTTAATGGTCCTTGTAGTAGCTTGAGAAGATAAGGCTATTTAGCATATGGGGTGGTTCTTCATGGTGTGTGGAGATCTAAAGATTTTCATAAGATTGAATTTCTAAAAAATATTGGGAGGGGTCCCTCTAAGATTTTTAATGGTAAGTTACATTAGATTTAAATTATTTTATGTGCTCTTTCTTCATTGACTACAGTGTTTGGTTGAAGAGAGTGTTGACATAGAGCAAGAAGAAGTTTGTCAATGCAAGAAGAGGTAGGCTAAAGGTAAGAGGGAATTTGTATCATATTTATAATGTGGTACTCTCATACTGGTTTTATTTTTAGGTATTTAGTATTAGATTGTGCCCACTTTAACATTATGTCAAAAGGGGAGAAAGTTCATGTTGTGAGAGTGCTTAAAAAAAATGTGAGTTGTATTTTGTTATATGATGGTTGTTGACATCAATGACAAATGTGGAGATATTTGGAGAGTTATAAATAATTTCATGATGATGTCATGGAGGTGCCCCGGTGAGTGTATGAAGTGCCTTGATAGTTTAAGTGATAATGATAGTGTACAATGTGCGTTAGAGATTTTTAGGGATGATTATGGTGATTTTAGGATGTGAAATGTGTCCCTAATATTTTTTATATTCTATTATTTCTTATGTTCATATGTGTAATTCATCTGGTTATCTATACTTTTCATCTAGACACTTTGGGTCTAGTGGCAGAAAATTTGAGTAGGCATTTTGATGACATCACCATTTCCACATGTGGATGAGTAAAGGGGATTCGTTCATATTTTTGTGATCAAATTAGTCCATATTTTCTATTCACTATATCTCATGTGATGTGATGCATTTAATAAAATTATATAAAAGGGAAAATTTGGGCTCCCAGGTAGTTTGACAATATTTTCCCATAGCCAAATTTACATGAGGCAAGAAATATTTGAGTAAGCAATTTGATGGTATCATATCTCACAAATTTAGATGTTTTATAAAAATATTATCATATGGGTTTATTTATATTTTTTCATAGTTTATTTTCAATAAATTTTATATCAAGCTTTATAGTGTGATAAAATATATGCATGTTCAAAGTTGGCCTTCCATACAAGTTTTTGACATAGTTGACTCTGTGAAGAAATAAATCCGAGTAAGAATTTTTGTGTCATTATATTTCACACATGTGAGTGTTTCAATATAAGTTTTATACATTTTTTTATTATCCTATGAGATTAGATTATATGGTACAAATTTGAGAACATGTGAGTGAGCGAGGCAAAATTTATGACTATATAAATTTGTCCTTTCAAGCATATTTCAATTATCCCCATATTCTATTTTATACAAAGATAAATATCAGGACCAAACAAATATATAATGGCTCATATTAAATCATGTAATCAAGATATATATTTCACATTAAGTCAAATAGATCAAAGTTTTGTTTGGTTAATGAAGGTAAAGATCAAGCTCCTTATAAAAGGATCAACAGAGCATGTTTGTTTTAAGGACTTAAGAAGCAACGAGATGAGGATAAGTGATCGATGGTTAATTATATAAGTGATTAGAAGTAATGTGATATTTCCAAGTTTCATGATAATGGGATTTATAATCAATATTAAATGGTGAGTTTTGCTTGATAAATACTTGATTGATCCATAAAGATTGATAGAGCATGTTGAGTCAAAATTTCTAGATTTCACGAGATGAGGTCAACATGTTTAAGGTTTAAAATTTAACATTAGTGGAATATGTGTTAAAGGTAGAGATTAATATAATAATATATATGGTTCTTATTTAATATAATTATTGATGACTTGAGACACAATCAAACTGGTCGAGGTTTAACAATGATTATTGACATTTAAATATTTGATTTTTACAAAGGAAACAACTAGTCTATAGTATTTTTCCCATAACTTTTGATCCAGGATGAATTTACTAATGGTATAAAATGAAAATATTAATAATAATACATGGTTCATCTAATTAAACTGATTTTAAGATCTTAAAATGTGTATAATTAAATATATTAAGGTTCAAATTTGACTAGTGTTTGCATTTTTTCTGCAAGTGACCTGAGAAGAGTAATTAAGCTTATATAGATGTTGTTTCAATGTTTCATGGTGAATTATATATTTTGGAGTATTTTAGACTACATTATGATGATATTTTTGTATTATTAAGGTTTTATAAATCATATGTAGTATGAAAAATGGTTTATAAGGTGACTATGTGGTCGTTCATAGTAGATGTGTGCACAAAATATTATTTAAGTGAATTGTGCTTAAGTGGAAGGGTACTATGATGGTTTTTGGATATTAAAGTAGACATATATATCATTTTAAATGGATACATAATTTTTTTAGTGGTTCTATGTTCTTTGTTTTTTAAGAAGTGCTAAATAAGTGAATGGGTTCACATGAGACCTATAAGGGCTACAAGGGCCTAATTGAAATGTGTAGTTCCTTAAGGGTGACCCATAGATTCTATGGCTGACCTATGAATATTTTTTTGAGATATGTATCAATGATATAAATTATTTAAGGATTAATTAATGCTTAATGTTTGACCAAGGTAGAGATTATCATGTTTTCTTTATAAATAGTGAAACCAAATGTGTTGGTTTTTAGACTTTGAGTGAGTGACTTAGGAGAGATTTGAGAGAGGATTATGTGTGTGAATTATGGATAGAATTAGGGTTAGAGTTAATTATATATTATTTAAAGAGGAGAAGAGATTGATTAATATTTTTGTGACCTATATGTCATAATTTTATTATTAGAATAGTTCTCTTGTAGATTGAGTATGAGCAAAGGTGAAGAGTGATAATCAAAGGTCCATCATTAGGTGTTGAAGACATCATTTCATAGGTGGATGTATTTATAGGTGTTGGTGTGGAATATCAACATATAAGGGTGTTAAAATCTCCTTTAAAGGTGAGACTTGTTAAAAGTTTGGTTGTTATTGTAGCTCAACTAGATAAGTGTTATAGCACCTTGTGAGATTCTGGTCTTATTAAATAGGGATTTTAGTTATTTTATCACTTGAAACTGGTCTAAATTGGTTCTTATTTTTATATGATATTATTCTAATTATAGGTACAATGGTTTTTCTCCCACAAGAGGGTTTCCCACGTATGTCATGTGTTATATGATTGATCTTGCATTGTCTTTCTTGTTCATTGCAATGAATGATGTGTACACCTTATAAATGTATGTATTGATTTATTAAGAGTTTCAAAGGATTAGAACTAAATTTGAAATATCTAGGCTCACTAATTCACCCCCCACCCCCATTTCATTGATTATACCTCTAACATATGAAACCTTCTAGAAAGCATACATCTAGTGCATAAAAATACTACACAAACATTTGATGTAATTTTATAATTAATTAACATTATTTTCATAAAAATAATCCCATCTATTACACTCATATAATTTTTTTAGATCAGTATCAGGGCTTCATGAGCCCCTTTCCCAAAAACATAGAGATGATATAAAACCATATGGACTAGCTTAATGATATAATTATCAAGGCATATGAATAGAAGAAAAATAAAATTTCTATAACCAAAATTTTTATCTACATAACCAACCAATTTATAGTTAAACAGCTACAAATAGTAAAAAACTAAACAATGAAAAATAGATAATGAAACAAAAAGAACCTACTATTTCACATGCCTACTTATAGTAAATTATTATTAATTTGATCTCTTTCCCAGCATTACCAACCTTCATATCTAATTTCAGCACCCTTATTTTCTTCTATGGTAAAGTTTATTACACCATTTAAACTTGAGAACACTCCCCTAAATCTAGACTAACCAATTTGAAATCTTTATCAGATATCAGAGTCACAGTATCCACCAAATTTAAAAAATTTAGTCTTTTCTTGAAACTTCCCTACAATTTTTCCACTTTCCTCTACTCCCACCCCCATGGAGGTTCTTGAAATAATCCTCTCACAACACCACACAATAACCATTTTATCACCTTTAGTTTTCCCAGAGTCCTCAGTTGAGCTCTCCACACTTCTAACTATGGAATGGGGATTAATAAACCTTACACATAGGGCATAGCTATTCCTTTGGAATCCTCCTTCCCACCCTTACATAAATAATATTATGTAACCTCTCAAGAAAAATTGATAAAATAAATAAACCTTTCTTCTAAAATTTGAGACACTGATAACTGAAGAAAACCCAAACCATCCTTACCAAAACATGGTAATTCTTAAAATGGTCCTAAAGGCAGAAAATATCAAGCCAAAAAAAAAAACCTACCCTCTGATCAGGGAAAAAAAAAAACTCCACCATCTTCTTAATCTTCTCCCACTCATAAATAACTAGACATAGATTACTTGCAAAAAGAGATGCCAAATTAGAATTAACCATCACCCTTTTACTCTCAGATAATACTTCTAAGCCTAAAACAACCTCTAAAACATCCACCACTTCTATATTGGGATTCTATAAAGCATTCATCAACCTCATTTTAAAAACACTTATTGTGAATCCCATCTTTCTAGCTTTGGCCCCTCCAAATCTCAAAGGCCAACTAAGTGTTTCCATGAACTCCAAATCCATATTGTGGAACCAAATGATACCAACATCTAAAAAAAAATTCTTGAATATGGCATCCAACACATAGATAATCATCCTCTCAAATAATTCTCATGAAATGTCATAGCCATTATTACCTTCATCATCACCTCTATCATGACACAAAATCAAATAAAAAGAATCTCACAAAAAAAACCACCCTGTTACCCCCTTTTTTTAATTTTTTTATTAAAACTTAATAAATTTAAAAATTAATGGTCTACCAATTCCATCCCTAAATAATCACTCCAACATTCCCTAGTAATATCTACCCTGGACACCCCTACTTGATCAATTCCCACATTGGCTAGGAAAGTTGTTTCTTGATTACTTTCCCAAAAGAAATTAGAACATCTCCAATTTTGAAATTGATTTATTTTAGGCCAAATAATAGAAATAATATTATATAATTTCTAGGATTTGGCCTTTAGTATAGATAAGGCCTAAATAACAACTTGAGAGTCCCCTTTGATTTCCAAAAATGATATACCATAATCAAGAGACATCTCAATCCCTATTACTAGAGCATGAGCTTTAGCTTCATTTTTAGTTCCATCAATAAATTTCAAATTTCACTCATATAATTACTTAATAATTCTATTGAAAAATTAATCAATTATCAAATAATTCATTGGGATAAAAGAGGTAATAAATAATATGCTCACAAAATTACTCAAGCATAACCATACAATGTGATTACATAAGTACTTAAAATTACAATCATAAAAGTATTCAAATGAAACCATTCATTATGATTATATAAGTATTAAAATAGACAACCATCTATGGTTCTCACAAAATCTCTTAATAGTGTACAACCATCCATTATAATCCAAACATACTTTAATATGGGTTATCAATTTTTAAACACATAAATTTGGAATTAAACACTTGATAATATCAAATTTTGACCAATATTTTACATACATGGCTTT
This sequence comes from Torreya grandis, assembly GCA_037957365.1. Taxonomy (NCBI): domain Eukaryota; kingdom Viridiplantae; phylum Streptophyta; class Pinopsida; order Cupressales; family Taxaceae; genus Torreya; species Torreya grandis. Next base: position 1,267,074 of record JARHVA010000850.1, on the reverse strand, counting down.
CCATTACACACATAAATTTTGCATACACTTTCCCATACCTATTTTACCATTCATGTCATTCATACTTAGGATATCCCTAATTTGTACTAGGCCAAGCTATTATCTTATGTAGGTTGTCATCATATTCCATATTTATATTTCCTCCTTGAATAGTTGAAATGATAGTCAAAAACTTATAGTTACTGGTAGTGTCCACCTTCATTAATAGTTTCATAGGTTCCTCAAATGGATATTTTTTAAATTTAAATCCCTCATATTGTGACTTAACACACACATACACCCCATTTTCTAAATTCAAATGGGGCCCCACTATTGTTTACATGTTCTTATTCAAGGTCTTATAAAACTTATAAGTCAATGACATTAATTTTGATATATGTAAGTATAAATTTATTTTCAAAGGTCTAAATACTAATTTTAGATTTTAAAAATTATGAAAATCAAAGCTTGGGCATAAATTATGATTCATTTTTAACCTTACATTTTTACAATTTTTCTTGGAAGTGGACCTTGAGATTTTTATTAACTAATGGAAGTAATGTGTTAAGTCCTAGTGTATCTATGTTTTTATGTATACATAGGGTTATTTACAAATACTTAAAAATTATCCACATTTGGGACCTACCTTTATTATGTTACCCAAGTTCCTAGAATGTTTAGATCAAGACAAGTGGTAGGTTCATGTTCATCCTCAACCCTTAGGCATTTGCAAAATTTAAAATATTAAGTATCTAGAGAGCCCAAATCCCTAAGATTTGGACATATGTAATCATCATGTTAATCAGAGATCACCATAATTTAAAAAAATTTATATACCTTTGAGGTAAATAAATCACCTCATGTCTTTCACATGGACAAATCATGTTCAACTAGGACAAAGTTTGCTTCATAAAATATTCTAAATATTATGATTCCTCAAATCCAAACTTGAGATCATGTCATGTGGTACAATAATATAAAATTGGGACCTATAAATTCAAATCAAAGTTAATGTCCCTATAGTCTCGAGGTTGTGAGTTTTCCAAGCCCTAATAATAAGATAGTTAACACAATTATGCGAACTCAAAACCTAGAAGAGAAATACCGAGTTAATGACCTTACAACTCCATAACCCCAAGTATTTTACATCCCTAGAGCCCTAATATCATGATGTGTGGAATAATCCATGAACCCATAACCTAGAGGTTAAAAACATATTATAAATCATTTATGAAGAGCTCTGAGCTTTGAGATCGAGACATATGGCTCAATCATGTTAACTCATAGCCCACATATCATATAAATCAAGATCATATATCTAAATACCTTAGGTAAATGATATAAATATAAGTGTCATGATCAAGGAGATGCATGGATAAATTACAAATAAATGAGATCAAAAAATAAGTAAAGGTTGGTAAGAAAGAGATAGACACATGTCTTAAAGAGATGATTGAGCATAAAAAGTTGACATAAAGTTACCATATGGCACATAATAAATTTCTAAAATGAACTAGAAAATTTAAAAACAAATGAGAACAAAATAAAAATTCATTATTTGTATTGATGTTATACTAACTGTGAATTCAAGACTTAGGTTTTAGAAATATATGTGAGATCCAAGAAAAGATAAGTCACTTCACCTTTAATCTACAATTTGAACATTACAATTCTGAGTTCTCAAGAGACCAAAATCCCTAGTTTTTTCAAATGAATCTACAAGAGTGTTCAAATAGTTTGTGAAGGAGATACATAGTCACATATTAAAAAAATGGCTTCTCTAAGACAATATCTTGGCTAGGCACCTTCTACATAGTTCATTTCTGAGAGCACTGAGCACACATACATTATTTTCTAAAAAAGTTTCTTAGAATTCAAGTTTCCCTACTATTTAGCCATCTAGAAGGCATTAGAGTCTATAGCAAAATAATTCTCAAAATATCATCTATCCCAATAGGATAAGCAATAAATTGATGACTTATCTATTAAGACCATTGGAATCCATAACATGAGTACAAAACTAGAGGTAATGCCTTACATCGATTTCCTTTATGTTTAATTATGTAATGTAACTTTATCTAGAAATTTATTTCATTTTAAGAAAGGAAATAATGTAGTTTCATATGTTTTTAGATTTTAATTTTATGGTTACCTCAAGCTTTACTTATTGTCACTCCTTTTAGGCTTGATTTCAATATTAGGAGAGTCCTAATCTCATTCACTAATTCCATACTAGAATTTTAGAGGTTTATTCAAGTGATTTTCAATGAAGAATAGATAAAAAGAGTCTCAAAAGGAACTCATGGGTCGTAATAATATAAAAAGGGTCTCAAGTCACTCACTAAAGTCATTATAAAATGGTGATAGGTCTAAAAGATTTCATTAAATTCACTTAGGGTTTTCAAACACTTCACAAGCCCTTCAAATCTATATATGTGGTCTAAGAGTCCATTGAATAAGTATTTACCTCTTCTCTCTATCTCCTTAAGGATATTTAAAATCATTCCAACGTCAAAAAGTGCATTCAATCCATGAAAACACCATTACCTATATTCAATCCCTCATCCATAGTATATTCTATTACTCCTATATTTTTAAGCATGATTTTTAGGATTATTAATGTTGTGATGAGAATAAAATCATGGTTTCAAGATAATTGTGCAAGTTTTGATGCATGGACCAATAAATTATAGGTTTCAAGTTGAAGAATGTGGTTGTAGGTCCACAAGTGCATAGTTATAAGTTTTAGTGATAACTCCATCATTTTAAAGGTGATAGAATCCAAGTATCAAGTCCACAAACCTTCATATTAGTTATAGAACATTTTAATGATTGGATTAAATTTCACATTGCCTTTATGATCCAAATCCCCTTTAAATAAATCCATTAACAGAGGGTTCAAAGATATTTTTATAATCATTGAGGGAGGTTGTAGGCTTTGATGCATTTGAAAGGTATTTTGAAGGATCAAAAGCATGACAGAGGTTTAAGAAGAGAATAATATCATTCATGACCAAAGTGGAAATCTCCAAACATATAAATTATCCTCCATAAATCCGTGAACTAGTTTTTAGGTGGTTTATTAGGCCTTGTATCTTTTTAACAACCAAAAATGATATAAGAAGAGTAGTTATAGATCTAAAGACATAAGTATGGTCATGGTGATAGGTTTTGAGAATAAAACCTAGATGACATGTCTATAAAACCCCTCCAAATACCTCTATTATCATCAAAGTAATACATATTCAAAGTTTTCAAGCCACATTGGAGGTCTTAACATTAAGATCAAACTTTGAAGCTTTATTACATGGAAAAAGAAGGTAAGAATATGTAGGTTAGGGCTTGTATTCATATTATTATAAGTATTTTGGAAGTTATATGTATGGAAATGAGATATAAATTCCTTCCACAAGTATTTATAGTGTGTCTCAATATTCTTGATATCTTAATAGGCAACACAGGGTGTAATATCCTTTAAACATGAAGGTAGATGTAGAGTTTCATGTTTTAAATAGGTTTTCTTAAGAGTTTTAGGGTCAAACATGGTATTTTAACAAAATATGGAATCAAAATGAGGCCCCATTATCATCTTGAAGCTTTAAAATACCTTTAATAAAGATAGTAGTTCCCATAATCTTCAAAGCAAGGCAAAACCTAGCCAAAACCTAAGTTATAGGCATTACAAGTCAGGATCATTGACATGAAAAATTAACTCCCATGATGCATGGTAAGGAATTTATGTTTAGGGAGACTAGGAAATTATTGAAGCATATTTAAATCATACTCAGAATGATCAAGAGATTAAAAATCATGAGGATATAAGAGGAAGTTATAGACAGTCTAGAACCCTGGAAAACCCCTAACTAGTGTTAAAAGAATTTGAGAGGTTATTTGCTATTAAAAAACACTAAGAAGGGTTTGTATGTGATTTATAAAATTTTCACTAGGTTTGGATACAAAAAAAGTAAGTGGTAGGTCTACAAATCAAGTTTCCAAACTTACAAATATGTTTACAAACTTGTTATGTTGTTTTCATATCATCTCAAACAAAGTCTTCATTATTTTAACCTTTGAAAGCCTTTAGGTTAGAGAGAATCCAAAGTCTCAATTTTCTCTACAAGATTTATCATGTCTACACAAGGAGTATTAAAGGTTTCAGGGATATTTCAAAGTTTTTAGATTGTCAATAACTAACCTCCAGGTCTGCAGACTTACTAGGGAAATTTTAAACTTGTCACAAGCCCTCCATAATGACCTATATTATTTCAATAGGATTAAAATACTTAAAAGGGTTAATTTAAATAATATAAATAATCATAAACAATGTAAATTATAATCCTAGGCTACTATTAAGCCTCCAAACCTCTTAAAGGAGTCTCAAGTAGAGAAAAATCTACAAATAGGAGGCCTACAAACCTATGAGGTCTTGGTTTATCAAGACATAGGTTTCCATCATCAAGAGGTTTTTCAAGGTTTCTATCATGATTTACATGATAATAAGATAATCATAAATATTTATGAATAATGAAGGCTCTCAGGACAAGTTTTAAAGGTCTGAGGATTTGAAGGCCTTATCTACAAAGCCTATAACATTCTTTAAGTGGTTAAGGTATGTTGGTATAAATCATTTGCAATCTAGAAGCTCATGAATTAAGTTTTCAAACATAAAATTTATGATTTAATGGTTTTTAGAAAATTATCCAATCTCCTATAAAATTTTCAATATGTTCATATGTGTTTTCAAGTTACTTATGTAGGTTTTGAGACAGAGAGAAAGTCTTAATAAACAAAACATGACTATAGGTTTTGAAGTGAAGACTTGGAATGAAAAGTGAAAGTTACTATGAGATATCAATAACGCCTATAGATATATGAATTAATAATCTATATTTATTGATGAATAATACAAGGTTTTTTTTATGCCTTAATGAAAAAAGGGTTTTCAAGCCTTCCATGATGATAAGACCTCACTAGTAGGCCATTAATAATGTTGAAAGGATTCTTAAGAGATGTTGTAGGTATGAGATCAAGTTGTAAGGTTTACTATAAGTCTAAAACATGAGTATAAAAGGTTTAAAAGGCTTGTCAAAATATAAAAATGTATCCATAGTTGTATCAAATCCAAAATAGAGATTCATGGTCTATAAAACCTCACTAATAATCTTGCATCATGTTCAAGGTTTTCTTTCTAGTTACGAGACTAAAGTGTTGAACACATGCTTATACTAAGAGTGGGGGGAGGTGAATTAGTATAAGGTAAAATTTTAATTTTCAAATTGATAATCACAATAATTTAAACTGCATAACATAGATAGTTAATAACATACGAATAACCTAAGATTTACGTGGAAACCCTTTTGGGAGAAAACCATGGAGAAAAGGACTGCTTGGATCTACTATCCAAATCTAGAAGAAAATAAAATTATTCTTAAAAAATTTGTAGACTAAAACCTAATAGATACACCAATCCCTATTTATAAATAATTTTTAGGCACCAACCTATTAGAGACACCAATATCCACTACTAAATAATTTATAGGCACCAACCTACAAGAGACACCAATCCCCACTACTAAGTAAAAACTTAGTGAGAGACACCATTCTCTTCTTTCTAAGGCACCAAAATCTAATGAAATAATATTACACATTAATATAATTGATTCATCAATGAATTATGGGAAATTCAATTTCCTCTTCTTCTTCTCCACAAAAATCTTCTTATGCTTGAATGATACAAAGAATTAATTCCATATCTTTCTCAACCTTCTATCCACCTTATATAATTATTGACCAAATTTGAATTTTAGTCAAATTAGGTGAAACCCTACATATTGAAACTTTTCAAAGGTTTCCATATGTCTTATAGGGTCTCATGTATGTCTAATCATCCACATAAGTCCTATTCTACTCTTGGTAAAGACCTAAATTCCTTGTGCTTGTCTAGTCAACTCTAGTCAACTCTAGTAAAAAAATGGTCAAAGGCTCAAATTATTTTATAAATGTTCTAATATGGTAATTTAGGTATTATAAGGTGTCCCTAATTCATGTATTAACCCTTTTCCACGTTTTCATATGATAAAGTGTCTTTTGAGTCATTTTTTAGCTCATTAAATGACTTGTGTGTTCTTTTTCAAGGAATCAATTGTCAAAAAGGAGGATTATAACGTTTATGAGGTTATATTATGTTATGAAATGGTTAGAGGAAGAAAATAATCAGTTCATGCACTAAAATAAGGGAATCTCCTAAAAAATGGGCTCTTAATAGCACTTATATGAACTTAGAGAGTCCATCTTCAGGTGAGAACGTAGGTATAGTGTCTCTTGAGCTTCCTAAATTCTTACATATGATTTTTATGTAGATAAAAATCTAAAAATATCAATTTTTTATTCTTTTCCTTTGTTCTTACCTTCACAAGCCAAGAAGGGTCAACTTTAGATACTTGGTGTAGACTGTATAAGTGGAGTTGGGGGGATTGATCTTGGTAGTTGAGATGAGTCTTAGTCAACTTAAAATCCATGTTAATAAGTATAAGTTTCATGGATCCTCCTTTATGAATCATTTTTAAGAAGCTAGGAAGCTTCTTATGCTTTTACATCCATGAGGGATCCCTTTATGAGCTTGTTTCTAAAGATTTTGCTTCATATTGATAGGATTGGATATTTCATGTGTTTCTCAATTTTGTCTAAGGATTATCAATAATTTTTACATTGTATTCTTGGATTTTAGGGTTTCATGAACTCAATAAACCTCTTCTAGGCTTGTTGGTGCTTGCAAACTAGTTCCTTTCTTCATAAAGGACTTTATTGTCTTTTGAAATCATCTGAAGAATGTTATTTAAAGTGTAGAAAGCCTTTGAAGTTGTGAAAATTGTAAGTGAATCTACACAAGTTTTAGAGGGATCCTAATTTCCTAATGGCTTATTAGGCCTAAAGCTTGCTTAAGAGAACAATCAGGTCTACATGTGGACAAGGGATTTAGAGGTACTATGAGGAACATGGAAAGGCTTCAAATGTGTTCTAGAGTCAAGAATAATAAAATAGACCTATTTGAATAATTCTCTCTCAAAGTTGTGCTAGTGAAACCAAGGTGACAATAAATCTTCCTCACACTTAGAAATTCACTTACAGGTGTCTAATAAGGGTCTAGAAGTTTGTACATAGGCATGGTGGTAGGTATTAGTCTTCATGAGGTTTTGAAGCAAATTGATATCTTGGTGAGAATGAATAATCCTTTGGTATCCCACTAGGTATTTATAAACTATCCAAAATAGATAATATAAGTTTTTGGGAACTTGTTCCTAAGATGGCAAAACATAGAGCTTTATATTTTTTGCAAGTTTGGATAGGTATGAGAGATGATCCATTGTTAAAACTTAAAAGCTCTATATAGTAGCCATACCATGAGGGTATATTATTAAAAATGAGGGAAATTATATATCTAAAAGGACATGATTTTGTAAAATTTAATTCATGCTTTTACACACTAAAATTGTTGAGTGTTATCTATAGGTTTTGAAACCTAAGAGACTCCTAAGGCCAAAAAGTACAACTACAAAGGTCTAGAACCTACACTAAATAACTCTTGTGGGTGAAGAGAATACCATGGTGATAAAGAAGATAAGGATAATATTAAATTAAAATGTAAGACTCCATGTTATCCTATAGGTATATCCTACAAGTCTGAGTGTCTACCTATAGGTTTCTCTTTAAAGGGATTTCACATAGTTAGCTAAGGGTGATTGGGTAGACAGTGAGCATTTTGTTTAATTTGAAGATGTATAAAGATGAATTTAAAGTTATAAACCAATGTAGGATGTGTTTAGGAGACACAAATAGGCCTCTAATCATTTAATTCAAGCCTAAACATGTAAAAGAGTAACCTACATGTAGGGTTACTATGAAAAAGGAAACACAGTCCAAAAGGCATGTGATTTGTAAAGGTTTAAGTGAATGTGGAAGAATTAATGGATGAATAAGAGTATAAATTATGTTTATAACTCTAGGTAAAACATAAAAAACCATTCAAAAATCTTGTATCGTGTAATCATGCACCTACATGTGTCTTTTCAAGTAATAACTTAGTCTATCTACCTAAAATCTGTAGACAGTGACCTTTTACAAGCTTGTTTTAGATTTTGAAGAAATAGAGAGGTTAAATGACCAAAAAAGGGGATAAATTTTAGTATGGAGCATACCTAAAACCTATATAACACCCTTAAATAATTTATTTTTATGAAAAAATAGGGGAAGTGCCTCCTATTTTATCTCAAATAGGGGGCACTCCTGTCATACTTGAAGCTGGCTATCTTTAGGAAATAAGTAAAAAGGTGAACCATGGTGCCAAGGAAACCTTGAAATATGGTTTTTTAATTTTTAACATATATATAACACCATGCGAAACACTTCATAATAGATATAAATCAAACAAGGTGGTCTAGATACCAAGGGTTACAGTCAAGCCTTAATGGCAAGGTTTTGGCCTAGAGCTCAAACTATAGGTCAATTTCACTTATAGACTTAAGAGTGATTTATGCACTATTGTATCATGTGTATGATATGTATATATAGTTTTATGATCCATTATTAAGTAGGTAAACCATCAAATTCCATGTTGAGCTCAAGAATGCCAGGTATACCTACTAGGTAACATTAGGCCTAATGCCCAAATGGGGGGTCTATTATGTCTCCACATAAGTTAAGAATTATAGCTTATGGAGACCTATTTTTGGTACCCTAATATATTTTTTTACTCATTTGGAGAGGAAATAGGTTTTAGGGGAGCCCAATTTGGGCTTGGGACCAAACTTAGACCTTGCAGAATGCATGAAGAAGCTTGAGAGGTTATGCTTGAGAGTTCATATATTCCATGACACTTTTCATGGAGCCTCAAGGTATTTAGAGATGTTATAGATGGTCCCCAAGAATACATTAGTTTCATTGAGGTAGAATTACAACATGCAATTTTTATGAACAATGGCTAAAAATAGAAACTACTCCAAAACCCTCATAAACCCTCTATAAGGACCTAACTGGAAAGATATTATAAATGTGGCATCCAAAAGGGGTAAAGTGACCATGAAACTAATTGAAGGTTGTAGGTAACTCTTTAGGTATCCTCCCCATGAGTTTTATTTGTATCACACTTGTATAAATGGTATCTAATAGGGATTTATTTGACAAATTTGATTGTTTTTTAGGTGTGGAGAAGCTTCAAATGATGAAAACAACTTTGGGAGATAGTATAGGACTTTTTATGGGTCTCTTTGTTCATTCATTTAGATATATATCCTCTTAAACATGCTTACTATCATTTTCATCTCAGCTAGTCATAGTTTAGCATGGTGATCACTTAGTGAATAGAGTGAAAACTCAAATTTGGAAGCCCTTTAAGGCTTGTTGGATGATTAAGATGACTTGAAATCTCTTGATATGTGACATGAACCATTTTTCATGGATTGAGTTGAATAATTGGAAACATTTTTAGTGCCAAGTGTGAGAGGTGTATGAGAGAGAGTCATTTATAACTACTAGGAATGATGGCTCATGGTTAGAGGTATCTAGATGATTAGGGACCACTCCAATTCCTATGGAGGATTTTAAATAACCACTCCCTCTTATATCAACCATCGTACCTATCCATATTCAGTGATGAAGTAGTTTAATGAAGGAAAATCATGAGAGTAGTTTCTTAGGCAAGCAAGAGAGCATCTACACCACATCTAGAGGAGTTAGATGAATTTGAGAGATATTTGTCCTTGTTTTACTCATAAGACCTATCTCATGCATAATTATGTGTTGTTTTAATTAGAGAATTCAAGAAATAGAGCAATATTATTAATATATGATGCATCAAGGAGGGATCATGAGGCTTGAATAGAGAAGAAAAGGGGAAATCATGCTAGGGACCTTACATAGACTCATATGCAGTCATTATATGACCCTACACAACAATCATTCATGATTTCTCATCTAGACCCTTGAGTAGTCAAGCCCTAAGATTAGATTTAGTTGGTGGACTATGCCATACAATTTTTCAACCTTAATCTCAACCACATTAGACCCACTAATAGGGTTGAGCTGATGGAGGAAGCATAAAAGTCTATAATTATGAACTACATTAAGGTGACCCAATAGATAGAGAATACCAAGCTCAAGCTCACCAAATTAAATTTTATAGTTGACTACCTCATTAATGAGGTTAAGACTAAATACATAGAGCTTAATAAAGTAAGGTCCAACCTCCATAGTCATGTCTCTAGTGAGATATTTTAGGCATAAGTTGAGTTGTGAGTGGCCAACAAAACCAAGCTACAAGAAAGAGAGATGAAAATGGTGTAGACCCACCAAAATATCTTAGATTTTAATCAAGTTTTTCAACAATTATAGTATAATTCAAAACAAGAATCATTGATCAAGGACTAGGAAATTGAGAAACTAAAGATTGACCTTGCCTCCCATCTGTAGGCCACATAAATCCTCCTTATATTCCAACAACTGCAAAAATATTATTGGGAGAGGATCAAGGGCACAACTACAAATATGAATCCATCCCTCACCTTCATCATATACTCATAGAATTTGAGCTCACAAGTGAGCATGGTTGTTGATCAAGTCATCACCTTTGTGGCTTCTAAGGTCTTATATTCATAGTTCCTCATCCAAAATATTTACAACACTTTGGATGAAACACTTCAAGTAGAGAGGGTGACTAACCAAATTTAGGTAATGGCAAAGGTATATGAATTCTTAGGCTAAAACAAGGCAACTAACAAGTGCAAGGCATTCTTTAATGCCTTAGAGTAGGTACTCCAAGATAGATGGGGGCACATTAAAAAACTAGTTAAACTTGGAATCCCCTCCCCTTTCTTGGTATATAACAATGTCTTCCTTGAGGACCAGATCAAAGTGCTACTAGAACAAAAATAGAATGACCAAACCATTTTTTTATATTTTGGTCAATCACTTGGTTTTTTTGAAGTGTAGAATATATTTTAGCCACTTGCCTAACTTGAATTTCAAACACTGGTAGTTGTTTAGGGTTTGTTAAGCATCTATTTGAAGGAGATTATTTATCTATATAGAACCTTTGAGGCTCTTAGGAAGAAGACCCAACCTAGGGAGGAAGAGTGGGCACCTTTGTAGTGGATTTTCAAAAATTATAGGTTCTCAAGCCTTCTTATTTTGGAAATTTTCCTCAACTAGTTTATGCACTAGAGTTTTGGGTTCTCTCATCCATAAGTGGATGCCCCTATGAGTCACCAAGAACTATGGATTAAAATCCATTTTTTTTTTTGTAAAATTTCATCTTCATATTTATACTCACTCAACACAGCTAGCAATTCCTTAGCACCTTCTAGTAGTTCTCCTTTTAGCCTCTTCCTTCCTTGGGCCCCCTTTTTTGAATTTTTACCTAAGTATCATCCTTTATCTACTTCTTCCATGTGGTAGTCTAATTCTCATCCAACTTGAAGAGGCTATATTTCCACTTTGGTGGAGCACTAACTTGATACATGGTATCCCCATTCTCTTCAAATCCATTTCCTTTTGGGTCAAACCTCCATGTAGAACTATTATCTAGTTGATAAATAAATGGGTCCCATCAAGACATTTACTTGGTGAATGTGGTTTCAACATGTGGTGACCTTGTGCTCAATTTTGCAAAAAAATGCCTAAATTCCCCTAGGAGGGGCATCTAGTTTACACATGATTCCCCCACACTTAGCCTTACTAAAGAAGTGCCCAACTTCCTCATAGGAGTGTCACCTCAACACATGTCATCCCCACACTTATGTAGGAGTAGTTTTGGTCTATCAAAATTTAAAGTAGTGCCATTAAACAAAGAATATTAAAGGGGAACCACTAGTTGGGTATAACTAGAAAGAGATGAGCATTTCCATGTGGCATCACTACGCTCTTCGAAGGCAAATTTTATCCTATCAAAGCTTGGAGTAGTGCCATTGGATGAGAGTGTGGGTCCCTCCTGAGAAAACATTTAAAACACGTTAAACCTAGATTAAAGTATAATTTGTTGATTTCTAAGGTACAAAGGCCAAGGGAACATGGCATAGTAGGGGAAAATCTAGAGATGTACATGTGGCATCAATTTGCTTCACCTCAGTGTCATGGTCATATGATGTAGTTATGCCATATCTAGGATCTAGAAATTAACTTCACTCATAAGCTTGAGACCCTCTTTTAGTTACAACAACAACAACAACAGGGGTGCAAGTACTGGGATCCTTAGGTGTCATTCCCATTAGAGGTCATTTTTCCTATATATTCTAGGTTATTTCCATTTAGAAGGGGTTGGTTACCATTTTGCTTGTATTAGCTATTTTTGTATACCAGCACTTGTAATAGAATATAATTAATAGAAGTTATCATTTTATCATTCTTAGACCTTAATAGGTGCCCCTCATGGGTGTGACTGGACATTTTTTATGTGCCCTTAAGGCTTTATATATTCATTTATCCATCTAACAATGAATATGATTTTATATTTTGTGTCAATTTTCACGGTAAACTATCTATGTCTATTATCTCTTTTCTTCTACGTCTATAGTATCAATATTTTCTTTCGTTATATATCTTAATTCATGATTTATGCTCCTTTATGGTCTATAGTGTTTAAGGATTTGATCTATTTTATGCAATTATATTCAAATTGATTTGAATCTCTAAGCACATCTCATTAATTTTATTTTTATTTCTATCCCCTTTTCACCCCAAACTTTGAATGAAGAACCATATTATAAAATCTTGGAGGTTTCTTTATAGACTACAATTTGGTCACATGCCTATAAAGCTTCCCATAGGAGGTTGTTAAACCTAAAGTGAGAGTTCTAGGCATCAACATAAATTACATAGAGAATATATTCAAATTTATATGTATGTACACAAAACCTTCATCCTTCTTACTCACTCTACTTTAATATGTTTCTCATGCTCAAATGGAAAATTACCATGCTTAATCGTAGAACATTTTCACCTAAGACTTCATATTTCATAGGCTAAAATATAAGTTACATGTTATCTCCACCATATACTCACAACTCTAAAATGACTTTCATGCACACCTTTGTGTTGAGTGTATCCAATTCAAGAGTGTGTGCATATTCCAATGCACACACTATATCCAAATAAATGTGTGTACCTTCATCCCATGTAGACTCTTCACATGTAGCTTGTACAAAATATAGTAAAGTCTAAAGCATGCACGACTTAGTGTGTACATATCCCTGAAGGTAGGCACATGTGTGTATCCCTATTGCATGTGAAAAGGTAACATGGAAAAATATAAGAAAAAATTATGAATCATTCTATGTTAATTGAGTCTATATGGATTGATATTTGGTAGGCACAAGTATAGGTGATGGTTGGGGGTAGTTGGATGTTGAGCAAAGATGAGTTAGATTAAGATTAAATTAAAAACAACTATCAGATGGAAGAACATGGCCACATACCTCCTCTGACTACCCAAGTGCTCTTCAATCCTTGATGCACACATGGACCCAAGAGGATCCTTCAATCTAATTTTAGATTCAGATTTCTAGTTTGGATTGGATGAACATGGTTCACAATAATTATTTGATGGGGATCTAGTCCTTTTAATCAGCTTGTAGCTTTGAGCACCAACATTTGAATTTAAAGTTCCTATCTACCATCTCAAGTGGTTAATTCATTACATAGGGTCTTGTACAACTCTATAAAGGCCATGATTTTCAATGTATAAATATCCCTCTCCTTGGTATAACAAAGATCTACCAGTTCAAGTTTGTAATATTGGATTAGGACTTAGAATTATTAAGAATTGAATCATTTTTATTTTATGCTTTATGCTTTATATTTAATGTGCACTAATGGTTGTGGATCCTTATTTATGGATGTTTGTCCCTCTCATAATTGTCATCACTTCACACTTATACATTTAATTATAATACTTTTTAGGTCTCACTCTATATATAAATAGGTTTGTGTAAGTGTTATCTATGGACTATTTTTCAACCCTCTTAATGTTGTGTTGTGTTCCCATACCTCTGTGTGAAATACTTATGTCATTGTTGTCTAGTTTGAAAATTATGTGCATTGATTACATTAGTTCTATTGTGTTGTTAAGTGGGTGATATTATCATCATATTCTTGGTGCATCAATTCTATTCCTTTCAAAAATCCTCTTACCCTCTCTCCCTTTTCCTTTGTCAATATTAGATTTAGTATCATTTGTAGATTCCATTTTTTCTCTATATATGTCTAGGAACTATTCCTAAACTAGGTTCACTTAGATTACAAGGAATCCCACCTTCTCTAAAGTTTTGTACTAATTATCACAAGAGTCCCACACCTTGGGGACATTCCCATTGTTATGATGAGACATAGGATCTTCTACACACATCGGTAAGCTCAAAGACTTATACACCCCATGTTGAGTGTTTTCATGTCCCATGCCAAGAACTCATGTTTTATACCCATATTCAATCATCCCTATGTAATGACCTATCATCAGGTGAAAAGTTTGAATATTAAAAATTTCCATTATATATCTCCCACCCTACTTTGCACTATGTCTATATAGAGACTTCACATCTAAGATTGAATGTTACTTGTCATTAGATTGGTCTCACATGTTTTCTAAGACAAGATATGGAACTAAATTCAATATCAAATCCTAACCAATTTACAAAGATCACATAGATCCATATGTGCCAAATTTTTCTAGTGTTAACTACATAATTCTTTATCAAAAAGAGTGTGTTATCCTTCCTGAGGCTATTATGACTAGTATAAGAAGTTCCTGATATCTTACTTGATGAGTGAGAAAATTAATAATATGGACTTGATCTATATGATCATGTGGAAGATAAAATATTATGAAATTTTTTCATCTTTGAAGAATAATCTATTCTACCTAATCTTGTGAAGCCTTAAGAAGATCTTGATGAGGCATGATAATAATATATTGATATCATTGAAGAATTTAAATCTTTTAGTTAGCCATTAGAACCAAAGGATCAATACAATGATACTAATGGAGTTCCATCAATCATATATCAGTTTGATAGGCCTAAATACACCATGAAAGATCAAGATTAACTTGTCAAATCAATGTTAAATTTTTAAGGTGAAAATGAGGGCCAATTTACATATTTGAGTTCTAATTAGTTACCAAAGGAGTTTGTCAGTATAGAGAGTATTTTTGACCTAGATGATTAGTTGTAAAGTAATAAAATGAACCTAGTGATCAATGAGGGAGATAATGGGCTAATGGCCATTGCCAAGGACACATTCTTAAGAGCTGGTAAGCCATTTTTTAAATATAAAAAGCAAGATTTCACTCACCCCTATCAGCCATATGATGATGTGCTTACAAGGAGTAAGAAATACCTTTGGGTTTTTTGTTTTGATCTAGGTTTAATGGAGAAGTATTATTTCTTCTAGTCAATGGGATATGCCTCAAATTCTATTTTTGAGGTAATGAAGGTGATTTTATTATAAATATGAGTTTGGTTTTCATGTTTCATCCAAGTTCTTGAAGCACATTTTCTTTTCCCTTTTTGTTTGGTTGATTTCTTTTATTTTAAGTGTTTTTAGTTTGTTTCAATTCTCTATCAAGTATGTCAATGGTCTTACCTTATCTTAGTCTTCATAAATCTCTTGAATATCAATGAATCCATTCCCAACGAATTTTATAAGGAAACACATCTAGGTGTTTAGGCAAGCAAATATACCTTAGAGATCT
This sequence comes from Torreya grandis, assembly GCA_037957365.1. Lineage (NCBI taxonomy): Eukaryota > Viridiplantae > Streptophyta > Pinopsida > Cupressales > Taxaceae > Torreya > Torreya grandis. Next base: position 1,251,359 of record JARHVA010000850.1, on the reverse strand, counting down.
CTAAGAAATGTTGACTATCACTTCTTTTAGGCCTGATATCAATAATATGATAGTATTAATGTCATTCACAAGTGGCATATTAGCCTTTTAGATCTTTATTAAAGTGATTTTTAATGGAAAATAGAGAAAAAAGGAGTCTTAAAAGGCACTCATGGGTCATAATAAGGTCAAAAGTGTCTTAATTCACTCACTAAGGTCATTTTAAAAGGGTGACAGGTCTACCATATTTCATAAAGTCACATGGGGTTTTCAAACTCTTCAAAATCCATTCAAATTCATAAATTTGGTCTAAGAGTGCAATGATGATTATTTCAAGCATTTTAACATGAAATAAGTGTATTCAAGCCATGACCACATTATTACCTATCATCAATCCCTCATCCATGGTAGCTTCCATTACTCTTAGCTTATTAAGCATGTTTTACAGCCTTATTAATGTTTTGACAAGGAGATCATCATGGTTTCAAGAATATTGTGTTGGTTTACAAGTCTCAAGAAATTATCCTACATGATACATGGACCAAGAACTTTGAAGTTTTAAGATAAAGAATGTCATTGGGGGCCCACAAGTGCATAGTTTCAAGTTTTATTGATAAATCCATAATTTTAAAGGTTATAAAATCCAAGTATAAAGTACATAAACCTTTATATTAGTTATATAGAAATTTCATGATTGGATTAAAATTGCACATTTCCTTCAATCTCCAAGTCCCCTTCAAGTGAGAAATTAACAAAGGGTACAAAGAGTTTTGTATGATCATTAAGGGAGGTTGTAGACTTTGATGCATTTATAAGGCCTTTTGAAGGATATCAAGAATGACAGAGGTTAAATACATTAATAATATCATTCATGACCAAGTGGAAAGTTCTCAATGTAGGAAGGCTCCTTCATGAAGCCATGCACCCTTTTCTATGTGGTTTCTTAGGCCTTGTCTCTTCTTAACATCCAAAAATTACATAATAAGATTAATTTATGTCTATATACATAAGTATGGTCATGGTGATAGGTTTTGATCATAAAAACTAGACTATAGGTTTGTAAGAACCCCTCTAAAGACCTCTATTAGCATACAAAAAACATATATTTAGAGTTTTAAAACCCATTAGAGGTCCCAACATTAAGAGTAAACTTTTAATATTTGTTCCATGGATAAAGAAAGCAATAATATGTAGATTGAGTCTTGTATTCACATGATTGTAGGGGTTTCATAAGTTTTACACATGGAACCAAGATATAGAATCCTTCCACAAGCATCTACAGTGCTCTTATGCCTTATTTATGTCTTAATAAGAAACATAGGGTATAATAACCTTCAAAAATGAAGGTAGATTCATACTTATAGGTTTTATAGAGATATTATTAAGATTTTCATGGTCCACCATGGTCATCAAACACAATATGGAGTCCAAATGAGGTCCCATAATCATATTCAAGATTTCACACACCTTTAAAGAAGAGATTAGTGCCCACATTATTCAAATCAAGGTAAAACCTAGCCAAAACTAAAGTTGAAAGTGCTAAAGGATAGGTAGGTCTATGTGAAAACATAACTAACATGATGTATGACAAGGTAATTATTGAGGCAGATTTAAATCATACTCAAACTGAGTAAGAGAGAAGAAATCACGAGTAGATATTTTAGAACCCTAACCAATGTTAAAGATGTTTGAGAGATTGTTCAATTTTGAAAATACCAAAAAGGGTCTGCAAGTCCTTTCTAAATTTTTCACAATTTTAGGATAAAATAAAATCAAGTCTTAGGTCTACAAAACAAGTTTCCAAAGCTACAACCATGTTTACAAACTTACAATGTTGTTTTCATATCATCTCAAAAAATGTCTTCATGATCTTAAACCTTTTCAAGCCTTTAAGTTAGAGATAATACAAAGTCTCAAGCTTTTCTACAAGATTTCTTAGGTCTACACAAAGACTACCAATTGTTGTAGGCATATTTCAAAGTTCACATATTGTCATAATCAAACTTATAAGTTTGTAAACCTAGTTGGAAAGTTTCAAACTTATTAGAGGCCCTCCATGATAACCTTTATTATTTAAAGAGGATAAAATGCCTTCTAAGGGTAGATTTAAAGCATATAACTAATTATAAATTATGTAAATATGTATGCCTAGGCTACTATCAGGCTTGTAGACCTCTTAGATGGGTCTCAAAAAGAATAAAATATTTAAATAAGAGGCCTATAGATCTATGATTTTGTGGTTTATCAAGACAAATGTTTCCATCATCAAGAAGGTTTTCAATGTTCCTCTCATGCATTCCATGATAGGAATAAAATTCTAAGTCTTTATGACTGATGAGGGCTCTTAGGATAAGTTTCAAAGGTCTTAAGACTTGAAGACATTATCTACAAAGCATGTAACATGCTTCTAGGGGTTAAGGTCTATTACTAGAGGTCATTTACAAGCTTAAAGGTCATGAAGTAAGTTTTAAATCATATGAATCATGATTGCATGGATTTTAGAACATGATCCAACCTCCAAATAGAGTTTCAAGATGTTCATACATGTTTTCAAGGTACTTATGTAGGTTTTAAGTCTCAAATCAAGTCTTCACAAGTAAAACATGATAGTAGGTCTTGAAGTGAAGACTTAGAGTGAGAATTGGAAGTTACTAAAATGTTTTGATAACACCTATAAGTCTATAAATGAGTCATATATATTAAATTATGAATCATACAAGGTTTTTTTATGCCTAAATGAAAACAAGGTTATTTTGTCTATAACAAGGTTTTCAAGTCTTCCAGGATGACAAGACCTCAGAAGTAGGCTCTTAGGTTTGTTCAAAGAACTCTCAAGAGATGTTATAGGTATGATATCAAGTTGTAGGGTCTCTTAAATTCTAAAATATGAGGATAAAAGGCTTACAAAGGCTTTAAATAAGCTAATAATGTATTTATAGTAATATCAAATCCAAAATAGAGCTTTATGGTCTATGAAACCTAACTAATAATCATCCATCATGTGTAAGGTTTTATTGATAATTAAAAGACTAAAAAAGAGTTAAGAGTAGGTTCCATGAGTCTCTACAAGCATCAGTAGGATTTTAGGATTTTAAAACTAAAGTTTATTGTTTAAGTACAATTATAGGTATTCAAGCAAAGATTTAAGTGTAAAGAGATGTTACAAGGTCTTTTTAACCTTATCAAAGAAATAAAACAACTAAGAAAATGCTCCTCACAAGGTTTATAGGGTGTATGGTACGGAAATATAAAGCCCTCAAAACATAAAAATACAAGTTTATTGGCTTCTTAAGGAGTTATCATGAGAAAATAAGATGTTACAACAACTTGTCAATCTCTCATAGAGACCCTCACATGGATTTCAAGATAAATTTCAACTATCTTATGCTTCTAAAACATGTCTAGTGTTAATATGGATTGAGTAAAAGGGCAATAAAAGCATGAAGGAGTTATTAAGGTGTTAAAAACTACCCATATAATTGTATAAATCCATCCATGAAGTGGTTGTCATGGAAACAACTCAAGACCTAAAATAGGTGTAGGAGATCCTACTCCAAGTCAAGCATTCTCTTAGCATCAGAATTATGAGGGTAAGCTAACTTGAGCTAGATTATCTCTATCATGCATGCATGGGAGGTGGATATTGGTGAATTAAGGTTGAATGCAATATTTTTCAAATAATATAGTAGCCTTTAAGGAATAAATTCATCATGGTCAAGCCTCCAAAAGGATAAAAATAACAAGAATGAGGCCTCTTCTCCCACTACTATGCCAACCTTCTTGAGAGAGCTTCATGGAGCAGGCCTAGTGTGTTGAATAGGAATAAATGTTCCCATTTTACATGTCTCTTATCTTGTATAGGATGGATTAATGGAGTAAAAAAAACATTAATGAGGTATTATATTGATATCTTCCTCTCTATCTCATCTCGTTTTCTTATATATAGGAATATAAATTCCTTGTTTATGATCCATCCTCTTGCGTATGAAAATAATATGATATTTTTGAGACTTATAGTACTAGATTAATGTTTTAGAATCAATAAAATAAATAAATTTTCCTTATTTAATTACTTTTATCTTGTGTGTATTCCATTAATTATTGATATATTCTTATAGAAAGTTATTTTCTCTTTAATTTTTATCCAATTCTCTTCACCTCTATGCAAGAACATGATATTTTGTAGGTTGTATTATATATATATATATATATATATATATATATATATATATATATATATATATATATATCATTGGAATTATGCATGAGTTTGTTGTGTAAACTCAACATTCTACTCTTTTACAAGGTAGATGATGACCCCTCCTAGTTTTGTTTTAGGTCTCATACCTCTATATAAAACACTTATGCAAGAGAGGTTCAATTTGAAGATTAGGTATAATTTTTTTTAGTCTTTATAGGTTTTATTATTCTATTATAAGTGAGTGGAGGTGAATTCAATGGAAAATGCAACAAATTTTACAAATCAATCCTAGCTCAGAGAAGATAGATCCTACTTACACTTCTAATTTGGGATACATTAGATACTCAGGGTCATGACCAATATGGATCCTCTAGACCTATCCAAGGGATATATTACCATAATAATATCACTATGGAGGGTTTCAAATCCTCCAATCAAGCAAAACTATGTAATAACCCTAACTAGGTCTTATGTTTTCATATTCACTATACTAATAATAAGTAAAGTAAAATATAATCTAGTGTGGCACAAAATGGGGATAAAAAACATGCATAGAATACATATAATCATCAATGTATACAAAATCATAATTCATGGAAGAGAAGTTCAAATGCATATCTATCTACTCTCATAAATGATGAATAAAGTAAATATTTTTACTCTTACAAAGAAGGAACAAAGTTAATAATACTTACCTTTGAAGATGAACCCACCGATCTTCAATCTCTCCCTTGGCCAAGGTGATTTGCAAAAGGTTATTTTGGTATGTAAGGATGAAAAGGATAAATGAGCTCTAGTCTACACAACCTATCAATACATCCAAAAGACTCCATATCTCTAAGTAAAGTATGAAAACCTAAGCTTATTCCTTAAGTAGAATGGTGGATAAGAAGATGCATAATATATCTTACTTATTCTTATCATCTCTTAGAAATGGATAGATGATTGTGTTTATATATGTGGATGTAACCCTAAACCCTTTCAAAAAAGTTGGCTGACAAGGTCGACCTAATCAACCTAATATTATAATTGATAAAAAACATACTAGATAATGAACGATGTCATCCATGGATGGATTAATTATTAGTAAGTTGTAAATAATAATACATGATCGATGTGGATGACATAGTCATGTAAACTACCAAAAAGGAGTTTAGGTTAGGTAAATGGCTAATGAATGTGGAAAATGGCTAGATGAAGGTGCAAAATAGGATGTAAATCTTAAGGGAATAGTTTTTAGGAGATAAGTGTGTAGATAGAAAGTGACAAAAGGGACAAAAATCCTATGAAGTACCAATGGTCTACCCATCCCTTTCTTGATGCACCCATTAAGTCATACACTTAAAGAGATTGAGACTCAATGGGTTTATACAAAATAAAAAGTGTCAGTAATTAATAAAAGTTTGAAAATATTATGTGTATACATATGCCCCACTCGAAGCTCATCACATGTCACATAGGTCCAACATTAGATCATGCTTCAAGAAAATAACATAACAACACATAATGTTGAAGTTGAATAAAGTGTAATATTTTAAAGTAAAATTAATTGAAATTAAGTGGCTAAAAAAGAAATAACTAAAAATTAAATCTATGTGTACCTTGACTTACCTTTATTACTAAATGGTTATCTATTATGTTTGGTTTGAGATAGATTAGAAGAAGTGTTGATAGAATTTTGAGTATTAGTAGTGATGGAAAAATAGATTGGAAGAATGTTAGAAATAGTATGAGAAGTGTAGACACATAAAACTAGCCATCGATAACCTCTAATTAGGATTTTGGCCAATTTCCACTCAAAATGCACAATTTAGCATAAAACATTAAAACACACTAAATGATGTGAAACTAACATATTTAAGTGCTGATTTTGGATAGGGTATCACTAAAAGGGGTAATTTAATTTATGGGCTAGCTAGTGTTGATCAGATCATTTCAAGTTAAAATGCCAATTTTGCACACATGTGCTCTGCACTACTCTTTCCTACCAAATCTTCTACACAAGATATGTGCATTTGTTATTTGTTATTGGTAACATCATAAATGGGAATATGGTTCCAACGCATTTGATAGTGACCTCTAATTCTAATCTAATCAAATTTTGGACCAATAACAAGGTATTCTGATCAATTTGAGTAATTTGTGCATAATGTGCTTAATCATACTTAAGAGAGATAATTAACCCAAATCAAGGCCTAATTAATAATTCCATGGAAGCTTGTTGAATACTTGTTTTTAGAAATGAATATTAAATATCTACATCAACAAGTGACCTCATTTATAGGGAAGACATCCCTAAGCCATAAATGCCATAAATATCAGGATTCATGTCCTCCATGCCTCATCAATACCTTCCATGATGCACTCCATGCATCTATATTGCCCCTTATTCCAATTTCATGATGAGGATAATTACAAACTTAATTCCAAAAATTTAATTAATCCTCAACCACACATCTCAATATTGAGATGGATGCTTGAGGTTGATTCTGATCAAATCCAAAAATCTATAAATAGGAGGCCTCACAACATCATTTCTAAGTTTTCTTGATGCAAATTTATAATGACAAATTGATTATAAAAGCTTTATGAAACTAATGTTACCATTCCAAATTGATTCCAAGCCAAGCTAAGATATAATTCAAATATTCCAAGGAGAGATGGAGGTAGCAAAGCTTCCATTGCCAAGGACTTCATGAGCACAAGCCGAGCAAGCCACTACTAAAAAGGCATTTGGAGCATCCAAGGAAGGTGAAGGAATTATTGTGTTTTATTCCTTACTTTTAGTTATTTTTGTCATTTATTTTTTGTTAACTAATATCTCCCTAGTGTCTAGACCTAGAGATGTTATGTTATTAGTATGTTTCTTTCATTTTTTTCATTTTGTAACTAACACCATACTAACCATCCTCTCTTGAGTCAAATTCCTAGATCACATAATGGCATGCTCGATGGGACAAGACACATCTCACACATAAAAGAGATCCTTTTTCAACTCTAAAATATTTATTTGAGCCCTTAAAACTCTTGTAAATTGATTTTCTAACTTTATTTTTCTATTTTTATTTACCATGGTTTTACACAATAACTGATGTCAACAAGTAATACTGACATCAATTAACTATATTAACTAACATTGATTAGTAAAAATGACATTGGTTAGATCTTAGCTAGCTATAGTAATCAATGTTGATGATAATAATTGATGTTGATCACTGTGTTTTTTTCAAAAACATAGACCCAAGAGCTACTTTTACAAATTTCATTATTTAAAGCTAAAAAGAACTTCAAAGCTAAAAGACATGCTAACAATTTTGCTATAGGACCAACCTTGATATTTGTTCAAAACATTTTTAAATCACCTTTGCATACATAAAAATCAATTAAGAACCTTAATTTGGTGTTTAACAAAGGACTTAGATGCTTTGGTGAATGTTTTCAATGTTTGCAACTAAGACCAAGGGGTTAAAAGAACACCACCGCATCTTTCATTTGGGGGTTTTAAAATTGAACACACTTGTTAATTCTTGTTTTAAATAGTTGTTTAAGTTAGATTTTTTAATCAAAGAGAGGGATGTTGTATGTATTCTCTTCCATTTTTCCCCTTTAGGGAACCTTTGGAATCAAAAGTGCCATTCCTATTACAAATAGCCTTGTCCAAGGCTTAGAAAGAAAGTCATCTAAAGCACTCCCCAAAAACTCATCAAAGTTTGGGTGATCTTGAAAATGACCCTAAAGTCTTTCTATTTTATGCTTTCTTTATTTTTATGAAAACTTGGCTTGCGAGGGGGATGCCATTACCTCCCACGAGTTCTTTAGGGAAGTTTTGACTCAGGGTTTCACCTCCTAACATTGACTTCACTTAATCTTTTGGAGTTGAACATGGGATGAATCTACATTTGGACATCACACTACACTGAGAAAATAGTAGGATGTAGTGGTTGTAAAAAGGACTAGACCTTTTTATAACTAGCCAATGCCACGATCACCTAATTTTTGTGTGTGTCTTTTACATTGTTTGATGTGAAAGTCATTATGTAATTGATTCCCCTAGAGATGTTAAAAACTTGGTAGTTTATTCAAACCCATGTGCCATACCCTTGATAGGATTTGGATGGTTATATTTAGAGCATTTTGATCATTTTCTCATTTGGTATGTTTTTGAGACTAAAACTTGTTTATTTGTGTATAAGCCATGTTAAAACCAATTTGTTTGTATGTCACTCTTTTATATAAAGAGGCATTATGATGGCTATTTTATACCACACTTTTTCCTTGATTTTTTTTTAACTTGTTTTTGTGTGTGCCATTTGAGTTGAGGGTAGTGTTATGCTACCTAAATCATGTCAAACCATTTATGCCTTTGAGTCTATTGAAACATAGCATTGATCACATCATTTGATCATGCTTACTTTGTTAGGCTAATTAATTTGTTTCAAAACTAGTTTACCTTGAACCAAAAACCATTTGTTTCAAACCATGTCATGTATACCATTTGGACCTTTGTCTTATGCTGTCATGTTATCCAATCTTGTCTAGCTTGTTTGGTCAAATCTTAGTTTTCACCACTGAGTTTTCAATTAGCCTTGTCATGTTTGGATTCAAAAAAAAAATTATTTCTATTTAGACCTTAATTCATGGGGTTGATACATAGATATTTCTCTTTTGGGTTTCATAGCTTTGGTTAATAGATTACCCAAATTTGAAAACTATTGATGGTTTGTTTGGTTAAAGCCTATCCTTGTCATTGTTTTTGCCTTTATTTGGGAGAAACATAGCCTTTCTCAAAGATCCTATTGTCTTATTCCTTATGCCAAATAATAATGTTTATGTTTGATTCCATGTGTCAAGTTTATGTCAAAGTTGTTTCCAAACTTTTTAGATTAAATCAAATCACATTAGCCTTTGTTTCAAGTCTAGATTTTAACACCATTTGGCCAAAAGTCCTAGCGTATGCCTATTTGTTTGAGCCTAGATTTTGAATCCATGTTTGGATAAAATACTTAGTAAATCAAATTTTCCCTTTCCTAGTTTAGACCTTGTTTGGAACACTTTGACCTAGACCTTTGACATGCCATTTTTTATTCAGACACTTGACCTTTTATGCATATAACATTTGACATTAGACATTTAATGTTAGATTTTTTTATGCCAAGTCTTATCACAAATAATTTTGGAGATATAAATACACTTTCAGACCATATTGGAGATACAACTCCACCCCTTTAACCAAGTTAGACCAAGCTTGAACCATTTGTCCTTTAGGCATAGTTTTTTAGAGTTTGTGGAACTCTAGGCCTTTTTGTTTTGGAGCTTTCATCATTTATGTGGATATGTCCAGATACAATTATGGTGGAGTCACTTACAATCCAACTTATGATAGAATGGATTCACAAAATGACTTATATGGCTTTATTCAAGACCCCAATGATGTTAATATGGTTTGTGAAATAGATTTCTATTTGCCTCATATTAATCATTCATGGGAACAAAGTCATGAAATAACTTATGATCCAACTCAAGACCTTGACTAGTATAAAGAGGCTTGTGAAGAGTAATTTTAAGACCCAACTATAGATAATCTTGTTCAATATACCGATCCATACCCTCTTTACAATAATCACTACATGGAACACCGTTAAGAACTAGCTTATGAGCCAACTCATGACTGGGATGATATGGTTTATGAGGAAGACTTGGATGATTTGGATTGTGAAAGTAATTAGGCTCCACCACATCATAAAATTTCTATTATAGGACCACAATATCACACCATTCCCATACCAATACCTCATCTTTTAGTTTGTGTGAGAAACCAAACTCCACAACACCCACCATTTCTATACAAATACCTCACCCTTTGGTTTTTGTGAGAAATCAAGCTCCAAAATTCCCCTTTATCATTCCAAGACCTAGTACTTTGGCTTATCCAAGAAATAAATCCCCACAATGCCCTATCATTACCATCTTAGGACTTTGTCCTTTGGCTCATACAAGAAATAATGCTCCCCAAGGCCCTACCATTATCCAACTGCAAGTCATTCCTCATCTAATACCAATCCCAGCCAAACCTCAAACTATTCGATCATTTGAAGACCAAGCTGTGTTCAAAATTGGTATCTTCCAACTCATTAGAAACCAAGGCCAAGAAAACCAACCAATCCAAGATGTTTTTGTTGAACCAACTATTTGTGATAAGTCAACCTATGATGAATCACCTATTGATCCTATACCAATTATTAAGGAGTCTCATAATGATGAGCCAGTCTTTGTTGAGTCACTTCTTAATGATTATAACTACTTTTGGGTAAATCATTACCTTGACCATGTGTCTATTTTTCAATATCCTCCTATTGATAAGCTAGTCTCTGAGGAATTGTCTCTTGACCTATTTCCCATCCTAGAGGAGTCTCACTTTGATAAACTAGTTTTTGTGGAGCCCATTATGCCATCATAGGCCATTACTTATCCAAAAACAAATATTCAACAAGACATCATTGTAACAAAGTACCCATCATATGAAGAATCAAAGTTAGAGTCAAGTTTTACTCTTGGACCAACATCAAATTTAGCATTAGAATTAGAATCAACATTAGTATCAACATGAGATTCAAAGTCTCTTGAGTTAGAATCAGATTTAGAAGAAGAATATGTTCATGGATATTACAACATTGGTTACACATGCCTTATAGATCAATTTGAATACATTTGTGATCCTTCTATGGTTTTTTAGGATGAGTAAATTAGATTTAACATAAGTTATCCTAGTATCTTCTATGAGGATTATGCAGCTTCTCCCCATTTCATTACCATTCCACAAGCCATTACCATAAGCTAAAATATCCATATTATTGACATTCCATCTCCCACAAGTGTCTATTGGGACTAACAGAATCACACTTTATTAAACTATATCCATGGTGACATAGCAGTTGAAGAAGAGCAAGGAGGTTATGACAACATTCATGTAGCATAATAAGACTCTCCTAGTGAAACCTTTTTAAAGGTGACAATGGAAAATCCAAGTCAGAACTCAGCATATTTTAATGACTTGTTTGGAAGTACTAGAAGATAATCAAATTCAAAAGTTAACATTCCTTAGTGAAACCTTCTCAAAGGTGTTATAAGACAATCAAGACAACTTCATTGGCGAAAACCTCATTGAGGCACTAGTAGCTAAGAACAAAAGTTCCTCACTACTTGATGAAGACAAAATCAAAGATTAAATCAAAATAGCTTCCAATCTACAACCTAATCAAATGACAACTACTCTCAAGATCAAATAACATAAAAATTTGGTGGTCTTCTCAAGAGAACAAGTCTTCAGCCCTACCACAACCAAAATTATATCAAATCTGGCATCAAAAACATTACGTATGACTAAAATTCTTGATCTTCATTTGTTTCCCCACCATTATGCATTCCATTATCATCTACCATTCCATTTCATAGTCAAAACTACCATCCATTATTTGCCCCTATTTATAATCCATGGTTGTACTTTCTTTTACATAGGCTATAAAAATACCTTGTATCAACATTTGAAGGAATCAAAATCAATGACCAATTAAGACCACATCTACACTTTCCTTTGCAGAGGATACAAAGATACCTTGTCTTGACATTTGAAGGAATCAAAATCAATGACCAATGAAGATCACAAAAGCATTCTTAGCAACCAAATCTATAGGCCATTCTTGATAGAGTAGTTATTCCAATGAGGCATGGGCTAATAATTAACATGATCAAGTATTATATTTATATCATTTATTGATTATGATGTGCATCTCCCCAGTAATAAGAACAATAGAATCAAAAACCACACCTAGGCTAAAAACATGTACCATGCCATTGCCATTATTAGATATCCATTTGCCATTGTTGAAGAACCTAGCCATTCACCCCATCACTTGGGGGCAATCCTCTTACCATTTTATCCAATCTATCAAAAACCATCATTATCCTTAGCAAGACCATACCATCCTATCATTTCATTCCTATCTAGACCAAATCTTATTTTTAGTCATCCTACCCAATCCTATTTTGATCTTGGCTACTTTGGTTCTTCCTACACTTTTTGTGAGAGGATTCTGATCAAGTTTCAAAAATAAATTCAATCCATGTTTTAATGAAATTTTATGAAATTAGTGTGACAGTTGATTTGGTAAGATACCTTTCATCTTATTAAGCTTGCTTATGTAATACTGATTATAACTACCTATGGGCAACTTAGTGTTTCACCAGTCTTGCTACTAATTATAACTTCCTATGGGAAAATTAGTATAATTGACCTACATTTTTGTACCCTATTTATAACCACCTATGGGAAAACTAGGGGAAACATTTGTTTACCATGCATTTTTGCATCACCTTACCATCATTATTTTCATTTGACTAGCCATTTTCTAGATTTGAGAACTTGTTGGGACCTATTTGGTTTTTCTTCACCTTTTGTGTGGATGGAATTACTATGACTTGAGGTCATTTAAGGACTATGTGGATCATGCTCAATTAATGTTGAGGTTACCTCAGTCCCCCTTTCCATACACTCTCACCATTTTGTGAGCAGGTATCTTGTCAATCTCTAACAAGCTAAGATACCTCAAAATGCCAAAAACATTCATAACATTTTAAAAAATATAAAAATGTATGTCCTATCTAAGCATAGTTAGTTAGCCTCAATCCACTTTACTGGGGCATGGTCATTTGTTAGGATGCTTTCTTTTATTTTTTTAGCTTTCTATTTGTTTGTTTATTTTAGTTTATTTGTTTGTTTATTTGCTTGCTTGTTTGTTTACTTTCAACACTATTGCCTTGACTTAGTATATATGTATGCATTGGGTGATTCCTTTTACACATTATTATTAAGCCTATCCATATTCATATGTCAACATTTTCATCATGGTTTTTATCATTGGTGTATTATTTTCAAGTGCTTATTGGATCAGGAGTCAACCTTATGCATATTTTGGCCAAATTCTCATGATGTTTCATGATGTCTACCAACATGTGTTATAATAAAACTTAACTTTAGGAAGTCTATTTAGAAATGGAATTATCTCTTCAACACCAACATCTTGATTCAATCCTAATCATATCCCAAATAGAGTAATTAACCATGAAATAATTTCAACCTTTATTAGTTCAGAAGAACATCTCCCTACTAGTAAGTTGTTTCAATTCATTATTACCCTTTGTGTTAAGTTATCATCATCTTTGACCAATTTTATCATGTTTTCCATAATCAAGGTCCATTGATTATAACTACCTATGGGAAAATCATTGCACACTATCCCACCTACATTTTTTAATGATATAACCATCTTTGGGCAAATAATTGTGTTATCACCACTTTACTTTTTTTTACTTATATAGGGGCCTATTGTTATCTTGTTTTTCTATCCTAACTGGGGTAGTTCCATCTTCTCAATGATTATAACCGCCTTTGGAAAAATCATTGTGTTATCATACCATGTTACCACTATCAGGGTACAATGATTATAACCACCTTTGGGTAAACCATTATACACCATCCCACTTGCATTCTCAATGATTTTGACTACTTTTTCAATATCATTGTTTTTTCACCCCATCATCTTTTCTTTCTTTGGTCCCCTCATTTTATTTATTTCTTTTCGAGGGACTGTTTGCCAACCTGCTTATGCCAATCATTCCCTTGAGGGGGCATCTTATAGTTAGTTTATCATCATTATAATTTTAGGCATATAAGACCTTTTCACTCTTTGATAAGTTGTTACTATTCTTATAGCTTGCAATGCCTTCTCAAACAAGGGCAAACTATAGACACCTAAAACAAGCCATCGATAACTTCTAACGAGTCTTTTGGCTAATTTCCACTCAAAATGCACAATTTGGCCTAAAAACACTAAAAAATGCTAAATGATGTGAAACTGACATATTTAAGTGCTGATTTTGGCTAGGGTATCACTAAATGGGGTAATGAAATTTATGGGCTAGCTAACTTTGATCAAATTATTTTGAGTCAAAATGCCAATTTTTCACCCATGTGCTCTGGACTGCTCTTTCCTATCAAATATTCTACACAAGATGTGTGCCTTTATTATTTGTTTTTGGTAAAATTCTAAATGGGAATACAGTTCCAATGCATTTGATAATGACCTCTAATTCTAATCCAATCAAATTTTAGACTAATAATAAGGTATTCTAATCAATTTGGGTAATTTGTGCATAATGTGCTTAATCATACTTAAGAGATAATTAACCCAAATAAAGGCCTATTTAATAATTCCATGAAAATTTGTTGAATACTTGTTTTTAGAAATGAATATTGAATATCTACATCATCAAGTGACCTCACTTCTTTAGAAGACATCCCTAGGCCATAAATGCCACAAACATCAAGATTCATGCCCCCCATGCCTCATCAATGCCTTCCATGATGCCCTCCATGCCTCTTAAAATCCCCTTCTTCCAATTTCATGATGAGGATAATTACAAAATTAATTCCAAAAATTGAATTAATCCTTAACCACACATCTCAATCTTGAGATGGATGGTTGAGGTTGATTCTGATCAAATCCAAAAATCTATAAATAGGAGGCCTCACAACATCATTTCTAAGCTTTGTTGATGTAAAGTTATAATTTCAAATTGGTTATAAAAGTTTCATGAAACTAGTATTACCATGCCAAATTGATTCTAAGCCAAGCTAAGCTACAAGCCAAAGGTGCCAAGGAGAGATAGAGGTAGCCAAGATTCCATTACTAAGGACTTCATGAGCACAAGCTAAGCAAGCCACTACTACAAAGGTATTTTGAGAATCCAAGGAAGGTGAAGGAATTATTGTGTTTTAATCCTTAATTTTTAGTTATTTTTGTCATTTTTTTTGTCAACTAAGCTCTCCTTAGTGTCTAGACCTAGAGATGTTATGTTATTATTGTGTTTCTTTCATTTTGTTTTCATTTTGGAACTAACACCATACTAACCATCCTATCTTGAGTCAAATTCCTAGATCACAAGAAGTGTTATCCAAGGGAGGTTTTTTAATAGGTTAATCAAAATTTATAATGTTTGCTTGCCCTAACTATGTTAAGTGAGTTGGGGAAGAGTCTTGCATAAAATGAAATGTGAAAGACAATTGAAGAGTGTGGATGAGATGATGATTAATGAAGGCAAATACTCTTCATATATTAGTCATATTAACTAAATTATCTATAAGAGTTGAGTCAAGAAGATTGTCAACATTATTGGTAGAAGAGGTAGGGTTGTCTAGGTTATCTTGGTGATTTAGAAGAGGATATTTATAGATGGCTAAATGAGCATTATCTTGGTTTAAAGTTTGATATTTAGTTTGCATTTCATAGGTTGTGAAGGAAATTCCATAGGCTTGTTGACATTTGCAAATGATAGAATCATGATTAAAATTAGGACTGAGAAATAAATCTGTAGCCAAATTATGAATTTGCCTACAAATCTCATGAGAATGACCCCAACTAATATGAAACCAAAAACAATTACTGGGATCATTCTAGGATTTAATGCGATGAATGTGATCAAGTTATCATATAAGAGGCCTTGGTAGACATTTTTTTAATTTTTCTAAGGATAAAGGTTTATGAAAATTGATGTTATGAGGATTAGTGATGTGGTTGGGAGGAGAAGCTTGTTCTAGAGTCTAGTTGGGAATAACAACTTGAATAATATGAATGGTATCATAAGATTCTATGACACCATAATTTATAGCATGAAAAATATTATTCTTGATTAACATGTGAGTACTCATAGAATGTTTGGATGGATCTAATTTATGCATGAGGAAATCTTGATGCTTGGCTTGGTCAATGGCCTCTTCTAAAGTACATGGAGAGAGAGTCCAAACCTGATATTACAACTTGGGAAAAAGAGCATTGGTAAACAAATGAAAAAGTTTGTAATCTACCATAGTATGATCAAATTTATTAGACAAATTCTTCCATCACTTGATGAAATCTTATGCAATTTTGGTTTCAAGTTACTTACAATTGATAAAATGGGCTAAGGCATTTTCAAGGAGATCACTAGTTTGAAACTCTTGGACTAAAGCATTGACTAAATATTCCCAACTAGTGATAGAATGAGATTTGAGTTGGTTGTACCAATATAATACATTACCCATGAGAGTATTTTCTATTAGATTGGTAGTGGCAAAAGTATTTAACTTGACCTAGCCTTTATATAGATTTCCAAATGTTTTTAAGTAGAGAGTAGGATCGATTGACCCTTTGTAATTAATTTTAGGGATGATACCTCTTATATCAATATTAACAATTTAAGATGTAAGAGGATCATTTTAAGTTGCTTGATTGTTTTATTAACAAGGGGAGGTTGAGTGATAAGATTACCATGGTAATCCTAAAGAGGAGGTGGGGGAGCATTGTGGTTATGTGTTCCCCATAGAACCTATTGATGGTGGGTTTGAAAATGGATAAGATGATTTTGAATTTGCATATTTTAGTTTGCATTATTATATTATAAATAATTCATTTGATTAAGAGTTTATAATATAATTTGATGGTTTTAGTAGTACTATTGGCATTGTGTGAAGAATTGGAATTGGTAGTAGTGGCTTGGGTACCACTATATGTATTATTAAAAGCTTGAGAATAATTATTGGTGAGTGATAGATGAGTAACATGATTTTATTATGTGTAAAAAGATGTACTAGCTGAGGGATGAGAAGAAGCAACACTAGAGGCATGATTACCATGGGTATAAAATGATGCACTAGTGGATGAATTAAGAAGATTGGGTTTAGGAAAAGGCCGTCTAGATGTAGAATCTACCATGTTATTCAAGATACTAGGCATGAAGGTGAAGGAAATCAAAGAGGAATATGTCATGGTATGATAAAGGGTCAAAATAGAGGGAAAAGGTTGAGAGGCAAAGAAGCTAGTATCCCTAATTCTATGTGAGAATCTAGGAGAAGGTGAATGGGGCTCCTCAACTTGACCACTTATCATGAGATGGTAAATAGTAGAAGGATATTTTCCTCAATGTTGAGGAAACTTATTAATTAAGAAGAGTGTTTTTAGGCTATACTATAATTCAAGTCAATGTTCAAATGAGAAGAGAGGATTGTGAAGTGAAGAGGAATGAGGAGGGGTCCCATAGTTTGTAGTGTGAGTGGCTACATACACATTACTTTCATTTAGGGTAAGATCCACAAACTACTTATGGGAGAACATATTGGGGTTGGTGAAAATTATCATATCTATTGAATTAAACTTACTATTATGTTCAAAAAAGAATTTCATGATGAAGGAGAAAGATTAAGGAATAAAAAGCTAATGCAAAATCAAAGGGATATAAAAGATAAATAAGAGTATAAAGTTGACTAGGTCAACTCAATATTATAAATAGGGTATGATACTAATCCAAGAAGGATACAAGGTTGACCAAGTTGACTTAGTACTATAAATTGGCTAAAAAAAGTAGTATAAGGTCAACCAAGTCAACTTATTATTATGGGTAGGGGAAAAGATAGCCTGATAAGGATACAAAATTGACCAAGTTGACTTAGTACTATAAATTGATTAGTAAAAAGGAGAACTAGGTTGACTAGGTTGACTTAATACTGTAGATAGGTAAGAAGATAGCCTAATAAGGATATAGAGCCAACCATATTGACATAGTACTATAACCTAAGTAGTATAAAGGATTATTGGGTCGACTAGGTTGACTTAATATTATAGACAGGGAAAAAAGATAATCTATAAAATATTGTGTCAAAAAAATGATAGTGTGCTAGAAATAGGGAAATATTTTGCAATGTAATTTGAAACAAGAAATGGAATCAAACACAAAAATAATTGTATCAATAAGAATGATCTAATTGGCACACAACACAAAAACTTACACCAATGTCATCCATTTCAATTTTTTACAATATAACATATAATGATTAGAGAGCAGGTGATCAAATAAAAAGTAAATGCTAACTAAGTGGTCATATTGAGTATTATTAGATTATTATAAAGTGTTATTTTATGTGTGATATGGAAGTTGGATGAAG
Source organism: Torreya grandis (assembly GCA_037957365.1). Lineage (NCBI taxonomy): Eukaryota > Viridiplantae > Streptophyta > Pinopsida > Cupressales > Taxaceae > Torreya > Torreya grandis. The sequence goes on along the minus strand of JARHVA010000850.1, from coordinate 1,233,147 downwards.
TTAAGGAACTAGATTACAATCTATGGATGGTTTCAAGATGTTTAGTCTAAAATGGATCTGTGTTGGCAATGGTACTAGCTTGGTTATGGGGCCTACCCCCTCACTTCACAATCCCACAATGATAAGGGTGTAAAATGCTTTAACAATATATAAAATTAACCACATGTTTATACTTGTCTATAAAAATAAGTTGGATTCCACCTTGGTGATGAAATCCAAGTAGGTAGGCCTTGGGAAGACAAATTTTAAATGTATTTTTAGTATTGTGTGATTTGGTAGTGTGTGTAAAAAGAGAAAAATAGTGCAACTAATTGGTAATTTGAAAAACCACCTAAGTAGACTATGTTAGATAATATAAGCATGAAAATAGATGAAAATGAAAGTGTGAATTAATTACTATCATATAGTTGTTAATTCCCAAATTAATAATGGTACAGAGTGATTTTGAATGACACTGTCTACAAACATTACATAATAGAGTCAACTAAATCACTACTATTCTGTAGAAGCAAGAGTCTTTAAGAACCAAGTCAACCAAGTTGAGTTAGTCTTTTAGATATAATACATGATACATAACTAAGTTGACTAGTTCAACTTAGTTTTCTATAGGATTTTAGTTTTTAATATTGTAAACTTTCACAAAATAGAACTATAATGAAGTAATGAATTGAAAAAGAGAGAAAGAGAGGAACCTTTGTGGGTTTGAAGATGATTAGGATTGCAAATTTTATTTTAGAGTGCCTTGAATGATGTTTTCAATTTCTATAAACTAAGTCAATTGGGTTAATCTAGCTATGTGAAACCTTTTTTGTTAAATATTGATAAGATGACTAAGTTGACCTGGTCGACGTAGTTTGTTATCTAGCTACTGACTAGAATACTAAGTCAACCTACATAACTTAGTTTGTTATATGGATGTTGACTAGAAGAATAAGTCAACCTAGTTGAATTATTTTGTTATTTGAAACTAAAGAATAATACTATGTTGACTTGTTTGATCCAATAACTTGTATATGATAACGACCTACACAGAAATAACATAGTCATTTTGATACACCTATATGTTAAACCAACACATAGAAGTTATAATTATACTATCCTGGTTAACTTAGTATCACAAATATATAAAAATAATAAAATGATAGAAAGGAAAACTGTGAAAGAAAACATATAAGGGTTATATTCACGTTAGGTTCACTAGAATGTATGTAATGGGAAATGCAACAGATTCTATAAATTAATCCTAGCTTAGAGAAGATAGATCCTACTTACACTTATGATTGGGTTTACATTATAAATTTAGGGTCATGACCAATATGGATCCACTATACCTATCCAATGGATATACTACCATAATAATATCACTAGGGAGGGTTCCAAAGCCTCCATTCAAAAAAAACTATGAAATAACCCTAACTAGGTCCTATGTTTTCATATTCACTATACTAATAACAAGTAAAGTAAAAATATTATCTAGTGCTCACCAAATTTTGTGGCACAAAGTGAGGGTAGTAAATATAAAAAAATAAAAATGCATAGAAGACATATACTCATGTCAATGTATATAGAATCCTAATACATGGAAGAGATGTGAAAATGCATATCTATCTACTCTTACAAAGGAGGAATAAAGTTATGAATACTTAGCTTTGAAGATGAACCCATTGAGTCTCAATTTCTCCCTTGTCCAAGGTGATTTATAATAGGTTATTATGTTATGTAAGGATGACAAAGATAAATCAGATCTAGGCTACATAACCTATCAGTACATCCAAAAGACTTCTCCACAAGACAATATATGTATCTCCAAAGAAAGTATGAAACCCTAAGCTTTCTCCTCAAGTAGAATAGTGGATAAGTAGATTCACAATATATATTAATTCTTTTCTTCACTTATAAATGGTGAAATGGTTGTGTTTATACACATAGATATAAACCTAAACCCTTCCAAAAAATTTGGCCTACAAGGTCAACCCAGTTGACCTAATATTGCAATTGACAAAAATCATACTAGATAATGAACTGTATTAGCCATGGTTGACTTAGTTCTGATTAAGTTTTAAATAATAATATAGGGTTGATGTGGCTGACATAGTCATGTAAACTACCAAAATGGGGTTTAGGTTAGGGAAAGGGATAATGAAGGTGAAAAATGACTAGAGGAGGGTACAAAATAGGAGGAAAAGCTTAAGTGGATTGGTTTTTAGGAGACAGGTGTGTAAATATAAAGTGGAAAAAAGGACAATAATCTTATGAAGCACCAATGGTCTTCCTACCCCTTTCCCAATGTACCACTTAAGGTGTGTACTAAGAGAGATTGAGACTTGATGGGTTCTTGCAAGATAAAGAGCATCAATAATTGATAAAAGTTTGAAAATATTATGTGTATACAAAGGAGGTATAAAAAATATTGGTGCATAACCTATTTTAGTTTTAGTTGAATATTTCTCCCTTTTCCATGACAAAAACATATTTTTGTCTATAAATTAGTGCCTTTTATTGTATTTTTAGGCCTACAACTAATCTTAAATTAGGTTCATCTACTTTAGGTAGGAGCTGGCCTTGTCCAGAGGTTCATCCAAAGGATCCAAGGTCCCATACCTTGGAGTTGATCCAATTTTTTCCATTGGATAGTTTTATTGAATGAATGGGTGTAAGATACAAGTGATAATAGGATACTAGGGCCTAAAGTTGCCTATAATTAGGTCTCAACTAATTTATTATTGGAGCACTAATTTAGAGCCCAAACTTATGGATGTTATAAATTTTGATTTGTAACTCCATTTGAGCTCTCATTTGTTCTAAAATTACCATATAATTTTTTTTTATGCAACCATGACCTACCTTATGTAGTTAGAGACATTTTAAAAACTTTTTTGAGGCCATATTTGACCATTTAAGGGTCTAAAACCAAATTTTAATATATTTCTATAGAATTAGCATATTTTTTTGTAACCAAACATGAACTTTAGTTTAAATTCAACCATTAGGTTAATTTTATTTTTTAGGAGACATGTGGATATTTTTAGGGTTGCTCAAGATTGCATGCAAAACTTACTAAAAATAGTAGTTGTTAAAAATAGCTGGTCAAGTTTTTTTTTTAATTTTTTAGATTTTTCAATCTTGTATGTCAAATCCAATTCTGAGTTGAGTTTTATTTATGATCTTTTATTTAATTATTTCATTCATTCAATATGATTCAATACATTTTATTTTTAAAATATTTTTGTGTACTCTACCTATTGATTTTTTTGCCTTGAGAGTATTTGGGTTCTTTATTTGGTATTAGAGCAATTTGAATTCTTGGGGTTGTAAGAGATGGTGAGAGGATGAGGAAGAATTGATCAAATGAATAAAAATATACAATGAATTCAAATGAAATTGTAACAATTAACTACAATTGTCACAAATCAAAGACAAAAGAGAGTGGAAGATGAAGTAGAGGAAGAGGCAAATCATGAAGATGAAATTCAACAAGAGGAGAAACAAGATAAATAGCCACCATAAATGGAAGAGAGTATGTTTAGGAATTTATAAGGAATGAATGAAGGAATCAAGGTTAATGTTCTAGATTATGGAGGAAGTTTAAAACTAGAGGAGTTGATAGATTGGATGAATAGCATGGAAAAGTATTTCAAATGGAAAACTTTGAGAGAAGAAAAGAAAGTAAAGTTCACATGTACAAAATAAGGGTCATGTAATGATTTAGTGGGATCACCTATAGAAATAGAGATAAAGAAAATTTAAAGAGGAGATCCACTCATAGAAAAAGATGGAGAAGAAGATTAAGGAGAAATTTCTTCTTGTGGATTATGCATAAGCCCTATTAAGAAGATTCAAAATTTAAGGATAAAAGATCACATTATACATGAGTATAAATATGAATTTTACAAGATTTCCATACGATTGGAGCATGATGAAATAGAAGAAAAGATGGTTGTAAGGTATGTAAATGGTTTGAAAATTTCTATTCAAGGAATTGAGCATGCATAGAATACTTTGCATAGAGGAGGCTTAAAGATTAGATTTGAAGGTATAAAAAAACAAAATAGATAAAATTTCATAAGACCATCTATAATTAAGAAAATAAGAGGAAAATACCATCTAATAAGGGGACAAAGTGGATTCAATACCACTAGATGTGGGTTTAATCCCATGAGAGGAGAATCATCACATGGCACATAAAAGAAAGAAGATAATAGACAAGGGTTTCAATACTATAAAAGAGGAAGAGGATTTCAAAGAGGATGAGGCTATGGTGGTGCTATAGGATGGTTTCCAAATCAATGCAGGTCTCATATTTTTATAGGTATGGAGAAGAGTGACATAGAGTGGTTGAGTGTCCACACTAAAAAGATATAAAAGGAGGCAAGAGGATTTTGCAAGAGTGAATTTAGTTGATTATATGATAGAATAATAAAATATTGAAGTTGTAATAGTAGATATACGAGAAAATCTTATGATGAGGAGAATAATGATTGCTCCAAAATGAATAAGGTGGTGATGCATGGTTATGGAAAAACATTTTTCAAATAATATGTATTATTGTAAATTTGGCCTATAAAGGATAAATTCCAACCCCTACCATTAAATTTTTTTCATTAATCACCATAATGTTCATTAACAATCAAATCAAGGGAGTATATCTTAGTGTCATGTCAATTAGTGTCAAGTTTCATTGTGATGTTTGAGAATGTTGGAGGTCTTTGATAAAGAACTCAAGTGGTCTTATAATATAAAAGTGCTCTTATGGATATGGCTACAATATTTGAAGTGTGATCAAAATACATAAAGGCCTCATTTAATATTTTTAGGAAGGTTATAAGGTAATCTTCATAGTACTTATTGACAAATCTCCTTTGTGAAGCTGTGTAGATTGCCTAAAAGAGAATTTTTAGGTCTTAAAATTATATGTTTGACCTCGTAAAGCCATAAATAATTCATAATACCTTTAATCACCTTCATATTCATCTCATTTTTTTAAGTATAATGTTTCATACTTTGGAAATATCTCCTCATGGAAGCCTAAAGCATAGAAAAGACTCCAAAGAGCTACCATGTGTGAAATTTACCCATATTTTGACCATTAAAGACTTTTTAATATTTATAATATCCATATTGACCTATAATATTCCTATTATTTCCATAAACTAGAATTTTCAAACTTGAAGTATGAATAAAATGCAAAGGAAAGGTTATTTTTGTGTGTTTTATTTAGAAATTACAGATTTGTATAGAATTTTACATATAACAGAGGCCAATAATGTGAAGAAGGTTTCATGGTAGGGGTTCCAGTAAATATTAAAGTTAAAAGGATATCATATAGGATCAAAATTTATCCTCAAACACCAACTAGTTTCTTTTCAAAGAGAAAGAGCCCTTCAGGTTTGTAGATTATATGACCATCAGAGAGAAAATCAAGATCTAAAATTTTTGTTAGAGGAAGGGTTTTGAGAGAGATTCCATATTTAGAAATTGGTTATCAATTTTTATCTCTCATTTATTAACAATGCTTTACAAGTTAAGGTAGTCATAAGATGTTCTCAATTCAATCAAGCAACCAATTTTTGAGATTTCTCAACTTCTAAGCATCATGACAAGAAAATGAAAGATTGTGGAGATTATAAGGAGTATAAGACACATTAAAATGATAGTATTCATGCTTATTTCCACACATGTGAGGTTATATGGATATCTTGAATACATACACTTATATTTTATAGTCTATAATAAAATAAAGAGAGATTGTATGGTTCATGAGAGAGAAAGAATATCAAGATTTATTAGAATCTTGTTTGCAGGGTTTCATTTATGTCAGATGTCCTTCACTCAAGTTAATCAAGGCACCTCAAATTATTATGGCCTCAATCACCCTAAAATAACCTATTAATCATAGTTTATCAAATATTAATGAAGGTTAGCATTCCTTAAGGTATTTGATGATTCTTAAGTTTCCATTTTAAGAAGTATATGCTTGTCAAAGACCTCTAAAATGGTATATTTTGTTAACAAATATGTATATTCTTCCATCATGGTCTTCATGGCTGCCTTAATAGTGGATTCATGTTATTTTCACCTCCATAAATCCATAATGTTTCATATTTTTCCAAAATCTATACACTGCCTTTCATCACTATTTCAAGTTTTCTACTCCATCTCCTTTCTCATTATCCATGATCAATTTTCATCATACCACTTTTCATCCACTTTCACCTCATTATTTCACTATTTTTAGGAGTCAAGTTTTTAAAAATCATTATTTTCATGAATAAATTAGGTATGAAAACCTTAAAACCCTACTAAATAGAGAATAATCACCATTTAAAACTAATGGAAATTCATTCAAGAATGTGCTTCAGGAAGATGGTGTTTTGAGAAGAGTAAAAAATATGATATCTTGATGAAATGAGGTTGAAATTAGTTGCTTTTAATTAGTGGCAGAGGTTCATCAACAATATTTTTGACCTTCTCAAGGTCTAACTCCACCTCTATCTATACAAAATAACCCCATAGAGTTAGTTACAGTTGTCGTGAAGTTACATTACATAGTCATTATAAAGGTTAGATCATGGCACAAATGCATAAATTAGAGTTATAAAAGAGTGAAGGTTTATTGATCCCTATTTGGTATTTCATTCATATCTCAATCTAAGGAATAAGCCAATGAACCTATAGTTAATCATACTAATATAAACTATAGGCTTATTTGAAGATCATCCATGTTTCAAGCTAAAGTGTTGATAGAGATATGAATATGTTTGAACCTTATTGGAAGATTTGAATTGGTTCATGGATTATTGAAGAGGATAGAACCATTAAGGGAGATACTAGGCATTTGGGAATGTTAAAAGAGTCCTAATAATTGAATTGATTATCCTAAGACACCTACACAACTTATGGAACAAGTTGGTCTTAATGGCAAAGAAAGAGTAGAGAAATTGTTTGAAAAGGAACCTTGAGCCTAATTAAAATTCTATCCAGGGTCAAGATGATAACAATAATTCAGTATCATCTACATGAGGACTAAGTTCATAGGTGTAGTCAAGACCTTCTCAAGGCATATACAAGCTTGTTTGAAGAACAAACTTAGTTTCAAACCTAAGGGATAAATTTGGATGTATAAGGAAAGAGTTGAACTCAATGATAATCTCAAGGGAATTTAAGAGGATTAGAGTGACCTTGGAGGTCTATTGGTGTCAGGTTCAAGACCTAAAACTATTCTCAATCCATACAGTGGGGTCTACAAGCTTCTTAAGATCTAGGTTATTGAATAAAGATCAAAGATTTCATTCTATGTGAATATGATCAATGAGAAGTCAGATCAAGTGTAGGAGTAATTTATATAGGATAATACAATATCATCTTATCCAACTTCTCAAATTTATCTCAGTCTATACACACATAATTAACAATCATCTACAGTAATGACAAAGCACAATCAAGCTACCTCTCCAAGGTTTGTTGAAAAGAATGAGGAAATAGAATTGTATTATTAGAAATTTATAAGACATTAAAGTTATAATAAATTTTAGGGATGTGATGATAATATCCTAGATAAAATGAGATATTCAAATAGGCATCTACAACCAACTCAAGGGAAATATATATCTAATAGAGCAAAACTCAGTCTTATGCCTCAAATTGGAGGTGGACTTATGGTGTATGAACATGATGAAGTGTTATAACTAATAAATTTAATGACTTGATAAATTTATTTAAAACATAAACATAATAGTTAAACTTGCCAAGGGCACCTTTAGGTACAATACTATGTATATGAGAAGGTTAACATGTTGGATTATTGATATGAATATATAAGAGATAGTTCAACATATCTAAAACCTCTAACATATTTAAAGTAATTTTAAAATATTGATTATAACTTTATATTCCCTAAAATCATGAAAACATAGTCAAAATAAGCTATTGTGTGCACTTATCCTTGAGAGCTCTCATTTGCAAAGAGAGAGAAAGAGGATTGCTGGTATAATGAGGGAATGGAATTCAATTAATATGATACCTATGGAGTTTTAACAGCTATATATCATCCATAAAAAAAAAATTATAAACATAAAACTATCAAATAATGGCTTGAACTAGTGGAAATCTAAGGGGACTTATAGTCACAGTCAACATAGGAAGCTAATTTTGAGAGAATTTGAAGTTTGGAGCATGTATAGGTGAAGTTAAGATCCCAAAATTTGTATAAATGGTATTCATGACCTATTTAATCTTTATATTATATATTAAATGTCACAATATTATTGTAATCATGCACTATTTTATCATAGTCATGCCTCAGTCTATTGACAATCAATAATAGAGTTAGGTAGACTTTTAGAGGTCTAATGTATTAGAAAGAGGGTTTGAAATCCATGTGACTTTGTAAAAGTTATTTAAATTTATTTTTTATGATTCATGTATCTTTTTATATTTATCACACTCTAGTTTTCAATTTAAAATTCCCTTGAGGGTTAGCTAAGGGGGGAAGATCCAAAATATGCTTGTGCGTATAATCTTAAGGTTTTTTTACTTATTTCAAGGTTTATTTGAAGTATCATATAATTTATCGATATTTTTAAAGGTATTATAATATATCATGATGATAAATAACTCAAGTTAAGCAATTAAAATCACAAAACCCAACTATCAGGGTTTTATAGATATGACTACCAAGAAACCCTAGGCTAGAGGAATTAAGGCATACAAAGCATATGGTGACTTTGAGGATTTGAAAAAAGATTATTATAAATATATGATAATATGTAAAAAGTTTAAAACTCCTTAAAATATTTCCTTGGAGGATAAAATACTTACAGACCTGTGCCTTACACAAACACATAGTCTAAATAGTCATTCCCACAAGTATAGTTATAAGGCATGGAGAAAAAGTAGAGTTTGGGAAACCAAAAGAAGTATCAAGGATATAAACAAATAATAAAAAAATTATAATGATGTTTTTTTATCCCAAACTCATCTTACAAGTGCCTTAGATCTTAACACTCAGATTAGGCCATTTAGGCTTAGAAACCAGTTTTAGGTTTAGAAGGCCTATACCACCATGAAGATACTTGAAGACCATTATAAGGAAAATGAGACATTTAGGAGGTTTATAATATTTTTTCATGTCTTATAAATGTGATTTAAAGAATATAAAAACAAAATGGAGGTCAATTTGGTCCTTAAAGAGCTAATTTGAACTATGCAATCTTGAAAGTCATTCTAACCACCTATTTCAATGTTCATATATATATTACCATAGAAGGACTTTGACAAAATGATCTTAGAAAGATTTTTTCACCCTATGAAAATATAAATCCATGAATTATTTAGTTTTATTGAGGATCTAGGGTTTATTAACCATTGATAAGACTATAAGCACATCTAGAATGCATGTAGAACACTACAAGTAAAATTCTCTAAATGTGTATATTTTCACACCTTTTTCATGGGAACCCAAGATTATTAGGAAATTTAAAGGGTTATATGGAATAAATATCTATGTAAATAAGTTTTGGTTTGGATTTCTATAATTTATGAACCATCATTAAGAATATGGACCTCTAAAACCCTTCTTAAACCCTACTACATACTAGTTTTGAGAGAATTTTATTGCATTAAACAACCCATGAATCAATTTATAACTATTATAAACATGAATTAAACTCAAATAGGGTGCTTAAAATGGTATTTTGTTGTAAAAAACTATATAGACCTATTATAAACTTGTGTTTTTAGGTAAAATTACATAAAGAGATGTATAAGGTAGTTTAAAAAGATGAAAATAATTTGAGAGTGAGGTTTAACACTTGTTATACCTCATAAAATTATCATATGATAAAAAATATTCTTGTAAATGCCTCCATGAGTCTCTTCAAATTAGCTAATCTGTAGGAGTGAAGAATAAGATGACCTAGTCACGTAGTTTGGAAAGGTTGTAGGTAGTTATTAATCAAGGAGACCTATTTCATTATATGGAAAGTTGATTCAGGCCTAAAACTCACTCTTTCATAGGTTTATAAGTTTTCATGCATGATTTTCATGGCCATCAACTACTAATATGTAGGCTACTAGACCTAATGGGCCTAGTAGACCTACTTGGTCAATCAAGTGAAGTGAATATGGCATATATAAGGTTGTTGATGAGAGTTAATGTGGATTGATCACACCAAATAACTAAACCTTGAGTGGAAATCAATGGCATAATTTATATTTAATTGGAAATGCATGCATGACTACTCTTAAGTGGAAATCAATGCATAAGAAGGCTAAAGAATGAGTTAACTAATCTTCAGTGACAATCACCTTAAAATAATTGATCCTTAACAAAAAATCAATGAATATTCCATAGTTTTCATGTAGGAAGGAGTAAATCACTTAACATGGTCTTGTGTTAAGTAAGGAGAGGTAGTTATATGCCTATGATGGCCTACCACCTTGTTTTCAATGCTAAACATCTCATTCAAGGAGCATGCAAGAACATCAAACAAGAAGAGTTCTTTAGAGGACTATTTATATCTAGTTGTAACTAAAGTGATGTGGAGTTAATGAGATATTGATGATCTTGTATTATCCTCTATGACATTATTCTTCTTATAGCCTAAGTTTTTATATTTAGGATTTTAGGCCTTATTTAAAGATCCCTCTGTTAAGAATGAGGAAAATCTACTAAGATTGAACTTTGTAACCTCTTGAATCAGTAAAATAGACTATTATAGCATCTCTATGATTGACTTATAGTGTGCATAAACTTTTTTATATGTGTAAAATTGGTACAAATATTCCCTTGACATGTCCTTGTCACACCTATAAGTTGATTAGTTATCTTATATAGGTTGTATGAAGTATCAAACCTTGATGATCATGTTTGAAGTATCATATGGTTGAAAATGTTTCAAGGGAAGCCTCTCACAATTTATATTCATCCATTAATACCTTCATATGAAACACTATTGTATAATAAGACCTAAAGATACTCTTTTACTCCATTTTTGGTTCATTAGTGTTGTTAAGAGTATAAATTTGAGTGGATGATTACATTAGGTGCATCACCATTAGTAGTATAGATTTTACCTTTCAATTATCTTTCTAACTCTTTTCACTCTAAATAAAAGTAGGTTTTAGTAACATATCTAGAGTTAATACATCAGAGGAGCTAGCTTGATAATCTAGAGGTTTGGTCTAAGATAATGGTATCTCACAACTTATAAACCAATCCAATGTTAGTCAAGGTTTCAAGGAGATTTATGAAATCTACTTCAACAAGGTGCAACCTGGGTTAATAACATGTAATTTAAGAGGTAAGATATTAAAATTAAATATAGATGGTGGTAGTTTTGAAAATATGGTTTCTAAGGACATGATTGAGAAACTAGGTTTGAAATGTGAAAATCATCCTTATCCTTATAGGATTTCATGATTTAATAAATGGGATGAAATTATAGTAGATAAAAGGTGATTAGTCAATTTTTCTATAGTAAAAACTTACAAGGATGAAATATGATTTGATGTTATACCAATGGATATATATCATGTGTTATTGGGAAGGCCATGGAAATTTAATAGAAAGGAAATTCATGATGGAGTGAGGAACACATAATTTTTGGAAAGGTGGTATAAACATAGTTTTATTACCTCTTAAAGAAGAAGGGTACGTAGAAATCATGTTGTCCACAAAATAATTATCAAATGCATGAAGATGATAGGTTTTTATTATGCATTATTGGCACAAAAATAAGACATATAAGTGGTGTAAATACCAACATAAGTGTTGAAATAATATGTGGATGTTATACCTAAAGAGTTACCAAATGGTTTACCACCAAATAGAGACATTCATCATCATGTTAATTTTATTATAGTATTATCTATACCCAATTAGTTAGTTTATGGATAAGTCCAATAGAACATTTATAATTGAATAAATGGGTTATTGAATTGGTGAGAAAGTGTTACATCCTCATTTCCTCACTAAACTTAATTATCTTATTAAATAGATATTATGTGGTTAATATTGTTTAATTATGACTATAGAAAAGTATTTTATTTTTTGTAGATGTATGGATAGACATATAATGATTATTTATGTGACTCATGACTTGATTTATTATCTACACACAAGTTTCATATGCATGTGGATTATGCTTATTCATTATTATTGTGCTTTAACAATATTTTGTATTGTTTATCATGGTTACAGGCTAACTACCATTTGCAATTATGAAGTTAATGTAGGAGAAAGTCTAATCTCTAGACATATATGGAGGAATAATATCATTAGGGAGGATGCTACATATGGAAATCTTAGAGGTGTTGAGATTCTATAATGAACCCATCACACAACATGTTGAGTAATAAAATGCATGATCACTTTAATTTCATTGTGTTATAGTTAATTTGTGCTTGGTGTTAATTTATTTTGCTTATGATCCATTCTTTTATTTTATTTTGTGTAATTATAGTTGTGATTGTTGTTATGATTATAAGGTGGTTTCCAGTATGAAATGCTTCCAATGTATATTTTTGTTTAGATGAATATGCTTTTGAATTGCATATCTCTTACAAGTATGTACCTACAATAATTCAATAAGAAAGTTTTACTAGAACATATATACATAATAAATAATTAAATTTCATTTTTGATCATATAAAAAAATGATTTTATTGACCTATATATATCCTAGACCTAAGGTGGTACCTAGGGTGACATAGTTCCTAAATATATAATGGTTACCTAGGTATGTGGCATTGATTATTTAAATGTATTGTTTAATAACTAAGAGGAGGATAGGCATTCAATCTATTATTAAACATAATAATTATGTTTATTGACATAGCATGATGTCAATCCTAGTTTTTAAGATATCATTTTGTTTTGGCTTTGTCTTTGTTACTCAAACCATGCAATTTGGAAACTAGGTTTTGATTGTGAGTTTGATGGGTGAGCTGAGAGATGTGGGAAGCATGTCAAGAATTTATGGTTTGATGGTGAGTCTTTCTTGGATAAATTATTTTATATAATAGGTCATCATGATATTTTATAAATACATGAAATACATGACAAAAATAAAAAATAAGGTAATTCTAGGATTGTAGAGGTTAATTATGGTAGACAAAGGAGAACGAAAGGAAAGAGAATAAATTTTAATTTTAGACAAGGGTAAATAATTTAGTCATATAGAGGTAGGGTTTTTTTGGTTCACTCTAAATATTTGTATTCCTATTATATAGTTTGATGAAATTATTATGGGATTAATAAATATGTCAAAGTAATAATCAATAACAAGTATCCATTGCCTCACATTGATGATATCTTTAATCAAATTCTTGGGGATAAAATTTACTAAAAGATATATCTCCAAGTAGGATATCATCAATCAAGGATTCGAGAGGAATATATTCTTATAATAGTGTTTAAAACTAGGTATGATCACTATGAGTTTACAATATTACCTTTCAGGTTAACCAATACTCTAACAACATTTATGAATCTCATGAACAATTTGTTTATGGATTATCTAGATCATTTTATGTTAGTTTTTATGGATGCTATCATCATTTATTCTAAGAATGAAGAAGAACATATAATGATATCCTCATTTATTCTAAGAATCAGGAAGAACATCTATAACATCTATAGTTGGTGTTGCAACAATTGAGGAAGCACAAACTTTATGGTAAATTATCCAAATGTGCATTTTTATATAGGAAAGTGAAATATTTGGGACATGTTATCTCCACATATGGAATTTTAGTTAATTAAATGAAGATAAGAGCTATTATGGAATGGAAAACACTTAAAAATGTGCATGAGGTGAGAAGTTTTATGGGACTAGTGGGGAATTATAGGAAATTTGTTTCAAATTTCTCAAAAATAGCTAGCCCAATTACCTCTCTTCAGTAGAAGAATCAAAGTTTTGTTTGGTCATAAAAGTGTGAAAAATATTTTTAGGAGGTGAAAAGGAGGCTTACATCAGAAGCTATGTTATAATTTCTTGATCTTAATGGTTAGTTATCAATAATTATTTATGCATTTGGGGATAATCTTGGTGGAGTTCTTATACAAGATGGTTATATTTTAGCACATGGGTCTAAGAAACTTAAACCATATGATTTGAATTATCCTCCACATGATTTGGAGCTTACATTAATTATTCATGCTTTGAAATTTTAGAGGCATTATCTACTGGGGAAACCATTTGAACTCAAGATTGAAAACTTGGGGATCAAATATATCTTCACTGAATAGAACCTAAATGATCATTAGAGACATTGTTTACAGTTTTTATCCAACTATGATTTTGATATTAGCTACATCAAGGGAAAGGAAAATAGAGTTGATGATGCCCTAAGTTGTAAAAGGTATATAGAATTATTGGCTATTATTAGGATTACATTTCATGATAAAATTGTTAAATTATCCCTTGGAGATGAATTCTATGAGAAAGTTGGGAAAACTTTGTTAGAGGATGCTCAGAATCCTAAGTTCAAAGGATTCAAGTTAGAGAATGATGGTCTTTTGAGGTACAGTGATAGAATGTATGTACCTAATAGAGATAATTTGAGGAGCATGATTCTAAAGGAATTACATAATTACCTTTATTTAGGTCATCCTAGAGTGACTAAGCTCATGGTTGAGCTAAAATCTCTTTATTTGTAGAAATGAATTAAAAGGGATACAATAGATTTTTTGACTCATTGTTTGAAGTGTTAGTGTGTGAAAACTAAACATGTCTATCTATTAATATTTTTATATCCTTGTGATATACTAAAATATAAGTGGAAATTAATTATCAAAGACTTTATCGAAGGTTTGCCATTATCACAAAACTAACATGACATGATCTTGGTGGTATTTGACTAACTAACCAAGATAACTCACTTCATACCAGGTAATTTGACTAATGTTGTACCAATGATTGTAAAGATATTAGTGAAAGAGGTGTACCTATTACATGTGTTTCTAGAGAGGATAATTTTGGATAAAGATATATGGATGACATCTAGGGTTTGGTTGACTCTAAATTTAGCTTTGGGCATATAGTTGAATTTTAGTAGTATATATCATTTGGAAATGAATGGATAAACAAAGATGGTAAACCAAGTTCTAGAATATATTCTTCTAATGTGTTTCATGGATCAAAAATAAAATTGGGAAGAGTATCTTCCATTGGTAGAGTTTTCTTATAATATAACTCTTACCAATCAACTTTAAATATGGCTCCATATGAAGCATTATATGGATGGAGGTGTTGAACACCAATTAGTTGAGACAAGCTTGAAGATAGGGTGGTATTTGGTCCTAAAATGCTTATAGAAATAGAGGATCAAGTGAATTTAAATAGACAAAGGTTGGCTATTGCCAATGATAGACAAAAAATCTATGTTAATCTGAAAAGGATAGCAAGATAGTTTTCTATTTGTGATAAAGTATTTATGAGGGTTAAGCCTTAAAAGAGCTCAATTAAGTTTGGTAAATTATCAAATCTTTCACCAAGATATATGGGATCCTTAGAGGTATTTGAAGTGATTAATCATGTTATGTATAGGCTTACCTTTCTACTAAATATATTTGTCTTACATAATGTTTTTCAAGTGACATATCTTTAAAATTATGTAGATGATCCTTCTCATGTATTAAATTGGAATGTTTTATAGGTTCTAGATCCTACGGGGTCACAGTAGAACTAGTTAGAATAAGTGACACTCATAAACCTAGTTTTTATAACAGAGAAGTGTCATAGTCTAAGGTCCAGTGGGACCAATATTATGATGATAGTACCACTTGGGAGGACTATGATGAGTTTTATAGGATGTTTTCAAAATTTATTTTTTTCAGCATTTGTTTTTATTTTTTTATTATATGTTATTTGATTTTAGAACTTTGGTTTTAAATAAGTATTATTGAGATGTTGACCAGTTTTAAGGGGGAAGGATGTTACATCCTGATTTCCTTATTAAACTTAATTTGATTATTAAACATATATTATGGGGTTAATTTTATTTAATTATGGTTGTAACAAACTATTTTCATTTATGTTGATGTATGGAAAAACATATAATAATTATTTGTGTGACTCATTACTTGATTTTCAAGCTTTATATGAGTTTTATATGCATGTGGATTATGCTTATTAATTATTATTATGGTTTAGTAAAATTTTATATTGATTATCATGGTTATAGGATAACTATGATTTGCATTTGTGAGGTGGATGTAAGAGAAATTCTACTCTCTAGACATATATAGAGGAGAGTATCATCAGGGAGGATGTTACATATGGAAATGTTGGAGGTATTGAGATTCAATAATGAACCCATCACACACCACGTAGAATAATAAAATGCATGATTGCTTTAATTTCATTGTGCTCTAATGAATTCATGCTTGGTCTTAATTTATTTTGGTTATGATCCATTCTTAGATTTTATTCATTCTTATGGTAATTGTGACTATTGCTATGATCATAAGGTGGTTTCCAATATGAAATGTTTTAACTATATATTTGTTTTTACATGACTATGCTTTTGAATTGCATATCTCTTACAGATGTGTACCTAAAAGCATTCAATAAGAAAGTTTTGTTAGAACATATATACATAGTAAATAATTGAATTTCATTTATGATCATATAACAAAAAGGATTTTATTAGCCTATGCCTAACCTAGACTTAAGGTGGTACCTAGGATGGCATAGGTCCTAAATATCTAATGGTTACCTAGGTATGTGGTGTTAATTATTTAAAAGTTTTTTTAATGACTAAGTGGATGATAAGAATTTAAGATATTATTAAACATAATAATTATGTTTATTGACATAACATGATGTCAACCCTAATTTGTAAGCTATCATTTGGTTTTATCTTAGTCTTTGTTGCTAGTATTTTTTTTAATAATGCAATTTGGTGGTTAGGGTTTGATTGTGAGTTAGACTATGAGTTTGGTGGTTGAGTTGATAGATGTGGGAATCATGCTGGGAATTTATGGTTTGATGGTGAGTCTTTCTTGAGTAAATTATGGTAGATAATGGGTTCTATGATATTAGGGGTTTTTTAAATGCATGCAATAAATGGTAAAAATAATAAATAATAAGGAAGTTCTAGGACTTTAGAGGTTAGCCGTGGCAAATAGAGGAGAACGAGAGGAAAGAGAAGACATTTTAATTGTTAATAAGGGTAGACTACTTTGGTAATATAGAGGTAAGGTTTTATTTTGGTTCACTCTAAATATTTTTATTCCTATTATATAGTTTGATGAAATTGTTATGGGATTAATAAACATATGTTTATAGGGTTTTAACCCTAGTTAGAATTAAGGATTTGATCCTGTGGGAGAGCAATTTCCCTAATAAAATCAAATCCATGATTTAGTTGTATATAACATGTATAAAAATGGTTAGGTTTATTTTTAAAATAAATTTTTTATGTGTTTGTTGACTGTGAATGTCTTTATTTTTGATATTATAATAATTGTGTATTATTTTGTTCAAACAAATAATTGGGTATTATTTTAACTATAACTTAGTGTTAGTAAAGTGGATGTTAGTTAATGGAATGGTTTGAATCATTGTTGAGATAGGTTTCTAATTAGGGTTTTAATGTCTATTTGTTGACTTGTTCATTATACAAAATGAAGTCATTATGTGTTTCTTTGATTCATTGTATTATAAGTGAAAGGTCTATGTATTACTTATTTCTTTAAAATATATTGAAAAGCTTGTGTTTTCATTTATCCATTCAAATTGGGATAGGTTTTTATTAGGGATATGTAAACAAGGTTCTCATTGGAAATTAATTGGCTTGTATTAATTGTGTTTCTATTTTTAGAAGGGTTGAATATTATTGATTTGCTATACTCTATACATAAATGTCTATTAGTCAAACTTTGTATAATATTTTATGAACAAGTTTAACAATATTATTAAACTTTACTTAGTTTGGGTATCAACTATGTGAACAAGTTACAGCTGATTTTTAATAAATCACTATGAATTAACTATGTATGGAAAATTATATGACGTATGTCTATAATCATTTATATGTCAATTGTATATACATTGTTATTATGGGTTGACTGTGTATAAATTAATGAGAGTTGATGATTATATGAGGAATAAGGGTCAATTTGTATATAATTAAAAGGGATCGTTGGAAGTTATTCTAGGCATAACCTAGGTAGCTATTCTATTGTGTATGCATGATTATATACTAGTTGACTGTGTGTTATTTGACTCCAATACAAAACTAAAGAGTTATGATCATTTTGAATGGAATATATATGAAGGTTATATTATTATATGCTCTCAAGTTTGTAATACATATTAATTTTAAGTTAGTTAAACGATATTTATCTTTTATGAATCGATTGGGTTATATTTTTGATAAGTGTTTTGAATATAATTATTATTAAGACTTTATGTTGTGTAAATATAAGTATATATTTAATGGTTGACTGAATAGTATAAAAAATTACTATAGTTTAATTTGTCTTGAAAATACATATACAAATATGAGATTTAAATATCATTTGGATTATTTCCTTATGTTAACCAACTATGTGTACTATGGTTAAATTAATGTTTGAATTATACTTATAAGGATGTCTTAGATGTCTAGTTCAAACTCAGTTTTGACATATGAAAAATGTTTTGAAGGTGAAATATTTGGGTTCTTAGATGTTTAATTTAGGGTATTAAACATTTGTTTTAATGATTTCATTAAATTTATGTACCATATGGTATGGATGAGTATTTCATATTTTAGTGTTTGTATTTAATGCATTTAATTTAGGTTATAAATGATGTGGGATGTTAATGTGATTTATATATTTTTTAAATATGAAATTATATTCATTAAGTAGGGAAATTGGAATATGAACATATATATATATTTATTTGGAGTATACATAAAGATGAACTTATATTCTTTATGAATAGTTCATAAAAACACACATATGTGTGTGTGTGTGTGTGCGTGCGTGTGTGTAAGTTAAAAATTATAATTTAATGCATATGTATATCTATATAAATGTATGACCATTTATATTTATATATCAAGACATTAATACGTTAGTAACTAAGGGTTTTAATTGTATATAAATATAGTTGGACATACCTATGTACATATGTATGCAAATAAATTGGTATGTAATAGATGTTTGATTATAGTGAATAGATTGGTTCATATGTAAACTGGGATTTAATCATTAATTTACAATATGTTGTTCAATTATAAATTATGAGTAAATTGATAAATTATTTATTAGAATAAATAATGTTGTATTATTTATTATTTGATGGTTATTTTAAGATTTATTATGAAATTCCTGAATTGTATTATCTATTTATAATACTTATGAACACGATATATTTGCATAGAATTGGTAAATTCTTAGATATTATATTGGTTGTTTGGAAAATAATTTAATATTATCTTATTGGAAAATGGAATTTTCCTATATTAAAACTTAGGAAATATTTAGGTGATAATAAGTTATTATTATTTAACATGAAATTATTTAAATTATTTCTACTATTTAATTACATTGGTATTAAATACAAATTTATATGATAAATTCATGCAATTATTGTATAAAGATTATTTAGAAATCTAGTATTAATGAAACTAATGATTATTACCATGAGATGGATTTTCATGCATACATTTATAATCATTAATAATTAGATTAAATGAAATCTTGATTATGTGTGTGATTATGATTGATCTAATGGATAAGTAAACTATATGAAAATTTTGGCAAAAGTAATGTTTATCATTAAAAATTATCATTTAACCTATTTGATTATATTCATTTATGCACAATGTCATGTTAGAACAAAATTCTTTATGATATGTTGCATGTAGTTATAATTTTACAACACACAAGTTCTAGTCAACTTTTTAATACCTGCACCATTATCATCTACTCATCCATGAAGTGAGGACCATTCCCTAGTTGGTAATTATGTAAGGAATCTATGGTTTGTGGTTGGAGTTTAAAATTACTCTGATTATGCTCTCCCTCTCCTCTAGTATTTAGTCAAAAGAGACTTTTATTCATGATTTCAATTTATTTTACATATAATGAGTTTATAGACTCTCATTGGTTCCATGGAACAATGTATTTATTTATATACACTCTAATGGAAAAACATTATATTATTGTACTTGATAAATAGTATATTGTCTTCTCTTATTGTATAATATTATTGTATTAACTTTTAATACTTGGCTGAGTTATTATTCAATAGTCATACATTTTGTGATGGATTAAATTACTAATTTAGCTAAATGTGATTAGTTTATCATTATCTAAATGAAATAACTAGTTTATTATGATAGATACATTTAGTTAAAGATCAATTAACCTATCCTATTTGGAAATAAACTAATTTGATTATTAAATTACACTATATATATATATATATATATAAAATTTACCATTTTTGGATTAAACCCCAGTGGGGTTATAAAAAAAGGGTATAGTAAGGGAGAGTATGATTCCATGTACAACACCATCATTGCTACATCCAAATAAAGATAGAGGATGGAGTATATGTGTGGATATTAGAGTAATAAATAAAGTTACTATCAAGCATAGATTTCCTATACCTCATTTAAATGATATTATGGATATGATTTCAAGTGAAAAATACTTTACCAATATTGATATAAGTAGTGGATACTATCATATTTGGATTCATGAAGTAAATGAATAGAAAATAGAATTGAAGACTAGTAATGGCTTATATGAGTGGATGATGATGCCATTTGGGTTATCTAATGCACCCAAAACATTTATGAGGGTGATGAATATAGTGACACAAGATTACATTGGTAAGTTTATGGTGGTTTATTTTGATAAAGACTAAATAAGAGCACTTAAGGCATTTGAGAATGGTATTAGATTTATTTAAGGAAGGATAGGCTCCATGTAACTTTGAAGAAGTGTAGGTTTATGCAAAACAATTTGGTATTTTTTGGATTTATAGTTTTAGTAGATGGTGTAATAATTATAAATAAAAAGTAAAAGAAATTATTGAGTGACCTATTCCAAATAACATTACATAGGTAATAAGATTATATGGTTTAGCAAAAAATTTATAGAAAGTTCATTAAAAGTTTTAGTAGTATTGTTGTACCAATAATATATTGCATGAGAGGAAAAAAAATTGTGTGCAAAAGAGTAACAATAGAAAGTTTTGAGTTTTTAAAGAAAAAGATTACCAAAAAATCCCATTTTAGCATTACCATATTTCATCAAAATATTTGAGGTTGATTTCACATGTGGGAATCAATATTGTGTTGAGTCAAGAAGGAAAGCCAATAGCATATTTAAGTGAGAAATTTAATGTGGTAATAAATAATTATTCTACATATGATTTTGAATTTTATGTTGTAGTAAAAGCATTAAGACATTGGAGACACTACATTTTGCCTAAAGATTTTATCGTATTTATAGATCAAGAGTCTTTGAAGTATGTGAACACTCAAAATAAGTTAAATAATAGGCATGTAAAGTGCATGCCTTTATTTTAGGGATACACTTTTATTTTAAAGCATAAATCAGGAAAGCAAAATTAGGTAATTGATGCTTTAAATAGGTAAGTTGGGTTGTTAACAAATATGGTGAGTGAAGTTGTTGGATTTAAAGTTAATAAGGAAGTATATGATATTGATCCATATTTTGGAAAGATAATTGAGTAATTCAAGAATAAATTAATGGGTGAGATAATTAGTATTTATGGTGACTACTTTATATAGGATGGTTCTCTTCAAGGGGAAATAATTATGTTTTCCAATTAGGTCTTTAAAAGATAATATTATAAGAGAGTTACATAGTGGTGGTTTGACTAGACATTTTGGTATAATAGATATAATAAATTTAGTGGAGGATAAGATTTTTTGGTCAAAGATGAAGAGATATATGACTAAATATGTTTCAAGGTGCATGATATGTCATGTGGCTAAATAACATCACATAATATAGAGTTGTACATGCCAATACCTATTCCAAGAGTACCATGGATAGATTTGAGTATGGAATTTGTGTTAGGGTTACCAAACACACATAGATGTAAGGATTCAATTTTTGTTGTTTTAGACAAGTTTTCTAAGATATTTCATTTTATTGCATGTAATAAAATCAATTATAACACTAGAATTGCATAATTATTTTTTAAGGATTTCTGATATTTCATGTTGTTATAAAACCATTACATTAGATAGGGACACAAAATTTATAATTCAATTTTGGAGGAATTTATGGAAGAATATGGGAGCTAAGATACAATTTAATAGTGAATACCACCCACAAACAAATGGATAAACATAAGTTGTAAACAAGAGCTTGGAAAATTTATTGAGATACATAGTTGAATAAAATCCCAAATAATAGGACTTGGATTTACCACATGATGATTTTGCATATAATAGTTTAGTGAATATATCAACATGAAAATAAGAATTTTATATTTTTTATGGGATAAATCCTATGGGTTTTTTAAATATGGTGAAATTACCAATTATAAAATGAGTTAGTGATGATGTAGAAGCATTTTTAGAGCATATACAATAATTTTAAGAAGTGAGAAAAAATATATAAGAAAGTAATGAAAAATATAAAGCAACAATATATGTTAGAATAAGGTCAAAATTATTTGAAGTAGGATATTTAGTGATGGTTTACTTGAGGAAAGAAATATTTCCAATAGACAAATATAAGAAATTGAAGTACAAGAATATTAGTTCATACATAATTATGAATAAAATAAATGACAATGTTTATGAGGTATGATTTAATTAGAGAATATGTTTAAGGGGAAGAATATTAAGAATTATAATGATATAAATAAGTATCAAAGAAGAAAAAAGAAAAGATAGTGCAGTTTTTGGATAAGAATATAGTGAACACAGGGAAATGAAGTTATAACGAGAATTTGGTATAGTGGGAAGGATTACAGTAGGAAGATAATACTTGGATTTAATAATGGTAGTTAAGAATATTGACAAGAATAACTGGTAGGAGTATAATTAGATCAACTCATAGGAGCAAAGTTGTTTTCAACTAGAGGAGAATGATACGGAGCCTAAATTTCTAGAGGCTATAACTTTTGATCCATAACTCCATTTGAGCTCTCATTTTAACCAAAATGACCATATTTAAAATTTAGATTTATACATAAATTAACTATCCTTTTGGATATATTTTATGAAAAATTTGGAGGCTATACATAGCCATATGAGGGTCCAAAACTAAATTTTAATTATTAATTTAGTTTTTTCTTTTTTTAGAATTAGCATATTTTTTGTAACCAGGAATGAACTTTAGTTTAACTTAATTCATTAGATTAATTTTATTTTTTATGATAATGTTTATATTTTTATGGTTTCTTGATCTTGAATTCAAAACTTACTAAAAAATATTAGTTGTTAAAAATAGTAGGTCAAGTCTTTTATTCTTTTAGATTTTCAAATTTTGCATGTTAACTCTAATTCTAAGTTGAGGTTTATTTATGCTACTGTATGTAATTATTTAATTAATTTAATATTAATAAATATAGGTTATTATTTTTATAATTTTTATTTACTATGCCTATTGATTGTTTTTCCTATTATAAAAATCTCATTCGTAGTGTTTGGTATCAATGACACCTCTGGTTCACATTTATAGGTAATGTCATCATGATTTAAACTAATGCATTTATAGAATATCATAATTTAAAAAATGAAGTCTGGGTATTAACCCTTTAAATCTTCAATAAAGTTCAAAAATATTCATAAACCATCCCTCCATTACCTATTCATTACTATCGATATATGTAAATCCTGACAGTTGGAATTTCCAAGTATATAGGAAAGTTATGCCCATGTATGAGGAATTACTTATAAGTAGGTGTTAGTGATATCAAAAATATCTTTCACATATTTTATAGGTACCCAATACCATTACTCTCTCACATGTGTTAAAGTCTCTTTCATATACCGATGGGATGAGCTCTTCTAGTACTGATGGGTATATAGGAAGGTGTGCATATAGATAGGTCTAGTATATCATTATAATAGTATTTAATAAGGGGAAAATACAAAAATTATAAGGCACCAATCATATCCTTTCTAAAATTTGATCATATTTGCAAACATGGCCATAAATGGACCATATTTTGTTCTACTAGACACTCAGTTTCTTTTAGGTGACAACTATGTAGCATGAAAAACTAAGGTTAAAATGTAAGTAGAATTTGATGATATATGGATAATTGTTGATGGAACATTGACCTAAAATGTTACTAACACTAATTAATATTGAAAATATGATATCCAATCAGAATTCTAAGCTCATAATCATGTTTAAAGTCTTGGATGAGTTAAAACCTCATATCTCTAATGCTACTACAACTCAAGATGCTTATGATAAGCTTCAAATTGTATTTTAGGAAAAGAATCGAAACAAGATTCTTCATTTTCAAAGCCAAATCCATATTCTAAAGTTGAAACATGTGGAAAAAATGGAGGATTTTCTTCATATATTTACAACCTTGTGGGCTTCACTTTAAGCATTAGGTGAACTAGTGAAAGATGACTCTTTGGTTCATGTTATCCTAAGAGCTTCTCCCCCCCCCTACCACATATAAAGTTTTTTTTACCATGTTGAATGTCATGGTTCAATAACCAACCTTTGTCTCATTGATTAACATGTTTGAATAATAAAAAGCCATGCAAAATGCAAAGGAACGTGATAAAGAGAATGCACTTGCCTCCTCTCAGAAAGACAAGAATCCCATGAGGACTTATAAGCAAAACCTTAAGCATAAAAATCAACAACACCATTAAGGGAACAAACCCCATTAAAAAAATGTTTGTATTATTTATGGAAAGATAGGAAAAGACCTCAAACATTATTGGTATAAAGGATCCACATAGGGATCATCCACTAAGAAGCCCACTTCACATAATGCACCTCAGACACTAAAGCCTAAACCACATTCTAAAAATCATTAGAAGAATAAACAAAAACATGGGAATGTTTTTGAGGATGATCATTCTTTAGAAGATGATCACATATTTACTACATAAACACATGAGGAACCTAGTTCTTAAAATTTTGTTTGGTATGTCCATTTTGGTGTCATAAGGCACATGACAGGATAGAAAGAATAGTTTTCCACTTTACACCAATCAGGATCTCAGGGTAATGTTTCTATTAGTTTAGACTCATCATCCATTATTTATGGTAGAGGTGATGTTTCTTTACATCTTGGTAATTTCACTACCATAATCATAGATGTCTTGTATGTTCTAGGAATCAATAATAACTTATTGTTTGTAAATTAACTTCTTAATAACAATATCAAATTTGAGTTTGATCACAACCATGGTGAGAAGTTTTTCCTCATCAATAAAATGTATTAAGGATCTAAAACTATTGTATGAGCTTCAAATATAGGCAATATGCTTTAGCTTGATCTTGTAAACAATAACCATTATGCACTTATTGTGAAGGGTACAAAAAATCATAGTTATGGAACAAAAGATATGGTCATTTAAGTTATGTATTTTTTCTTGCATTAAGCAAAAACCACATGGTCATAGTTCCTCCCACAATTAAACAATATTTTGATATCTATTCTAGTTGATTAGGTGGTATATAATGAAGATCTCCATTTGGAAAAAGTTAATATTAGTCTCCTTATCCACTAGATCCAATGCACACCAATTTATGTAGAACTATGATTCTAGCCTAAAAGGATATAATTATTTCCAACTCTTTATTGATGATCATTCCCACATGATGTGGGTTTATTTATTGAAGACTAAGGACAAAGAATTCCAATCCTTCAAAGAGTTTAAGGCCTCTATTGAAAATTAAAGTAGTTGTAAAATCAAGGCCTTCCACTTAGATCATGATAGGAATACACCAATAAAAAGTTCATTATGTACCTTATAGAGCATAATATATGTCATCAATACATTACTCCATATACACCATAGTAGAATGGTGTTGTATAAAGGTGTAACCATGTCAATATAGATATGTTTTGAAGCATGCTTGAGGATGCACAATTGCCTCATTCATATTGGGTAGATGTGTGTATCATAGCGGTATATCTACTAAAAAGGTTACCCATCAAATCTTATGATGGAATTACTCCATAAGAAGTATGGACTAGGATGAAGCAAAAAGTCTCTCATCTTTTAGTTTTTGGTTGTAAGTCATACATGCATGTCCCAAATAATAAAATGAATAGATTGGATAAGAAAACCCATAAATGCATTTTTTTGGGATACAATAATGAGTTGAAAGAGTATCATCTCATTGATCTAAAGACTATGAAGATACTTATCAGCATGGATGTAATATTTGATGAGAAAGGTGAAATTATTTCATCTTCCACATATGCATTTGATATAGTCATTAGATATGTAAAATTTCTAAATTAAAATAGTGGTGATGGTCAATTAAAATATCTAAAACCACTAACTACTACTCAAGGTATGCCTATATGGTATTCGAGTACAATTTGAGATGAAAAACTAGATTGACCTCCAACACTTCATTTACAAGACCAATGAATCATACTATGGCTTGTGTAGAGGTGAATTTAGCTTTAATGAATTTTTTTGTAGAAATATTTGATCCCTCTATAGTCTATGAAGCCCTAGAGTCCAAACCTTGTAAATATTCCATACATGTAAAATATCAGTTTGTCATGAAAAGTGACACATCGTAGCTTGTTTATATACCAATAGGGAAAAAACCTATCAAATGAAAATGGGTATTTAAATACAAATACAAAGTAAATGGAATTATAGACAAGCATAAGGAAAGACTTGAAGCAAAGGGTTAAGCATATAAAGAAGGTATAGACTATGAGGAGACTTTTGCTCTTATAACTAAGATAAAGAAAATCAGAATGATATTTACAATGGCTACATAGTTTGGGTGGGATGTTCATTATAATGATATTAAATGTGCCTTCTTAAATGGAGATCTATAGGAATATGTCTACATGAATCAATCAGAAGGTTATGTCACATAGGGTAAGAGAAGAAGGTGTTTATAATCATAAGATCCTAGAGCCTGATATATAAAAATTGATGAGCATCTCATAAAGTATGAATTTCAGAGGAATTCACATGATCCTAATCTCTACCTCAAAAATCAAGGGGGAGATTATTATTATTATTATTATTATTATTA
This sequence comes from Torreya grandis, assembly GCA_037957365.1. NCBI lineage: Eukaryota > Viridiplantae > Streptophyta > Pinopsida > Cupressales > Taxaceae > Torreya > Torreya grandis. The sequence continues at coordinate 1,205,948 of JARHVA010000850.1, read as the reverse complement.
TTATTATTATTATTATTATTATTATTAGTGATCTAGTCATCACTGGTAGCTCAGTGAAGATGATTGATGCAATAAATAAATATAATAGATGATCATTTGACATGATAGATCTTAGGGTATTGGATTACTATCTTGGATTAGAATTATGGAAAAAATAACACCAAATATTCATGTCTCAAATGAAGTATAACAAGGAATTGATCGAGAGGTGTTAGATGATGGACTAAAAACTAATTACTACACCTATAGAGACAAGGCTTCAACTATATCACACAAATCCATCACCACTAGTATATGCCACTCTTTATCATAAATTCATTGGGAGTCTCATCTACCTCACATACACTAGGCTAGATATCATATATGCTTTCAATTATCTTTCTCAATTCATGTAGGAGCCAAAATTAATCTAATGGAAATTAACTAAGTGGTTAGTACAATACATTTGAGGAACAATGGATTATGGCCTAGCATACAAGAATAATGATAAGTTATTCTTTATAGGATACATGGATGTAGATCATGCAAGTTTAATTGATGATATAAAACCACTTCTAGGTTTCTATTATTTTTGGGATTTGGTCTGATCTCATGGGTAATCAAGAAACAAAACTTTAGTTATCATCATTATACTAAGTATAATATCATTTTGTAGGAGGAAGTGTCTACAAGGCAATATGTCTATGTTGTATACTATTAGGATTGGGATTTATATAAACTCAACCAATAATTATAAACTATGATAATCAAGGTGTTCTTAAACTTGTTCTCAATCCATTTTTTCAAGAATGCACTAAGTAAATTTAAGTTAAATTACATTTCATACATGAACATGTTCAACAACATAATATACATCTCTAATATTTCTCCACTCAATATAAGGTTGTAGATGTGTTCGTGAAGTCATTTGCACATGATAATTTTAAGGCATTCAAAAGTTCTCTCTTGTACTCTTTAATCTATGATAAATTAAGGGGGTAATGTTAGAATAAATTTATTATAGCAATATGCTTATGCAAAAGTGAGGTTTTTATCTATAAAACAACTCATGTAGTTTTTAGATTAGTTTGTTAGTTTTTAAACTAAGTCGAATAAAGTCTATTATAGACCTATTTCATAATATAGTAGATGAAAAATTCTCTATGGGTATTTTCTCATCCTATTTTGTAGGACTATTATGAGAATATGTAGGGTTATTAATATGACTATGTGATTCATATTCTATAATCTTAATAAATCATATTATATTTATGCTCAAATCCAAATATCCAAAAAAGGGAGCATGCACTTGACCATATCCAAGTTATAATGAAATTTTATCTTTATATGCATCATAATTTTCTCACCTTCTCATTTTGGCTAATTAAATCACTATTACCATATAATTTAATTTAATAATCCATTTAACCCCTCTCCCAACCAATATCTAAGTCCTTTTTCCATATTTCATATCCCACATATATCCCACCTATTATTAACCCCCTCATTTCTCCTATTATTAACATTCCATTTGCTTAATAAATCTTCCCATGACCACTTGTGAATTTTAAATTCACAAAATCTAACATATTTCCTAGCTTTCTCTACAAACACATACACTATCCATGACATCACTATCCACTTATCTCACATAATCCTCTCCTTATCATTAATCACCATCTAAATCCCCTTTAATCATTATTAAAAACTAACATGGATTATAGAAATATCTAATTCTAGAATCCTCCTCCATTTTGACCTCCTTTCTTTAGAAACCTCTAAATCTAGAGGTTTCTAAGGAATTTTTAATTCCTTTTAATTCTCCCTCCTTCCTCTATTTAAATCAGCCACCCCTCAAGGAGAATTCAACTATGAAATCTATTATCCTCTCATGCCAAACTAGTCTACTTATCAAATTCATCAAGCCAACATAATGATATCATAAAATATGAGTTTATCCATAGCAATCCAACATCTAATAATATTTAATCTTAGTCTTATTTTTGTCATAATCTTGTTTTTATCATAAAATTATTGAAGATACGGGCATAATACAGGGATAATATTTTTATTTAAATTGAATTTTTATTTAATTAGCTCCAAATTAGAGGTATGCTAGAATTTTATGTAGGATAGTGATAAGTTTATATAAATCAATCCATCTACACAAAAAAATTACATTACATTATGGTGACCATAGTGGGATCCCTCTTTTGTGCTAATACTATGTGTGAAGTGTGATTTTGAAGCTTGTAAGAAATATTTAGGACAATTTTGGGGCTCAAATTTTCAAAAACATTATCCTCTAGAGGAAAGGTGATTTTGATCTACAAAAGGGAATTTTGCACAAGTGATTTTGCCCTTGAAAATCATGATTTTGAATCAAACCACCACATTGACATCCATATATTAGGTTGACTTATTTGTTTCATTTTGGTTAGTCAAAATCAATTATTAACATTTGGGATATTGAAGTTGTAGATGTAATTTTAAAGTCCAGTTGTAATTTTGTCAAAATCACTTATTACTATTTTGCAGTTTTAAATAGCATAAGTGATTTTATTTTTTTAGTTATGATATTAACCTCTGACCTACAATTTTTATTTATTCACTTTCCATTTTTATTTGTGTCTACAAAATGATCATATGGTTGAATCGCCTAACAATTTTGATCTCTCTCATATATATTTCTATACATAAATATATTTTGTAGAGATGAGGAAAGATTTTGGGGAGGTTTATCACATCTATCATAGCCATGGTTTTAAATTATATTGAGTTTTATTTAAATTGTGTAAAAAAAACTTCTCTTTATAATATCTTTTGGCAGCCCACATTGATTAGATTGATCCATAAACAAATCTAACTAGGTGATTTTGCATGAGTTTTTTTATAAAAAGAGGCATCTTTCCATTAGAAATATCAAATATAATTAGTGATCTTATATACATCGTCAAGATTTTGTATTTTTATGATTTTATCTTATTAATCAAAAACTTGTAATGTTAAGATTATTAATCATAAATCTACTCAATACTTATTATTCTTAGTGAATTATATATCCTAATTAAAATTATATCACTGCTTTGGTAAAAATTTGTTGGTACTATACAATATCACAATTATCCATTTTATCTAAATCATAATTTTGGTAGATATTAATTTTTATTTTTTGGAAATATCAAATGTGCAATTTTGATCATAATCTACGGATTTGTAATATTGATTACTTGTAGTTGTAATTTACAATACCACTTATTTGTAGTTAACATTTTACCACTTAATTATAGTTGTGGTTTTGAAATAGCACCTATTTTTAGTTGTGATTTTACACATATGATAAGTGATTTTGTTTAACCACTGAGTAAACATGATAGTTTACTTGCATTTTGCATTATCATTTATTTGTACCTATTGTTTTGACTAATCAAAAGTGATTTTGTCTTTCTGTATGTAATTTTGCATAGTAATAACTATGTATATACAATTTTTATTATTGTATTAGTTATTTTTAATTTATTTTTTCCTTAAAATTATCTCTTTTTAGTGCCTTTTAAGATCATTTTAGTGAATTTTTAGTCATTCCAAGGGTTCTATAAGTCCCAAATTACATTGACCCTTAACCCTATAAGGGGCACTAACCCTTAACTCTATTGGATTTTGTTAGGTATTGTAAGTAGCTACCGATAGGGGGGGTTATATTATTAAATTAAAAATATATATTCAATTTCATGAAGCATTCATTCATATAAAATATCAATGCATAAACAAAGTAACTACACAAGTATATCATGAGAGAACATAAAAGATATGTGGGAAACCCTATTGGGGGATAACACCCACTAAACCATGAATATGTAATATAGTCCCATAATATCAATATATAAATTTTAGTGAAACACCAACTTCACAAAGAGCTCTAGCCCCTACCTAGTTAAGCACCCACTCAACTAGTCTTTTGCAAGCTCTATCTTGAAATGAGGGTCCAAACCCCTAGGTAGATTAAAACCAAATAAGTCACCTATAATATATGATCACATTATAAAACCTATTTATAAATAAAATATATATTAAAATCTTCTTTTGCACTCTTTATCCTTTAATCTCACTCAAATAGCCTCTTAGACCTTCTCGCACAAATAACCATCTCTTTCACAGAATTAGGTCAAATGACCTTGCTAAACACATATATAAATATAATGATTATTGTTATTGCAACATTGGATGGTAAAATAATGAGCGCTCTTTCACAATTTGAATTAGCTGGTTCGCATATAGGCGGGAAACTGATTGGGGAGAATCTGGCAGGAGGTACAGAACTTGGAGGAATAGTAGGGGTGTTGGGAAGCATGTAGGGTTAAAATCTTTGAACGATGGAAAGTCTTCATGTGTTAATGTGCCTTTTAGTGGGGATTGTGGTCCCCAATTGAATCATGTGTTGGGACAGGATATCAAGAAGGATAAAGATAGTATTGAATCTAATAAGGAAAAGGCTTTAGAAGGAATGCAGGTAGGGATCTCAGAATGAAAGTCTTGGTCATCTCTATTTGGTAAGAAACCTATGGGAAAATCTCTTTTCCCATCGGTGACATCTAAATCTTGTTGGGAGAAAGGTGAGTTTCAAGTTTTTATCCCAGATCCTTTACTTGATTTTTCAGTGTCTTCAATGGAATTTACCTTAGTAGGTAAATTTTTATGAGCAAGACCAGATATAGATTCTCTCAGAAAAATGGTTAAAAGGAATTGGATTATTAGAGGAGAGGTAGATATTGCACCAATGTTGAATGGGTTCTTCTCATTTATATTCAACTATAAGGAAGATATGAACATGGTTCTTAGTGGAGGGCCATGGTTTTTTGGTAAATGTTCTCTCACTATAAAGAAATGGGAGCCAAATATGGATCTATCAGATTCTTTTTTCTTAACTATGCCCATATGGGCAAGACTTCCTAGTCTCCCTCTATAATTTTGGCATGAGGACTTTTTAAAAGTAATTACCAATTCTTTTGGTGAACTTGTGGCATTAGATAATGCTATGGCTTCTATAACTAAACTTAAAAGTGCTAGACTTTATGTTAAAGTAGTAGATTTGAATCATCTCCCAGAAAAGGTTGAATTAATATCCAAGTTTGGTAAGAAAACTAAAGAAATCTTTTTTGAAGATTTGCCCAATTCATGCTATGATTGTAATAAATAGGGGAATTGGGTTAAGAATTGTCCTTTTAGGAGTAAAAATCATCCAAGAAATGTATCGAAAGTGAAATAAGTTAAGACCCAACAAAAGAAAATATGGAAAATCAAGGAAGATCATCGGCAGGAGCAAAAGAATAATGAAGATCCAAAAGTTATAAATGTAGAAATGGACAAAGAATCTTATATTGAAGAATCTAATGCTTTATATACAGAGAGGGATAAAGAGATTTATTTAAATAAATTAAACTCTCAAAAAGGAGGACATGATTTGTAAACAGAGATCATAAAATCTGAACAAATAATAAAGGATATGACAAATCTATCAAAACAAATTATTGTCTACCAAAGTGTAGAAGATCGATGCAGAGATGAAGAAGACAAAAATGTGTTAGAGGAAGGTGAATTTATGCCTAAAGATGGAAATAAAACAAAGGAGGGAGAGCTTCTTACTTCTCTACCTAGGGAGAGACAGGTGTTATCTAAGGATGATAATGATTTTCCTTTAGATGAGCTTCCTTTTAAAGAAGGGAGAGAGATTGGAGAAAACTCAAAGAATAAACTAAATCAAAGGAAAATGGTTGAAAAAAGAATAATACCAAGGGAGTAGAAACTAGAAGTAGCAAATTAGACCAATAAACAAAGATGAAATCTATTGCTTCTACTCTGAATAAATCTGGAGAAGGAACAGAACAACACTCTAAGGTGAAACCAGATGTTGGTTCCCTAGATAAAATTGGAAGAAGATCCATAAAGAAAACTAGAGAGATAGAAAGTATTCAGAATATTGCTGATGGTAGGCAGGCAACTATTCTGGATTTTGCCCCTAACAAATAGATATGAAAATCATAAGTTGGAATATTAGGGGGTTGAACAGTATTCATAAAATGGATATTGTTAGAAATTTTGTTAGAGAACAAAAGCTCAATTTTCTCTTGCTCCAAGAAACCAAAATTAATAAAGAGAAAGCAAAACAGATCAAAGATTTTAAAAAATATTCTATAAATGCCAGTAGTTGAGAAGGTGCATTAGGGGGAACTCTGATATTATGGAAGAAGAATTATTATTATGGAACTATTATGATGGCTAGTAAATATCTTATGATTGTAAAAATTACTACAGTGGACCAGAAGGAAGGTTGGTATATTGTAAATATTTATGCTCCTAATATTAAGAACCTAAGGAAAAAGGTATGGGAGTCTATTTCTAGTTTTAAAAGTAAGGACGATTTTGGATGATGGATCATAATGGGAGACTTCAATGTGCCTCTCTATGATCATGAGAAAATGGGAGGTAATACTACCCAAATGGAAGGGAGATTAGACTTACTGGAGTTTATAAATAAAGAGGGACTAATGGATATGAAACTATAAGCAATTCAGTATACGTGGAGTAATAAGAGAGTAGGGAATGAATGTATTTAGGCTAGGCTTGATCGTGCCCTTATTTCTCCTGATTGGATAAAAGAATTCATATGCAAGCTAGTAGCGTGCCAAAAATTTAGATCAAATCATTTTCCTCTAATCTTCACTGTTGTTCAAATAAATTCTAAGAAGAATTTTCCTTTTAGATTTGAGAAGATGTGGATGCAACACCCACAGTTTGGAAGTAAACTAGAAGAATGGTGGAATATTGATATTGAGGGTACAACACTCTTTAGAGTTGTGTCTAAGCTCAAAAATGTTAAAAGGGAAGTCAAAAAATGGAATAAGAATAGATTTGGAAACATCTTTGAGAATAAAGTTGCCATTAAGGAGGAAATTCTTAGAACTCAGGAAAAAATTTAGAAGGATGGATATACTCATGATCTCCTTATTGAAGAAAATGAAAAGTTGGCTCAATATCATGATATTATCACAAAAGAAAAAATCTACTGGAGACAAAGATCTAGGTTGTTATGGTTGAAAGAAGGAGATAAAAACACAAAAATTTTCCATCTATCAACTCTAAAGCATAGAGCCAAAATTCACATATCACACCTAAAAAAGGGAGATTTGAAGATTATGGAGGAAAAGGATATAAAGGAGGAAATGGAGTCTTTTTTCTCATCCTTAATGAATGCTGATCTCAATATCAATTTGGATAGTCAACCTAAAATCCTAAGAGTGATTCCTCCGTTGGTCTCGAAGGAATAGAATAAAATGTTAAGCTCAATTCCTAAGCACGAGTAAATCTTAAAAGTTGTATGCTCTCTAGGAGGAGATAAAGCTCCTGGACTAGATGGTTTCCCCATGTTTTTCTTTCAAAAACTTTGGAAATTTGTTGGAAAAGATGTTACTGATGCTGTGAAAGAATTTTAAGGAGCAAAACAAATGCTTAAAGAAGTGAATTCTACCTTTCTGTGTTTGATTCCCAAGAAAATTGGTGCTGATTCACCTGATCAGTTTAGATTGATCAGCCTCTGTAATTCATTCTATAAAATTATTTCCAAAGTTCTTAATTCTAGATTTATTCAAGTGATTCCTCTGATAATTGCTGATCAGCAAAATGGATTTATCCCAGGTAGACAAATTCTCAACTCTATTATTACTACTCATGAGAATATTCACTCATTATCATGTTCTAATAATCAAGGGTTTATTATGAAATTTGACATTGCTAAAGCCTATGACAGGGTTGATTGGTTATTCCTTTCAAATAGTCTTTTAGCTTTTGGTTTTGACCAAAAGGTGGTTGGTATTATTTATCAATTGATTTCTACTTCCTCTATTGTCGTTTTGGTAAATGGTAGCTCTTCCCATTTCTTTTATCCATCTCGGGGATTGAGACAAGGGGACCCTTTATCCCCCATCCTTTTTGTAATTATGTCTAATTGCTTGGGGAGATATATTGGGGATTTAGTCCATAAAGGTTTATTTAAGGGTTTAAAGCCTTCTTCCCAGCCTCTAATTTGTTCTCATGGATAATTTGTTGATGATACCATCTTTATGGGGAAATCTAAAGTCAAAGAAGCAAGAATTTTGAAGCAAGCTATTAATTTATATTCTTCAGTCTCTGGTCAATTGATTAACTAGAATAAAAGTGTAGTGTTATTTATTAACACTCCTATCTAGAGACAAAATAAAATTGCTAAAATTCTTGAATGTTCTATAGGATCTCTCCCCTCTTCTTACTTGGGTCCTCCTCTTGGTCTGAAAGTCCCTGATGCATTCTAGGAGGATCTTATTAATAAGTTCAGCAAGAAACTTGTGGGAAGGAAAGGAAACCTTTTAAGTCAGGCATGAAATTTAACTCTTCTCAAAACTTGTCTTCAAATCATACCTACTTATGCTTTGAGTCTATTTAGAATTCCTATTAAATTTGTAGAGGCTATTGAAAAAATTCAAAAAAAATTCCTATGGACTGGTACTGAGGAAAAAAGGAGAATGCCTTTAATTGCTTGGGACAAAGTTTGCAAACCTTTTAGGGAAGGGGCATTAGGAATCAGGAAAATCATAAGTATGAATAAAGCTCTTTTAGCCAAATTTGGATGGAGAGTTTATCATGAAAACAAAGAGTGGAGTACTATATGGAAACATAAGTACCTCCTCAATGCAAAACCCCTTTCTAATTTCTTTTCTTATTCTAATGTAATTCATCCCTCTTCCATATGGGGGGCAGTTCAGGGGACCAAAAAAACTTAAGAAAAAGGATGTTCTTGGAAAGTAGGTAATGGACTAAAGGTGAAATTTTGGGATGATGTCTGGTTAAAGGATTATCCTTTGATGGAAGATTTCCAAGATAAGGATTTAGTTGATCGATGTAAGCAGAGATATGTAATACTAGTTAGTCAGCATTGGCAGAATAATTCCTAAGTGAATTTAACTGATGTTAATCAAGATTTCAGCAATATCCACTTATCTCTCAATGATGTCTCTCTTTATCCCTATCTGGAGGATAAGATTATTTGGCATGATGATCCTAGTGGACAATTCAAAGTCTCTACTATCTTTACTTCAAAGGAAAAGGGTAATCAACCTTTGTGGTCTCAAGCTTGGATGAAGGGGCTCACCCCTAAAATAAATATTTTCTTTTGGACTTTGCTTCAAAATAAAATCTTGACCCTTGACAATTTACAAAAAAGAGGAATTAATGTGGTTAATAGGTGTATTTTATGTTAAAATGGATTTGAAGATAGAGACCATATGTTCTTGAACTATCCCTACACTTAGCAAGTTTGGATTGAGATCCTTAATTTCTAGGGTATAAGATGGGTACATCAAAAAAGTGTGGATCTATATTTTAAAAGCTGGTGTTGTCCCTCAAAAAATCTTGATGTTAATTTTTTCTAGAAACTAACACTTCCTCATATATGGTGGGGTATATGGAAAGAAAGAAATAATAGAATTTTTAGAAGTAAAGAACTTCTAGGATGGGTTCATGGTCAGAATATTATTAGAGATATTAAGGAGAATTTTAAATCACAAAGGGATCTTGATCAAACCTTTCAATTTGATAACCCCTTACGATCTGAAAGGCCTAATCTAAAAATTGATAATCCAAGATTGAGTGTAAAATGGAATGTTCCTCCTACTCGATGGATCAAAGGAAATTTTGATGGAGCAGCTAAAGGGAATCTGGGAAGAGCGGGATGTGGAGGAATTCTGAGAGATCATATGGGAAATGTAGTTGATGCCATTGCTATCCCAATTGGTAAGTTGAATAGTCATATTTTAGAAGCTACTGCAGCCCTATACACTATTAAACTTGCTATTGAATTGGGATTTTCCAAATTATCAATGGAAGGTGATTCTTTGAATATTGTAAATATCCTAAATAATAAAAACTCAAGTTCATGGTCTATTGAGGCTATGGTGATGGAAATTAAAGCTTTAATCCTAAAATTTTAAGTAGTGACCATATCCCATACATATAGAGAAGCCAATGGGGTTGCTGATTGGATAGCAAATCATGTTGTTCAAACGGGGCAAAAGGTGAGATGGCATAATGCATTAAATAAGCACGTTGATCTCAAAGTGCTTATCAATTATGATGCCATTCATTCAAAAGAGGGAAAGATCTACTTGGATTAGTAAATTAATGATTTAGAGGAGTGGACTTAAGGTGGATAGATTACCTTCACTGAATAGGTACAGTTATGAGAATGTAACGTGGATTTCACATGTGCCAACATATAGGCAACTTCCATTTCATGTAAAGAATAATTGGGTCCATTTTTTTGCTCTCAGTGTTTGGGTGTTGTTGGAATATTGTTTGTTTTTCAAAATGAAGGGTGAACCATGGAAGCAAGAGCCAAAAAATTGTGAAGATTAAAAGGATAAATAGGATGTATGGAAGATTCTTCAGAAAGGGAGAGTGGTAAGTTACATGGAGCGATTGCATGGGTCTAAACCCCATATCATGATGACATTCTTCAAAAATTGGGTTGATGACAGAGTAACAATCCATGGTGTTATTGTGAAGTTAACAGAAGAGTCCATCGCTAAGGTTATAGGGCTCCCCATGGATGGCATTAAATTCTCTAAGTAGACTAGTATCTCTAATGCGGCTTACAAAAAAATCTCGAAAATGGATGTAGAGGAGAAGAAATTGGAAAAGAGTGGAGATTTCTTTGATTTGGAGTAGATAAAAGGAATCTAGAGAGATGTATTATGTTGCATTCATGAGTATTTTATCCTAGATGGTAGAAGCAAAAGAGTTCATAAATTTCATTTTGTCTTTCGTAATAATTTTAGGCATAAAGAAAGAATTTCCTTACCCTTCTATTTGTGCTTTTCCCTGCATTAAAGTCTGTTTGCTCATAGAAAGAAGGATTCTTGACCAATTTTTCATGGACTGATTCTTATCATAGAGGGCTATTGAAAAAACAATGCCATAGTCTTGAATCCTTATTCTAACAAAAATAAGGATTCACAGTATAGGAAGAGTGGAAAAGTGAAGGGGAAAGAAAAAGTAAAACCTAAACCCTCCATTTAAAAAAAATAGAATGTTGAAAAGGAATTTGAGTGGGAAATCACAGAAAGTTTTGAGAAGAATGTTTTGGACGAAGAAGATGGGATGAAAACTAGGGATTTTAGTTCAAATTTGGAAGGGTATCAGGAAAATGAAGATAAAAGTGAGAAAGAAAATGAAGGGGATAAAATAGAGGACAATACAGAACAGAATAATTCCAATCATGAAGATGATCAGACTATGGTGGGGGGAAGTGTTAAAGACAAATATTTTACTTGATGATCCAGCCTTGACAAGAGAAAAGGAACATTTGGTTCTAGTTTCCAATCATGCTATGGAGATTAGAGAAAAATAAAAGGATGATCATGAACATCATAAAGACCCTGCAGAGACAAAAGAGGAGAAAATGATGCAAAGGGAAGACCAAATAGAAAAGGATGAGGCCTTTTCATAGGAGAATGTAGATGATAGTTGTGATGCTCGATAGAGGGACACTAAGCTCTCCTTTATGAATTTGGCCAAATTTAAATTTGATGCAATTTTCCAAGTTGATTCATGGATGTATAAGGAAATCATGGAGCTAAATAAGAAAGTAGAAATAATGCAACATAACCAGGAAGCTAATAGAATCAAAATTAATAATTTGGAGAAGCAAATGAGTGATATTCCAATTAAACTTAAGGATTGTGAGAATAATTTGAGAAGGCTCATCAAGGAAAGTAGAATGAAAATGGAGGAGGTTACTTCTAGCATATGTGCGGCTGTAGCTAACCTTGGAAAATGAGCTAATGAAGAAATAAATTTTTTGGAGGGGCCTAGTAAGAGAATCGGGCAGAGCTCAAGGAAGAAAGCTCAGCAAGAAGCTACTACATCAGCTGCAATATCCATACAGGATACAAAAATGGATGGAAATGAGGCTGTGAAGATGATCCTGGAATTAGAAGACTAAGGTATTCTTTGTTGCTATTGATTTTGGTCTGGTCCTTTCTGCTGGATGTTATAACTAGTTTTGAAAGTTAGTTCTTAGTTTTATAAACTTATTTTGAGTTTTTAGGTCTCTGTAAAACTTGTGATATTCTTTTATGGTATCGGTCTATGGTTTTAGGTCCCTGTAAAACCTGATTTTGATACTGTTTTACAGTAAGTTTTAGGAATGTTCTTCCTATCGGGCGTTATCGCTTCATCTTTCTTTCTTTGTAAAAGGGTTTTAGGGTCCCTTCAAAACTTGCTTTTACCTTAATTGAAAACACATATATAAACATTTTTAGATAATAATAAAATATCCATCTCATCTTTTTTATTATCTTCAATATCTTAACCTATTCTTTAAAACACTATATTCTTCACTCAATAGCTCAATTCTCTAACTAGTCAAACTAGGCTTACTAAGCCTTGACTTTATACTTGAATCTTTATCAAATCCATCTTGGTTATCCAAGGACCTCACACTTATATTATAATTTAAATATATGACTAAATATGTTTCATAAGTGAAAAATAAATACATAATTTGGTCATAGTCCATAAGGACCAAATCCACCATTAGGCGTAATGGAGACCTAATGTAATTAGGTATGTTCTATCCACATGTGACCTTTTTTAACCTTAGTAAAACTTATTGTATTAAAAAATAGATGAAACACTTTAAAAATTACAAAAAATATACCCCTTATAATTTCATATTTGGTCCCCAACTCCAATTGTCCCATTTCACTACTTGGATCCACCAATTAGGTATCCTCGCCAATAGGCCTTCTCACTGCATGAAAGTCTGTCTTGAGAATTTGAACTATATACACAAATTTCACACATAAAATCAGAAAAATAATATATTAAATACTTATAAAACTTCCCAAAAAAATATTTTTATTCACCACATAGGTTGAAAGTCCTTAGGAACACTCCTATGGATGGCTTACTCAGAAACACCAAACACTGTCAACACAGTAAAAATAATTTTACTCTTTAAGATTGAAAAGGGAATCAAAATGGATAAAAACACCTTAAAATTATACTATTATATATTTATAACACCTTAAATATCTTTGGATTCTTCAAACTTACTAAAAAATTACTCAAAAACCTCCTTTTCACACACACACAAATAGTTTCTTATAGAACCAAAAACACACTCAAGAAAATAAAATTATAAAACACATATGGAAAAACTTATATGATATTAAAATGGATTTTTTAAAAAATTTATAATACTTAAAACATCTCTAAAAATATATATTTCATTGTCATATATCAATATTAGTCTTACAGAGTAATCTCACTATGTCACTCTACATAGACTTCACTATGTTAGACAGGCCAATTTGATGACAAATTTTTACATAGATGTAGGCATAATTATAAATTATATAAAAAATTTATAAGATGTATATGTATTTAATAATTACCCCATCCATATCTTAGGATTCATCCCTATTCCTTTTCAACCAATCCCTAATCTCATTCTCATTCTTGCCTAGTTTTCTCACTGTTTTGCTCATTAGGTCAGTTTAGCAATAGGCTAACTTCCATGAATAGTTTAGAAAATTTTTGGTTATAAACCTACTTATATAATTTCATGGGCATAAACTATAAGTCTTTAATATCATCCTCTATCCATTTACATGCTTTGACTTGGTGAACCCTACCTCTAGCATCAAAATATTTAAAAATAAGAGTTTTCCTATAGTTTCTACTCACTATCAAATTAAAAAAAACCACTTGAGTAAACCTTGAATATTAATTTACATATTAAAAACATCAAACTAGGTCAACTATACCATTCTAAGGCATGACCAATTAGATATTTTCTATCAGGTCTTTGTTAGGGTTTTAGAAGGGTTTTAACTACCTTACCTTATTAGCAATCATTCATAAAGGATTGCGCATCATCTTCAAAACCAATACTAGGAAAATAAATATATGGACCTTTCCCAACTACCATGAAGTGATTATGATATCATTTAAATGTTGCAAATGCCAAAGAGCATGAGAAACTTCTTCTTCGGTCTGTAACACCCCATTCTATTCACATAATCAACCTTAACACATGTTTTCATGATTTTTACTTTAGGTATTGACTTAAAACTTTATCCACACACTTTAAATGACCTATCACACCTATATTAATTCTTTGAATAGATATACCACCTTTAAAAATGATCTTGACCCCTTCTTAGGCCATTATAGGTCACATTGTACAATAGACTTTATAATGCCAGTCATGCTTAGACTATGATCATGCCTTAAAATTTCTTGAACTATATTAATAAATTCATTCACATGTTATGTGACATCATACCATGCTCATATGATACTGGCCTTCCTCACACAAGTCTCATATGGTTCAAATTGCTAAGGCACCATGCTTGTGTCTTCTCACTGGGTCTCTTCATGTAGGAGCTAAGTTTTAAACTTCACCTTTTGACCTCATCTACTTCTTTCCCATGTTCAATAAAATTATAACACTTACTCATTTCTATACTGATACACAACACAAAGCTTTACCATGCTTCATGCATACATCTTCTTCATCGAGCTAGACTAGGCTACTCAAGATACATTATATGCTCCTTAGTTCTTAGAGCTTAATCAAGATGTTTCTCTTATATCTTAAACATGATATTTACATGTCATTATACCACATAAATAATACCAAGTTTCCTTCAAATTTTATCTCATTAGAGAGAAAAAAATTCTTTACCACACACCACTTCACCAATCATGACATCAATTCTAACTTTTGACATGAAGAACATTCAAAGGAACTTTAACTTAACTTTAACATCAATGACAACATCAATGCCTTAATATAAATAATAGGAACATACCTAAACAATATCTCCCTTTGTCATTCATGTAAAACATTCTTAATCATATTAGATCAATAGCTTTCTTCAATCTAGATATTTTTCAATACTCGATCTTTGAAACAAGAACTTTCTCCCCCTTTGACATTAATTATAAAGGTTCACTTTCTTGGTAGCTATTTAATCCTTAGACCTAGGGTAACATACCTTTTCTTTCAAATAACCTCATCAATCCATTAGCATAGATCAGAATCACATACCTACTCATGATACATGATTGACTCCTTTCATCTCCATGAAAATTTAAGACATTTTCAAAATTGACTTGGTTTGATCAAGTCATCATAGAGTTTTTTTGTGAATTGTCTCTTGTAATCACATCTGTAGTAGACTTATTTGACTAAAAATTGAATCTAAAAGTCTCATAAGACCAGAAAACTCCCCCTATGACCAATCATCCTTCACGCTTCTTTTTTTCTAGATGATTGCCTCCATGAAGCCTAATGGAGTCACCTTTTCTCTAGAGAGATAGAATAGCATAAATTCAAGAGATTATTAGATCTCCATGTCCTTGTAGGACTGAACTTCCTCCATGATCTTTTTGTTCTTTATTTATCCTTCTGGCTTGATCTCCTCAATCTTTGTTTGGGTACCATTTTGGCTTGATTTATTTGTCTTTACTCTTCAAAAAACTAAGCTAATAGAGAAAAGTCTTGGCACTCCTTTTTATATTGGTTTTTCTCTACCATGGAATATATTCCATTTGAACTTGTAGACTAATTATCAACCTTACTTATATTAGGTTTTCACTCACTATTTCTTTATTGTGTTCTATAAGCCTTGAATTTATTGTCTTGATAATTCATGCTTACAGTACTTTGCAGTGTGACCAACCTTATGATAATTAAAACATCTTATACTCTAGATGGAAACACACCATGACCCATACCTCTTGAATGATGATTCTTCTCATATTTCTATGTAAATTCATTCTTGAAAGGCCATCTTCAATACCTTGCTCTATTACCAAATTGGTTACATGAATAATAATAGTCATTGAAAGGATTAACATACCTTATGTTATTAGATTTCTTGATGGTATTGACCTATGTTCTACTAGCTCCCTCATTCTTTGATTGATATTTTACCTTTTTGATCACATTAGTGTCCAATTAATTTCTAATGAAACCAAGACATGTCTTATCATCATCAATATTTTAACTACTCAAAAGGTTGTCTAGATCATTGGTGCTTTTTTTAAACCTTACAAATGACTTGACCTTATTTGATGCTTGTTTCAATTCAGCTCTCAAAGAGTTCACTTCAGCTACATACCTTTCACATTATTCTTATTTTTCTTCTATGGCTATAGTCATAATTTCAAGTTAAATCTCTACCTATTTAACTATTTCCTCTTGTTCTTTTAAATGTTTGCTTAGTCTAGCTTCAAACAAGTTGATTTGTTCGTCATAATATTTGATAAGATACCTCATCACCTTATTCTATTTCTTGACTATCTTAAGCTCTTCTAGAGTATTCATCAACTTAGCTTCTAGATCCACCTCATATCCTTCTTCATCTGAATCACCAATAACACCTCCAATACATATGGATTCTTATATATTTGAGTAGATTTCTTATTTAGCCATGAAGAGAACCTCATTGACATCAATACCATGACCTTCATGATCACACTCTAAATCACTTTTTTCACTATCATTAGATGAGTTCTAATCTTCCTTGGTATAAAGACTCTTTTTTTTTTGAAGAACCTTTTCTTATTGTCATATTTTCTAAAGTTTTTATTGATAATATCAGATTTATAATATTTTTTATCAT
Source organism: Torreya grandis (assembly GCA_037957365.1). Classification (NCBI taxonomy): domain Eukaryota; kingdom Viridiplantae; phylum Streptophyta; class Pinopsida; order Cupressales; family Taxaceae; genus Torreya; species Torreya grandis. The sequence goes on along the minus strand of JARHVA010000850.1, from coordinate 1,189,242 downwards.
CATCTGATCTTTATTATGTTCTACATCATCTTTTGTATTATGTTTGTGAGGACATTTTTTGTAAAAGTGTCCAACCTCTCCATAATTAAAGCATTTAAAAGGCAGCTTGCATTTATATTTTCCTAAACCTATCTTTAACTTCCTTGAAAATATAGCTATCAACTCATCATCATCATTATCATATTATTTATTATCTTTGACTTTCTTACCTTGTGACTTCTTCTCTTTTGGATTCTTTTCTACCTTTAATATAGCTTCCTTCTTTATAGGTCTTCCTTCACTTACCCTCATCTCATAGGCTATTAGGGTTCCATGAAGTCCATCCATCTTTAGATTATCTAGATCTTACATTTATTCAACAACACATACCTTGGAATAAAATTTGGGAGTTAGATACTTTAAGAACTTTTTAACAATAATAGTCTCTTTCAACTCTTCTCCTAAACCTCTTATGATGTTGACCACTTCATCAACCCTCAATAATTAAGCTGCAATGGTCTCATATTCATTCCTCTTTAGACTCTCAAATTATCTTCTATGGTTTTGTAACTTGGCCAAATTTACCTTAGAATCTCCCTCATGAATATTTTTTAACTTATCCCACATTTCTTTAGTAGATATATAGTGCATTACCTTCATAAGTTCTACCTCTGATATGCCACACATAATACCATTTATTGTTTTTGATTTGTTGTCACTAGCCTTCTTACCTGCTACATTTGTAGGAGGAATAAAGGGTGAAATATACCCATACAAGATTGATTTCCAAACATCATGACCTTGAGACACCATATATGTCCTAATTATCACACTCCAAAAACATAATTGGATCCATTGAACAATGGAATTCTACTTGTAGAGAAACCACCTTGTGCTTGACAAGCCATCTTAACTTGTTTAAAATATCATTTAGGTCATAAGATATCATTCAAAAGACCTAATCTAGTACCAAATTTGTGAAGTATCTAATAAGGGGGGGGGGGGGGGTTTGAATCATTTTATTTACAATATCTATTCAATTTCATGAAATATTCATTCATATAAAAGATCAATGCATAAACAAAACAACTACATAAGCATATCATGAGAGAACATAAAAGATATGTGGGAAACCCTCTTGGGGGATAAAACCCACTAAACCATTCATATGGAATAAAGTATTATAATGTCAAGATCTAAAGTTTAGTAAAAAACCAACTTCATAAGGAGCTCCAACCCCTACGTAGTTAAGCACCCACTCAAATATTCATCTGCAATCTCTATCTTGCAAGAAGGCTCCAACCCCATAGGTAGATTGACACTAAATAATTCACCTCTAATCTCTAATCACCTTAAAACACTTGTTTCTAACTCAATTGTAGATGACAATATTATTTTTCAATCTTTAGCCTTTAATCTCACTCAAATATCCTCTTATACATTCTCACACAAATATCCCTCTCTTTGATAGAATTAGGTCAAATGACCTTTCTCAACACCTACATAGACATAGTTAGATACTCATGACATATTCATGTCTTCTTTATGATGAAAGTATATCTTTTAAATTTGAACTATATGCACAAATTTCCCACATAAACCATGTATAAATTAATATGAATAGGATATTAATGACTTAAGAAAATTACCAAAAAAATATTTGATATTAACCACATATGCCAAAATTCCTTAGGAACACTCTTGTGGATGGCTTACTCAGAAACACCAAACACTATCAACACACTGTCAAAATCATTTGACTCTCCAATCTTGAATAGGGACTTAAAATTTAGAAAACACATTCACATGATCCTAGGAGATATTTATAACACCTTAAATATCTTTGTATTCTTAAACGTAGTGAAAAGTGACTTATTAACCTCTTTCACACACACACACACACACACACACACACACACACACACACACACACACACACACACACACACACACACACACACACACACACACACACACACACACACACACACACACACACACACACACACACAAAAGTTACCTATAAAACCAAAAACATAGTCAAGAAAATAAACTTATAGAACCCATATGGGAACACTTATATTATATTTAAATTTATTTTTTTAAACATTTATCATCCTTAAAACATATCTAAAAATATACATTACATGGTCATACAAACCAATCACACTATGTCACTCTACACAGACTTCATTATGTTAGACAGGCCAATTTGATGACAATTTTTTACATAGATGTAGGCATCATCAACAATTATATAAAAAAATTATATGAGGGATAGGTATTTAATAATTAATCCATGCCTTAGGATCCATCCCTAGTCCTTTATAACTAGTCCCTAATCTCATTATAATTCTTACCTAGTTTTCTCATTATTCTGCTCATTAGGTTAGTTTAGCAATAAGCTAACTTCCATGACTAGATCAACAAATTTTTGCTTAAAAACCTAATCATAAACCTTCATGGGAATAAAATATAAGTATTTCACATCATTATCCATCCATTTACATGCTTTGACCTAGTCAATCCTATCTATGGCATCAAAATCCCTAAAAATAAGAGCTTTCCTATAGCTTTTACTCACTGTCAAATTAAAAAAAAATGACTAAGGAAACCTTGAAGATTATTCTACATGTTCAAAACATCAAAATAGATCAAATTTACCATTATTATCCATAATCAATTATATCTTTGTTATCATGTCTTTGTTAGGGTTTTATAAGGGTTTTGACTACCTTACCTTCTTAGAAATCATTCATAAAAGATTGTCCCTCATCTTCAAAAATAATGCTAATAAAATAAATATTTATACCTTTCCCAACTACCATGAAGTGATCAATATCTCATGTAGATGTTGCGCATACCAAAAATCATGAGAAACTTCTTCTCAGGTTTGCAATATGCCATTATGTGCACATAATCAACCTTAACATAGGTTTTCATGATTTCTCCTTTAGGTATTGAATTAAAACTTTTTTGACACACTTTAAATGAACTCTCAAACCTCTATCAATTATATCAAGAGCTCTTCCACCTTTGGAAATGATCTTTACCCTTACTTAGGCCATTATAGGTCACTTTGTACAATATGCCTTATACTGTCAGTCATGCTTAGACTATGATCATGCCTTGAAACCTATTAAACTATATTAAAAACTTCATTCAAATGTTATGTGACCTCATACCATGCTTATATAATACCAACCTTCCTTAGGTAAGTCTCATATGGCTCAACTCACTAAGGCACCAAGCTTATGTCTTCTCACTAGGTCTCTTAATGTAGGAGATAAGCTTCAAACTTGACCTTTTGACTTCATTTAACTCTTACACATTTTTAAAAAACTTATAACACTTACTCATATTTTTAGTAATCCAAAACACAAATATTTACCATGATTCATGCATACATCTTCTTCATAGAGCTAGACTAGCCTATTCAATATACCTTTTATGCTCCTTAGTTCTTAGATATTAATCAAGATGCTTCCATTTTATATTTAACATGATATTGACATGTCATTAGACCATAAAATTAATGCAATTCTACCTTAAAATTTTATCTCATTAGATATATAACTTATTTGTTACACACTGCTTAACTAATCATGACATCAATTCTGACTTTTGACATGAATAAAATTAAAAAGACATTTACCTTAACTTTGAAATCAATGATAACATCACTACCTTAATATGAATACTAGGAACATAACTAAACACTAGCCCCAAACCCCTATTTCATGGTCCCTCATTAAAAAAAATTAGTGTAAAACCTATGATTTTTTTCAATGTTTTTATTAAGGATTATTAGACTAACATTGAGTTTGGCTTTTTACAAGCACAAACTCAATGGTAGTTTTATCTCACTTGATTTTACCTAACATCTTATCTTATAGGTCATGTTTTAACACATTTTTTTTCTTTATCTAATGTCATGTCGTATAGGTTACCCCTCAAGATTTCTAAATTAAAACTAATAATCACTTGATTTACAAGACACTTGTCAAATATTTTGGTATTTTTAACACTATCTTGTATACATCACACTTAATTAATTTTTTAATCAACTTTTTCTCTGCTTGTCTATAACTGAGAACTATAGTGGTGTATGCTCTCATCCCTGCATCCTAGCAATGAGTCTCAAAGGATTTAAAATCACTAACAAACCCACACATTTTTATTTTTATAGGAAACATGATGAGGAAGTGATTCTAATGTACTTACCATAATCTTAGGGGTTTGTGACATGGATTTCATCATCTCACATTCAACCACACTCTATTTTTGGTAGAGTATAAAAATTAGGGACAACTATTGTTAGGCCAATTGTTTGACCCCATATAGGTATTCCATGAAGGGAAAGAGTTAACTATCTAACCCCAAGCATCAAAAAACACCTTCTATAGAGTTGGGCCCCACATACTTAGTATATATTAAGAATACCCCTAGTGAGCATAACCTAGAATAGGACCTTCAATCGTAATAGGTGACTTACTACCAAGGTCAATATCAGCTCCTAAGTGGTCATTAAGTGCAAATGGGGTCAAGTGGGTTTGAGATATTCTATAATGGGTCACCATCCTATAGCCTCACCCATGAAGTTGTTAGATGGTATAGTCATCAAGTTACACTCCAATATTAGTTTACTAATCTTAGGTTTGTGGATTGATTATTTTAGTTGTTTATTGTGGAGACCTATATTTTTTTCACCACTTAAAACCAAACACACAAAATCTTAGTCCCTAAGTCAAACATCATCCCTTATTTACACATAAATTTATTCTCCATCATCATCTTATGTCCATATATTATGATTTTGACTTGACCTTGTCCATTCATATAAACAACATCCTAGTCTTCATCTCTTATCCTAGTCCTCCCTAGTTGAATCACATTTCATCTAGTTACTCATTTATCCTAAGTCAAAACCTTTTCTTGACCTTTTTCTTCATCCCCTTGACCTAGTCATTCACTATTATATCCCTCTTTGACCTAGTCATTAGTCATAGAATATTATCCCTAGTCTTACCATAATAATTTTCACATCCTTTATCTTAGGTCTAATATCTCCCTAGCCTACCTTCATACCCTTCTCACACCTCATCACTCACCTTGGTCTTATCTTGGTCTTCATCCCTTCCTAGTCCAACCTCACCACATTATTTTCATCTTGATATTCCCTCTTATCACCTAATCAAATCCTTCTCATAATTCTACTCCCATCATTCATTTGGTCTTGAAACCTAATCATAACCTATCACTCTAACAAAATCTAGCTTTGAATCACCTTAATAAAAACTATTTTATGTGTCTTGACCTTGTCTAGTACAATCACCTTATTGATAACCATATTACTTGTATATACAACCTATATTAATCATAGTATAACACATCCTTACCATCCTCTATCTATACTAGTCATCCCATCAAGTCTGTAATCATATGTTAATTCTCATCCACATTGGCAAACAATGTTCTCCACATCAAGGTCCTGATTCTAAGATTGTTTGTGTTTAATTGAGTTTGAGTCATACACACCATCCAATCTTATAAATCAACTTACGTTGATCATCTTAAATTTGATATAGTCTCAATATAATAAATCCCTAGTCAAAATCAGTCTCCTAGGCTAGTCTATCCCCTCATTAAGTCCTAGAGATTATTGAAACTCACTCAGTCTAATCTACTCTAACTCACATCCTAATTTGGTCTATTTTATCTTGTCTTCCTTCATCAAACATCACATCAGATCAAGCATATAGTCAAAATTTATATCAAACTAAAGTAATCCTTTGTCTAAATTTGTTCCACACATTTCATCTTCATCCCTCATTCTTTCCATTCAATCTCCTCACCTATCAATTAGAACTAGTAAAACATGTCATTTTTACTTTATCCCATATTTACAAATGGATTACAAAGTATAGTTAAACACCTTGATTTATAAATGTCTCATTTCTAATAGGGATATATTCCTTTATTTCTGCCATGAGATAATCACTCCACATCCTATATACTTCAACCCCATCCACCTAATATTACCTCCAATCTGTACCCATTCATGTAAGTCTAATCCTATCCTCCATACCACCCAATCCCATTCAAAACCTCCATATAGTAGCCATAGCCAATCATATACCCCTTCATATAATAGAAAAGGGAATCCTACCCTAACAACACATTTCAATACTAGTCTACCCACTCAATCGCATCAACAACCATCTAATCTACTATCTACTACTTCATCAACAAATACAATATGTGAAGAGAGGCCATATACTCTTATTACTATATCCTTAGAATCCATCTTCCACCAAATTTTTTCCATTGACATGATGGTCTATCTTCCCATACAACATCTTGATCCTATCAAGCCTAAGTCCTTTTGGTATAAATCTAACCACTATTATATATATAACTAAACTTAGGGGCATACCATTAATCAATGTCATAATTTAGAAAATTATGTCCAATACCTCATCAAAAATGATGAGATAAAAATCAATAATGAATCAAATGAATCTACTCCTAAGGGTGAACAAGAAGGGGTATGCCAAGCTTTCATTCCTAATCATGATCAAGACCTTCCCTTTCCAAGCCAAGGTTAGGACACCACATCCATATTCTATTGTTCTCCCATGATTGAAAAATCCTCCATTGATGACAAGCCCATTTCCCATAAACATATTCCTTCATTCTCTCATAATATCTTCTTCCATGGACCTCTTTTTGGCAAATCCATTATCCCTCCATCATCTTCCTATCAACCATCATATCAAAGACCCTATGTTGAGAGGTCACTTGCAAACAAAGAATCCCATACTAGTATCATCACATCATGTACATCAGATCTAACATTAGATTCAACACAAGTATTCTCTACATTAGGATAATGTTCAACATCATTTATTGAAATCATCATCCTTGATTAATGTTATAGATGTTGATTATGCCTACCTTTTTGAAGATACCTCAAATCTAGATGTCAAGAATTCAAAAGGCATATATTTTTATCCCATATAAGATGATGAAATCATTACAGAGTTATTATAAGATTTATCTATTAAATATATTTAGAGTGGATCTAATCCTACATTAGATGCATGTATTACAGATAGTTGTAGTAATCCTTTTACTAATATTGAGGATATTTTCTTTGATGTTGAAAATGGGTATCTTAGGAACCTCTATGAGGACTATGTTTCCCCACCACCACTCATTAACCTTGTCATACCATCATAGACCCATTTCTTACCATCAATTATCATTTAATCAACTCCCTCTAAGGGGGATGAATAGGAACATACATCATTATAATATTTCCAAAATAACATAATATGTGCCACAAATACAAAGTTCCAAGACCATAATTTAAAAGTCATACGTGATAATCAAATCAACTTTGATCCAGCAAGTCAAAATCTATAAAAATAGAATCATTAACCTATCAAAAAAGTGCCTTCCCATAGTGAAACCCTCTTTAAGTCACTATGGCACTATCAAAGTCAAAATAATCATTATCTATCAAGTCAAAGATCAATCTCCTATGGTGAATCCCAATGTTAGGCACCACAAGGTAGTCAAGATATCATCAAGTCTAAAGATTAAATCCTTATCAAAAGAACTATTAGTGTGAATGATAATATTTAATTAATTAGATCAAATAATTATGGTAAATTCAAATTATCTTGGATCTCTTAAAGCCTTTTATCATATGGTACCAATCAAATACAGAACATCCAACATGTCGAATAGTGTATGCAACTACTAGTCCCACTTCCCAATCACACATCACACCTCTCTATCATGATCCTATCATCTATTTAAGTCCTATATACCACTATCAAATCAAAACCCTAAATCCATCCATTCCACACCTCACAAACCCAAATAAAATTGTATCATGTAGGGGTGATAAAGACACCTATTCTAAATTTTTAAAGGGGTCTCAATCAAGAGTTAACAGAGGTCACAAGGATATTAGTGAATATAATAGTAGTAAATTGATCCTAGAATCACATATATCTAAAATGGGTGTTAACTAAAGATAAAAGAAGTGGCAGCATTCCTACATCTCACACCCATACCCAATAAATTGAGATGATAAAAGTAAAAAAAAAATCATTTGTCCAATGGTGGAAACTAGTCTCCTGGCACCTTGGGCAAGTACCATGATGAAAGATAATTTTTGAAATTATGGTAAAATAATATATCATATGAATTATACCCCAACACTTGAGATTAAAATGTATCCCTTATCAATCTCATCCATATCAACTTTATCTATATTATCCCTATATCTATTGATTTTAATCATCATATGCCATCATATATTACATCTTATTAAGTCCATCCTTTCTTCTAGTCTTGACCTTCATAATGGAGTGGAAGATGTCTTGAGACATGTTCTAGAATAATCCTACCATAACTTCTAATAGGCACTTGGGTAACTAGATATTTGGTTCCTTCATGATGTGGTTGTTAGCAATCCCTAGTCCATTCTTCCTTTGTCCTCATCCCATTTTCAACACTTACCTCATCCTTTTATCATCCCATCCTTCCATCCATACTTATCCTTATTTCTAGGGTTAGTGTTGCCTTTACTAGTAACCCCTTTGAATAGTGTACATACATATCTCAAAATTATAAAATTTACAAAATCCAAAAATAGCTCAATTATTTTATCCTATGTCCTAAGTTGTTCATCTCATTGTCATCATGCCTTGTCTAATCATTTTGTCATCTTACCTAGTCTCAACATCCTAGTCATCTTATCTTATGTATTTAGTAGCCTTATCTTAGTCCTAATCCCTCATCTACTCTAACTCCATAACCTTAATCTAAATTCTCATCATCTTGACTGATATAGTCCAACTCATCACCTGATTGATCATCCCCTTGACTCTCATTAGGATAACAGATAAGACACTAATCATAATGCATATCTATGTATATACTTGGGTATGTTACTTATATGTTGTGTTATTTAAGTTATTTTTATGTCTTTTATGATATATATAAATATATATGATTATCTTATGTTTCATTTATTTGTATATGTTTATTTTTAGTTTTGCATCTTGTATCTTTTTGTCTATTGGGAAATGAATGAGGATGCTATGATGACACCCAAAAAAACTACAATGATTATTTTATGTGCCCTAAATGATGTAAATTTTTCTATTTTCCATTTTTATAATCATTTACTTTGGCACAATTTCCTCTTGGTCTTACTTATATCATGGGGCATATTGCCTAGTGTTATATTTAAATTGGATTGCTTAGACTAGGATGGGCCTTATTAAATCAATGATCGATTGATAATGGATTAAAATCATCATCCTATATCACCTACTTAGTCATCTAATTATCACATTCATCCCATCATCAAGTCAATCATCCCAGTCCACTCATATAAACTCTAATCACTTCTCTTAGTCCTCATGTCTAACATTTAATTAGCATCCTCTATATAATAACTAACATGTCTAACATCTATCATCCTCATCCTCCTCTAGCCTATATTATCATATGTTATCTAGTCTAAATTACATTGACCTGAGGTCTTTTCAGACTATATAGGTAGCACTCAAACACATGGTGTGCCTAAACTCAACTCAACCACTCTCTCCTCTTTTTCCATCATTTTATATCACATATCTTTTATCCTTCATCATCCAATGTCTTTCATCAGATAAATCCTTAAACTATAATATAAATCATTCATCAATTAGTATATTTATTAATCAACATCCTATCAATCATCTCCTTTAACTTTTTTTAATCACCCACAACTATTGATTGGGTTCAAAAAATCATAACATTTGTCTTTTCTTCCATCATTTATCCATTATCACCAATTGGGCAATTCATTATTTAAATTTTATATTCTCTTCCTCAAATTAGGGCATGTCTAGAACCATAACTTTATTATCATATACTGCTCCCTTGAATTCATCCTTGGTAGGGGCATTATTCCAATTAATATAATTATGGATCATTGATTAGATGCATTGTATTCCAATTATTCTCCTTCATCTTTGGTCAATCAATCAGATCAATTCTTCTCTCTCATCTCCTTCATCATATCACTGGACTTTATTTTTGAGATACAATCATCATTAACCTTATCAAATCATTATCTTATTTTATCCTTACGTTCTCCCATGCATGTGTCCTTGATTTGGATATGTTGACATTTTATGGCCTTTTCTATCAATCATCTTGATATTCATCTCTCCCTAGCATGTGTCCTTGCCTAGGATACATCAAAATCTTGTAGCCTTTTATCTTATCATCATCATGTTATAGTTTATTCCCCCTTGGGACGTGACAAAAATTATGACACAATTATTTTTACTCCATGTGCATAGGTCTTTACTATGGACATCATCAATTTTTAGCTCATTTCTCATGTTGATTTTATTTTATTCATCATCATTACCCTATTTATCATCCCAACCCTTAATCTCTTTGCACATCACACCCCTCATTTATTCTTTTTGAGTGGCCATCCAACTCCTTCCTCCTTGTATGTCCCCTCGAGGGGCCATCATGTGTCCATTAACATAATTTAGTAACATTCATCCATGAGTGTATTAATTCTTTGTAATACCATTAATCATTCCACTTCATTTCATTTTAATTCCATTTCAAAGAGGGGTAAAATATATGGATCATGATTTGATCACCTTCTCCAACTAGCTAATTACATCACTATTCTTGTCTAATTTTGTTTAATAAACCATTTAACCCCTTCATATCCAATTATCTAAGTCCCTTATCCATATTTCATATCCCACATATATCCCACCTATTATTAATCCCCTTGTTTCTCATCTTATTATCATTCCATTTTCTTAATAAATCTTCTCATGCCCACTTGTGAATTTTGAATTCAAAAAACCCTACATATTCCCTAGGTTTCTATACAAATTTATACACTATCTATGACATAATTATCCAATTATCTCACCTAATCCTCTCCTTATCACGTAATAACCATATAAATCCCATATAATCATTATTAAAAACTAATGTGGACTCTATAATTATATAATTCTAGAATCCTCCTCCATTTTGACCTCCTTTATCTAAAAATCTCTAAATCTAGAGGTTTCTAAGGAATTTTTAATTCTCCCTACTTCCTCTATTTAAATCATTCACCCCTCAAGGAGAATTCAAATATGAAATCTATGATCCTATCATGCAAAACCATTTTATTTATCAATTCATCAAGTCAATAGCATGCTATCATAAAATACAAGTCTATCCATATAAATCTAACATCTAATAATATTTAATATTAGTCTTGTTTTCATCTTTATATTGTTTAGAGCATAAAATTAGTGAAGATGTAGATATAATATTTCCATTTAAATTGTATTTTTATTTAATTATCTCCAAACTAGATGTATGATAGAACTTTATGTAGGACAGTGATAAGTTTGTATAAATCAATCCATTTGCACAAAAAATTTACATTACACTCTCCTTTCTCTCTTTTTGAGTTAAAAATAACAATTTTAAATTTTGAATTTTATTTATGATAAAATATTACTTTCAACATCATTGTTTTAGGTTTCTTACATTAAGGCATCTTGCACAATCAAGATTTATATCCATAGACAAAGTGTGTATATATGTTCAATTTGCATCTAATTTACTCAAGTAATTTCACTTTTTACATCACTAGAATAAAGTGGATGAAAATGTAGACAAAAAAATAATCAATAAGTGATTGATAATGTTTATTCTTGGAATCATCACCCTTACTTGGTCTATTCATCAATTTCACTAACTCACAATATATAAGAGATCCTTCCCTATCTTATAAGCACTAAAATTATCATACCAACATCCCTAATTCAATTGTATTCATCCTTATTTATTTCATAGGCTCATGTTAGGCCTATCCCCTATCATTAATATTTTAAGACAAGTCCATATTAGATAGACATGGTTGTATTGTAGTCTTGTACCCTAGTGTAGAATTTTATTCCATGGTCCCATGATCAATTTTTTGAATTGATACATCTCACAATGTCTCTCCTATGCATTTGTTAAAGTTGGTTAGTGATTTGTTATAAATATTATCCTATAAATGAACATCAAGGCTACTCATTACTATATACATCCAATTCCTAACACCATTTGTGTTGAAATTATTAATCTTACTCAAATTACACTCAAATGCACATTTTAGGCTAAAATCCATAAGCCACCGTAAATGGTTTGAACTTGTCTCTTACAACTGCCAATTTAGTTCAAATTATCCCTAAATAGCGCAATGTATTTTATGGTCCATCTAACTTTGATCAGATTATTTTGAGTCAAAATGATGATTTTGCCATTTAGTTCTCTAAATCACTCTTCTCTTCTAATTCATTGGTACATGTCATGTACATTTGTTATTTTGTGTTGGAAACATCTTAAATGGAAATAGGGTTCAAATTCATCTAAAATCGCCTTCTAATTCTTCCCAAGTTAAATTACAACTTAGTAATATGACTTTTTGACCATTTTGTTTGAGGGCCAATTTTCAAATAATTGCACAAATGTTGATTAACCTTGTTTAAGGATAATTATCCAAATCAAGAGCTTAAGTGGATTTTCCATGAGAGTTGTTAAATATTTGTTTTTTAAAATTGATTCCTATTAACTACATCATCAAGTGACATCATTTCTTGGGAAGACATCCCTAAGCCATAAATGCCACAAATATTAGGATTATGGGTCACCCATGCATAGTTAATGGATCCCATGTCTCTTCAATGCCCCTTATTTCAAGGTCATGATGAAGGCAATTATGGATTTAATTCCAAATATTAGGATTATCCATAGCCACACATCTCAATCTTGAGATGGAAAGTCATGGTTGATCCTGACCAATCTCAAAAATCTATAAATAGAGAGGCCATGAATATCATTTCTAAGTTATTTTGGTGCAAAGTTTTAATTATAAAATATCTTCAAAAATTAAATATTGCAAAGTTATAATGCTAAATTATTTCCACAAAGCTTCATTGATAGGCTAGTTTAGTGATTTGGAATGAAGAGCCTACATTTTATGGAGTATTCTTAGGGCATCAGAGGAGCTTGCCACCATTTTTGACAAAGACAAGTATTCTTGATCAAGGGAGAACATGTTTTTAAGCCACATGGGCATGGTGAATCCATTTGACAAGGTAATATGGTATTTTTTTTTTCATTTTTTTCTTACTATCCTTTGTAATTCCTATAGAAATACATAAGATTGGTTAGTTAGTTTTTTATACATGTTTCATTATTTATGGACTAATGCTTGACTAAATTTATTTGTAATCCTCTCTACATCTTGGCACACCTGGTGGGACTAGGCACATCTCACACCTGAAGGATATCCTTTTACAACTCTAAAATATTTATTTGAGCTCTTAAAACTCTTAAAAATTGATTTTTTTAATCTTTATTTTTCCATTTTTAGTTGCCACAATTTTTACACAGTAATCAACATCGACAAGAATACTGACATCGATTACTTGCTTAACTAACATTAGTTTTAGATTATGGTAAAATCAGGTTTTGAAGGGGCCCCAAAACCCTTTAATAGTTGCATGAAAGATATAACTTTAACAACCACTAGGAAAGACATTCCTAAAACATACTGATGATCAGTATCTAAAACAAGGTTTTCAGGGACCTGAAACCACTAGAATAACCAATAAAAGCACCAGGTTTTACAAGGACCTAAAACCTAAATAGAACTAGGCAATATAGCCTAAAAACCAAGTTTATAAGCAACCTCAAACCCCAGAACCAGCATCACTAGTGCCCAATCCATCCACTCGACCGTCTTCCCATTCTTCCCCTCTGCAAAGCTTAGAGGATACACCACCATGGCATTCAAAACATTATCAAAGAAAAGCACTTCAACAGGAACCACGACCCCAGTAAACAAAAGGCAAGGGCTAATAACCAGATCTGGTCACCAACGGCTGAATAAGCATTTAAAAAACATGGTTTAGAAATGAACAAACAACTGCCCGAGGTGTACCAACACAGAGGAAACAAAATTTCCCCTTTTCGTTCACTTTTCCATCACAGACCCTATCAGAATGGCATTCCAACATAGGGTGAAAAACAAACCCTAGTTCCATCCCCAATACGAAAAAATGAGGAAAAAATAGAGATCCACATAGTGATAGATCTTCCTTTACAAAGCCACACATACCTGATCCTCCTCAAATGTTATCTCTCCTTCCATCTAGAAAAAGAAAGAAATCCCTCCATGGCCATACAAAATATTTACTCCTTCAGTGCTATCGTTTAGTCCCAAATGGACTCCTTGTACATTCAATGACAATGAGGCTAGGGTTTGTTTGTTACGCATTGCAGCTATGCCTCACTACCTAAAATGTAAACATATTGGCCAAAACCTGACCCATCTCCCCACGGTGACCTCCATGCTGTGCTATAAGGCTCCCTCATGGGATTCAACAGATCTTTTCCTCCCCGCGGTGGCCTCGATGAGACCCTGTGCAAAAACAACATTGGTTAGATTTTGGTTGGCCAAAGTAACTGACATTGACAGTAATAATTGATGTTAGTCACTGTGTTTTTTCTAAACATATAGACCTGAGAGCTAATTTTTCAAAGTTCATTGTTTTAACCTAAAAAGAGCTTTAAAGCTAAAGGATATGCTGACATTTTTTATATAGGAAAAAGCTTTTAATTTGATAAAAACATGTTTAATTCACCTCTTACATGCTTAAAAATCAACTAGGAACTTTGTTTTGGGTGTTTAAAAAATAATTTAGATGTTTTGGTGAATGTTTTTAAAGTTTGAAACTAAGACCAAGGGGTCAAATGAACACCACCAAACATTTAATTTGGGTTTAAAATTAAACACACTTGTCAATTATTATTTGAAATAGTTGTTTAGTTAGATTTTGTTTGGCAAAAAGAGGAACATTACATGTATGCTTTTATATTTGTCCTCTATAGGGAACCCTTGGAGTCAAAAGTTACATTCTTATTGCAAATAACCTAGTATAAGGCTTAGAAATAATGTCACCTAAATCACTCCCTAAAAACTCACCAAAGTTTGGGTGATCTTGAAAATGACCCTAAAGTCTTTTTATTTTATGCTTTATTTATTTCCATGTAAACTTGGCTGGCAAGTGGGATGTCATTATCTCCCATGAGTTATTTAGGGAAGCTTTGACCTAGGGTTTCATCTCTTGTCATTAACTTCATTTGGCTCCTTCATAGTTAAACATGGGACATATCTATATTTGGACATCACACTACACTAAGTGAATAATAGGATGTAGTGGTTGTAAAAAGGACTAGATCTTTTTACAACTAGCTAATGTTGTGGTCACCTAATTTCCATGCTTGTCTTTTGCATCATTTGATGTGAAAGTCATAGTGCAATTGATTCCCCTAGAATGACCAAAACCTTACTAGTTTAGTAGACCCCACTTTGCCATACCTTTTTAGTTTAGACTTAAGACATTTGTTTTTTGTCATTAGTTTACTTGGTCTTGATTTGTGTCTAAAACTTCTTATTAACCCAATGAACTTAACCAAAACACATTGTCCTCAATTTTATTGAACAAGGGAGGCATTACACTGTCTAAATGGAAAATTCATCTTTCCCTTATTCAATTTGTTATCAAAAGCTTTGTGTCATGTCATCTACTTTGGTGTAGTCATTCTACCCAATTGAGTCTAGATATTTTACCCAATTTGTTCAAATCCTTCATTTATAATCCACATTCAAAATTGAACCTTTTTGAGTTCTAAGGGTTGGTGCATCAAAATGGGTTTGCTATTTGTGCACTGAGTTTGTTTTAACTTGGGTTAAATTTTCTATTTGGATTGAAGGTCATTTATTAAGACTCAAAATCACATTATCATCTTGGTGGAATCAAATCATCTTACGTATCACTCATGTTTTGGGTCCTAGAACATATTTTATCCTACTAGAATCATGTGGTGACATTGTGCTACCTATTTGGTCCTAGTTTTATACTTAGTGATTCATGTATGTTTTTACACCTTGAGTTGCTTAGTTCATTTTGTCTTCTTCATAATCTAGAGAGATTTCCTCTAAACTTCTAGGGTCAACTTGTCAAAGTTAAAGCTATCTTTTTTAGTGTGGGTGTATCACAAAGATCTAAGCATTGGTTTACTAGTTTTCGCTTTGTGTCTTTGAGTTACCTTACACTCTTCTGATCTATATGATTTCAACTTTACCAAAGGTTGAGTAAACTCATGAACCAAATATTCTAAAATTGTGTGTGGTTTCAAACCACCCTCCTTTATAGTCTCATTGGTACCTTGGTTATTTTTTTAAGAGAGAGCCAAATCATGCTTCTATTGGATGCTAAAAATTGGTCCAAAGTTAGTCAAATGCATAGAATAATCCTTTTTAGACATGACTCAAAGGTTCACCTATAGTGGGGCCTCTTATGGCCTTAGTTATGAGGATGAGCAATTTTATGATGGTCAAGATAAACCCATTATTTTTTATGATATCCCTATAATGGTAGGATTCAAAGATGATTACAATGAATATCAACACCAAGAAGATCAAGATAAATCCCTTCTTAGATTGATAGAATCAAGGACTAGACTACTTTCTAAATTTCCTAGAGAACAATTGCATACCTTAGTTAGAGAAGGAGAATAATGATGATAAGATCAATATTTTGCACAAATAGACATAACTTCTTCCTCTAATAAAGGGAAGGAAATAAAAATAGAGTCAAAACCAATAAATCTAGATCATTTAGCTAAGATCAATATAATAAGTCAATGATATGCAGATCAACTTGTCACAGACTTATCTAATTCCCTAGTTGCCACTTTAATTCATAATAATGCTTCAAAATAACATGGAGATATGGTTGAAAGTACGCAAGAATTATTGGATTAGAACATTACCATAGTGAATCAAGGTAATCTAAACAAATAGTTAAAGTCACAAGAAACCTTACAAAGTGTTCCATTTGATACAGAACATACATTATTCAATCATCAAGAACCTCTTGTTACTTTAAAAGCTCTGAAACCCAAACATTTAATTTGAATTGAGGAAATCCCTCAAGACAATTTTTCTAGTTTTTTTCAACCAACCCAAAGATTGGTAAATAAACAAAGAAATTTCCAAAATCAACAACGTGTAAAATAGCCAAATTCAGGGAATGCTTTATAATCCAAGGATAAATAACCTATGTTATCAACTCAAGTAGTAAATCAAAACCAAACCATGGATCAAAAGGTATACACTCCCTATAGATCCACATGAAACTAGGGGCACATTCCACCCCAATAGCAATAAAAATAGGGGCACATTCCATCCCAATAGCAACAAAACCCGAGCACATTCCACCCCAATAAAAATAAAACTAGGGACACATTCCACCCCAACAATAATAAAACTAGGGGCACATTCCACTCAAAATAGAAACAAAACCAGGGGTATATTCCACCCCAAAAATAACAAAACTAGGGGCACATTCCATCCCAACATTAATAAAACTAGGGGTACATTCCACCCCAACATCATCTTATCCAATCCACAAATGCACCAAACATGCAAGAATGGAATTTTATGAAGGAAATTATCCAAATATTGGAGATGAATAATAGAGTCAAAAAGTACAAATTTGATGAGATATGCCCATATCCATTTGACTTATCTATTCTCAAAAACCCCTTTCCACCTCATTTTGAGGCACCCAAATTTGACAAATACAAAAGGAAAGGAGATCCATGTGAACATATACAAGCATTATTTATCTTATGTCAAGAGGTTGCTTATAGTAGTGATTACTTACTATGGCTAATTCTATGAAGTTTAGAGGGATAAGCTCTTGATTGGCTACTTAAACTACCCAAGGGATTAGTTGTGGATTAGAATGACTTATCAAAAAAGTTCATTAACCATTTCTCAAATAACATAGAACATGAATTGACCAATTTTAACTTATGTAAAGCCAAGAAGCATGATGGTGAAAGTATTACTACATATCTACAAAGGCGAAGAGCATTGGCAGGTCACTTTAAACATAATTTTCTAGACAAATAGTTGGTTGATATCTTTGCATAGAATTTTCATATTAAAGTTGTGTATAATCTACAGTTAGTTTATGCTAGCTCATTTGAATAAATTATTGAAAAAGGAGTGAAGATTTAGAAGGCTCTTATTGCTAGAGGCCTTGTTAATATTTTTGCACAAGGTCAAGTGTCTAATCAGACTAAATCACCATATCCTCAAAGAGTTATGTAGGATACACCTAAGGGATTTAATAAAAATAAAAACATGATTAGAAATGGGGTGATAGAAATAAGACATGTACAAATTGTACAGGCTATGCCTCCTCCAAATGTAAAATTAACTCCCTCAAATCCACTACCTACTTTGCAAAGATAACCTCCACAAAGGACATTTCATAAAAATTTTAGAGTCTTTAGCAAGCTAGGAGAATTAGTTAAAATAATGTTATAAAACCTCATTGTAGATAATTTTAATTATATGTCCAATATCAAGGCCATTTTATCAAGATCAACTAGAAATAGACTAGTAAAAAGAGAATGAATGGTGTAACTTTCATCATGTTGCTAGTCATGGTGCATATCATGGCATTCAATTGCAACATATTATTGAGGACTTCATTGAAAATGGTGAGCTAGAAATTAAGTTGGCCCTTAATTAGGACATAAATCAGGATATGGGAATCTATAAAGACCCCTCTTCTCAACATGGTCCACCACCACCAAGAAACAATCAAAATAGTCACAATCAAGGATAGAGGCAAAATCAAAACCAACAAGGTCAGAATCATAATGAGCATAATCAAGGTCATAATACCCACACTAATAATGTGGCTTATAATAATGTACCTTATGACTATAATAACACTATGGGATGCATTTTTTCAACCCATATTACCACTATTACTGTAACACCATGTGGCTAGTCTTATGTTCCTCAAAACATGAGACCTATCATTATAGGGTTAGCACCCTCTCCCCCTAGTAATATCATGTTGAGTTCACATCATCATGTTACTACTCCATTTGTATAGGTTACTAATCCTAAATAATAGTACCATTCTTCTAATTATAAAGGCTCCTTGTTGACCCAAAATTTTCACAATACTATTAATCACCCATAGGTCACCATCTCAGGCTCTTTGACTCACTCTTCTAATTATAATAACTCCTTGCTACCTCTAGATTGTGCAGTCATAACTAGATGCCCATGAGTTACCATTCAGTGTCCTTTGCCAACTTCTTTCCATAAACCCAATGAAAACACTGTGCCAATGATTCCAAAGATAAATACTATCCCAACAAAGACCAAACTAGTTCAATCCATAATTCAAATAACTTATAGTATAATGGATCAATTAGATAAAACCCCTATGTAAATTTCCATATTAGAACTTTTATGGACATCTAATGTCCATAGAGCCATCTTCAACAAACTTTTATAAGAGGCTATTATTCCTAATGATATAAACTTTGATCATTTCCAAAACCTAGTTGGATATTTTTCTTCATTTTGGCAAATCAAATTTGATCAAAAGGACATGTCCACCCTTGGCCCAAACCACAATAACCCACTACACATTGAGATAATCATTACAGATTATAAGATCAAGTAGGTTCTTATAGATAATGGTTCAAGGCTAAACATAATATCTATTAAATTGGTGTGATGATTGGGTTACATGATAAAGATATTCAACCAAAAACTATTACAATCAAGGCTTATGACAATGCTAAGAGGGAGTCATTCGGTATAATTTGGTTTCTAGTCATGGTTGGGTCTATTTCTCATCACACATTATTCCATATTGTGTATATTGAGCTTCCTTATAACATAATTCTTAGTCATCCTTGGATCCATGAAGTAAAAGTAGTTTCATCTACTCTTCACTAATGCCTTAATTTTCCCCATGATGAGATTGAGGTTACTATTCCCACTGATCAATAGCCATACCAATATTGTAAACATCTTAAAGAAAATTTTCATAATTACAACTATTGCCTAGGTTCTAAATTCATTGAAAAGAAGAACAAAGCCATCATTTCTCATCCATCTCTATCTAATTATATAGACCTTAGTGATCTAGCCTCCACTTCAACTGATCCATTTCCTATAGCTCTAGCCAAGAAGGTTATTATTATTAAAGATGCAATAATTTCCATGTACCATCTAAAAGATGTCCTCCATATTTAAAAATTACCAAAATCCCCTAAAACATTTGGTAAACCTAAAACTTCCTAAACTCCTAACAGACCCAATCAGATTTGGTAGCCAAAGAAGAGGCAACCAAAACCTCATGTCATTTTTGTACATACAATTACACCAAATAAATATCAAGAGGCTTTTACGAAAGGAGATTGGTTATATTTTAAGGGCCTTATGGATTGTTTTTAGAATCCAAAGTATCCTATCTCTAATAAAATAATGGATCATATTGACTATATAGGGTAAGGCCTTGGCTCACATGCACAAGGAATTTTAGAACCCTTATTAGCTAGAATTATCAATTGGAATCATGCTCTCATATTTAAACCACTAGATGATGACCTCATATCATTTGGTAGTGACTCTTTTGAAGTGACTAATAATGAGACTCTTAACTATGACACAATGTCCCATTATAGCCTTTTTGATGAGCTTGTTGAGTCAAATTTATTTGATTCAAATGCCATATTGACCATAACATAGTGGAGCTTCCCATCTTGAAGAAAAAATCCATCCTATTGGAGCTTCCCATCCTAAAGTAAAAAAACATCCTAGTGGTGATTCTCTTCCTAAAGCAAGGCATTATATCTTTACCATTAGTGTTTCCCATCCTGAAGCAAACCCTCACTATAACCTATGCCTTTTCCATCTTGAACTCATAGATTGGGATCAAAAAAAATTGGTCATATGCCTCGATGACTTTCAAAATGAAGAATCAATTATAGAATACATGGGCCTACGAGATGCATTCCCCATTAGTGATCATAAGTAGGGTTTTAATTTTTCATTAAATTCTTTTGCCTACTTTAGAGAGAAGGCAAACTTTCTTTTTCATAATAAAGAATAAACATAAAGATCTTTAGGTGAAAACCTCTTTGAGGCACTTATTGATTAGGGAAAAAGTAAAGAAAAAGACAAGCCTTTAAGTGAAAACCTATTTTAGGTGCTCCCAAGTGGAAATTTTTCTCATCCCCTTAGGACATAGAAATTCCATCTAGCCCAAGTTCTATATATAGTACAAGCATCTCTTCAAAATAATGTCAAATATTTTAGCATCTTTCTCTTGAGTTTCTAGAGGTTTTTGCTAATTGGCCTTTACCTGAGAAGGTAGATTCTAATTCTTCATATTATCTAGATCTTTGAGAGGAACAAAAAGAAGATATATTATAATAATATCATGAGCATACATTGCCTACAATTCTATAAATTGGATCCACACTCCTTATGGAGAGCACAACAAAAGTGACTTTGGGAACCCATGAGGATCCCAAAAAAGTTTATCTTAGAGCTTCCCTAACTGAGGTAGAACATGAACATATTATATACATTCTTAAGGATTCTATAGACATCTTTGCATGGGCATATTCTAACATGCTAGGCCTAGATCTAGATTTATTTGTGCATCATCTTGTTTTTCACCCTAATGCTAAACTAATCAAGCAAAAGTTGAGAAAGATGCATCCACGCATCACCCTTTTAGTTAAGGCCAAGTTAGAAAATTTATTAAGAGCCAATTTTATCAAACCACTGGACTACTCTAAATGGATTTCTAACATAGTTCCAGTAAGTAAAAAAACACTAGGCATACATGCTTATACTAATTTTCATGATATCAACAAAGCATGCCCCAAACATGATTTTCCTCTACCCAATATCGACATGATTATCAACTCAACTACTGGGTATGAGATGTTATCCTTAATGGATGGATTTTTTGGTTACAATAAGATCAAGATAGCCCTTGAAGATCAACATAAGACCACATTCACCACTCTATTGGGGACATTCTATTACCAATTCATGCCATTTTTTTGAATAATGCTAGAGCTACATATCAACATGTAATAACTATCATCTTCCATGACATGATGCATGACATTTTTTAGGACTATGTTGATGATATACTAGCAAAATAATGAACAAGAGCTGGACACCCTAACATTCTATGAAGAATATTTGAGAGGCTTCATACATATAAAGTTTGCTTGAATCCTAAGAAATGTGTCTTTGGAGTCACATCAGGAAAATTTCTAGGGTTCATTATATCAAAATGAGGGATTGAATTTGACCCTACAAAGGTCACCACTATTATGGAAATGCCTACACCAAATTATATTAAATAGTTGTGAGGTCTACAAGGAAAGGTCGAGTCTATATGCAAGTTCATTTCTCAATTGGTAGATAAGTACCACCCATTTACCCATATCTTAAAGAAGGGGATAACATTTTAGTGGGATGAATATTTTTAGGTAGCATTTTTAAAGCTTAAAACATACTTGGCCAATCCACTAGTTTTACAACCTTTGACACAAGGAAGGCCACTACTTCTTTATATATCAGCCACAAAACATGTATTGGGGGCACTTTTGGCTCAACATGATGATCATGGTAAATAACACATGGTTTATTATTTAAGCTACACATTGGTATCCTATGAACATAATTATATGCCTATTGAGAAGGCATGTTTAACTATGGTGTTCACCACTTAGAAATTATGACATTATATGCTAAATAACAAAACTATTATTATCACCAAGGTAGATCCTCTCAAGTTCCTCTCATCTAAAGTAGATCTTCAAGGATGGATGGCTAAATGGATTATGCTCTTAAGTGAGTTTGATATTGAGTACCAAAATCAAAAGTAAATCAAAGGACATTTTCTTATAGACCAACTTGTAAAATCTCCTATTAAGGCCACTCACCCCCTCAACTTTTACCTTTTATATGATTCTATCATGATGATAGAATAAGCATCAAAAGAACTTGAATGGTGGACACTATATTTTAATGGATCCTTCAAATCCCAAGGGTCTAGATCTGGCATATTTTAATCACACCATAGGGGGATTTGATCCCCAAAGCATTCCATATATAATTTTAGTGTATAAACAATATGGCCAAATATGAGGCATTGATTATAGGGCTCTATCTTGCCATACAATGGGACATTCAAAGCTTAAAAGTCTATGCAGATTTTTAGCTAATCATAACTTAGATAACTAATCAATATCAAATAAGATATGATAAACTTGTTCCTTACAATCAAATTATTGATAACCTTAAAACACATTTTAAATCTCTACAATTTGAGCAAGTTTCGTGAGTCAACAATAGATTTGCTAATGCCATGGCAACAATTGGTTCCATGATTTAAATGTATGATAGTGATAAAGAGTATCAGTTCCTAATTGAAAGTCTTCTTCAATTGACACATATTTTATTATATTTAGAGAGGAAATGCACCATTGTTGATCCTAATCCCTTACTTGAGATACCATGGTACCAAGATTTTTATAACTATTTTCATAGCCATGTATTTCCTACCAGCCTTTCCATTAACCAACAAAAACTATTTCTTCATCACTTAACATGTTATATCCTCCTTAGAAACACACTTTACTATAAAGGCTATGATGGAATGCTTCTTCATTTTTTATCTTTGGGAGATTCCAAGCTGACACTAAAGGAGGTTCATGAAGGAATGTGTGGGGCCCATACAAATGATGTAGTCTTAGCAAAGAAAATTCTTAAAATAAGCTATTATTAGCCCAAAATGGAGACAAATACTTTTAATTATGTAAAGAAGTGTGTTCCTTGTCAAAAATATGGAAAATTAATACATGCACCTTCCTTACCATTATAACTAATTACAACACCATGGTCATTCTCAACATGGGGTATTGATCTCATTGGGAAAACTAACCCAAAATCTTTAGATGGTCATAAGCACATTTTGACTACAACCAAGTAATTTACCAAGTGGATTGAGGCCATTCCTCTCACTTATATTATTGGGAAACAAATAGCCAAATTCATTTATTACCATATCATCTGTTAATATGGCATCCCAACCCATATTATATCTAATAATGGTAGATATTTTGTGAACCAAGAAGTGAAATCTCTTTATGAAAAATTCAAGATCAAGAACAAGAAATCTACTCCATATAACTTGCAAGGTAATGGACAAGCTGAGGCATCAAATAAAACCATTCTAGTGATCTTAAAAAATATTATCAATGATGTTGGTTGTAATTAGCATTTGCAACTTTTTCCTACCTTCTAGGCTTATAGAACCAATCATCTCACCCCAACTGGAGCTACTCCATACTCCCTTTTTGGCACTAAAGATATCATCCTGATCTATATTGAGATCCCATCATTAAGACTATCACTGGAGTACATTAAAGATGATGAAGACTATAGATCCTCATAGCTGCAATAACTAAAACTTCTTAATGATAAGTGATTGGTTGCCCTAGAAAACTTATAGGCCTATCAAAAATTATTATGGAGAAGCTACAAAAAATTCATTCTCCCTTAAGAATTTGAGATTGGTGACTTAGTTTTGAAAGATAACTAGAAGAAAATGAATGCTAAACCCAAAAATAAAGGTAAGTTTTATCCTAATTAGTTAGGATCATATATTGTCATAGTGAACTATGGACCAGGAGCATACCGACTGGCTAAACCTAATGGTGAAGAACTTTTATAGCCCATGAACATCATACACCTTAAGAGATTCTATGCATGAAAAACTTTGAACCATTGTCTATAAGACCCCTAACTTGGGGGAAACTTGTGTTGTCATAATTTTATCCCACCCTTTAATCTTACCTTGAACACATTTTATACTACCCTAGTCCACTTTTCATGAATCCTAATAGTAAAGGATTTGAACCCTTGGCACTTTGAACACATTCTTCATTCCTTTCTAGATTACTCTCTTCTAGAGGCATATTATTTGTTATGTCTAAGGCATGTTATAAGCTTGAATAATTTTTATCCCTTAACCAATTATGATCTTGATTATGTCTCATGAACATTATGAACATCTTTAGTAGCAGTTTTATAAAGTAGTTTAGCCAAGACTATTGTGTGCAGCTTCAGATAGGTAAATAGCCACATCTTCTTAGTTTAAATAGTTTCTACTCTTTCTTATTTTATCAAAAAACTTGCTCTTTCTGATTTGTGAGCATGGGCCATTATAGCTAGCTTAGCTATATTATTGCAACCTCTACTCTTAGGATGTGCATCTCCTCAACTAGATGGTCCCACCTTGTGCATATTTTATCCCAAAAGAACCAAAAACATTAGAAATACTTTGAAAATACCAAAAACATTAGAACATGATCCAAAAAAGAACAAAAACATTCTCTCATACTTCTATATAGTTGTACATTCTCATTCCACCATCTCACACTCTCACTATTTTGTGAGTAACTATTAAGTTTGAATGCTCTCACTATTTTATGAGTAACTAGTAAGTTTGAAAAATCTCACCATTTTTTGAGAAACTATTAATTTTGAATGCTCTTACCATTTTTCAAGCATAAAAACACCAAATCATTTCATCTTATCCCATGCACTTGCCATTTTACAAGGTCATTCTTTCTCATCTCATCAGCTTCTTGTTTGCCAGACCATTCTCTTTTGTTTGGCATATCTTCCATTTCTTCTATAATATTAATCATGTTGGTCTGATCATCATTTTTCTTCTATCCCATTTCCTAGAAAAACTACATTTAGCCTAAATTTCATGTTGGAACATGCCTCTATGGAACTATGTAGGCTGAATCCACTTATCTGATACATTTAGAGTCAGCTCAACCAAACCCTTTTTTTCTCTTCCCCCATTTCTTTTGTCATTATTCCTCTCTAATTAGGGAACAATTTTCATGTCATTTTTCTTTGTCATGATGTGGTGGAAATTAATGGCTCTACTTCATATGCATAAACATTTATCTTTAAACCACACTAACTAGGTTTGTGTTTGTGTGTGTTTATTTGAGTTTTCTTGGTGTTTTATTATGATTTTTCACCTCTCCTTTTATTTTTTCTCTCCTTTTCCTTAATTCTTGTCTCATCTTGTTCTTGTGTTTCCTTTATTATTTTTTGCTTATCTCTTTTGTGTTTCAGAACATCTTGATGATTCACATAGATCTCGATTATTTATATCTTGATCTTATGTTATTACATTATTCTTAGACCATTTTGTTTATTTGATTGTTGTTGGTGTCTTATTTTGCTATTTTATTTTGCTTTTCTCTTTTATGTTCAAGAATGCCTTGAAGGTCCACACGGATCTTGATTATTCATATCTTGGTCTCATGTCATTAAGACGTTCTTGCCTTTTTTTTTAACATTTTTGTTCCTACTTCAGATCATATCTTGATTTAAAGTTAGGTTCATTTATGTTTATCTTATTTGATGTCTTTGCTTTTTTGTTTAAATGTAAATCACTATAACTCTAGTTTTGGTCATTATTTTACCATTATCCTTAGCTATAGGTATTCACATTTGAACTGGCTCAGTGTAATTAGAATCTTATGTCATTGTAAGTTATTCATACTTATGATGCCTAATTTATTTTTCTATTGTAATCACTTTGTGCTCAAGTCTCAACATCTTAATGTCAACATCAGCTCTAATGAACGATTCTCAAGAAAACATTGCAAAACCTAGGCTCATAATATGAAATTAGGCATCTAGGTAACATGCATTTCAAGCTTTATTGTCTATGCTTAGACATGTATCTCTTCACATACATTATAATTCTAATCAATTCTTGGTCATTTTTCATCATTCTTCATTCCATTCTCTCCCAAACTTGGGTGAACTACATTGGCCTAAAGTTCATGTTAGAACATGAGCCCATGGAACTATGTAGGTAGTGCTCAATTTCTATTGAGGTCATTTTGGCTATCTCCATTTTTATTTTCATCTCTCTCATCACTTTTTGCATTTTCATATGCTTGGTTTTATATGGCTTTATAAGCCATTACACCATTACATGTATGTTTGCACCCACTCACTTTAACCCATCTTTTTTTTTTAATCCTTGAGCTATTTTTCTTGCCAATTGACCATGTTGGGGTAAAACATCTAAACCAAGTCTGAATCAAATTAACTTTACAAGGGAAAAATAATTCTTTATTCTTTATCCATGATCAAAATTTTCCCTACTAGGGAAAAAATATTTTATCATGATCAAATCTACTCTACTGGAGTACTTATTATATTCTCTTTGGATACCCCATTTTAGTGGTTCTTCCCTTCTTGAAGTAGAAGGTTCTCCCTTTTCCTCTAATTTAAAGCTGTTTACATTAAAGCCCATGATGGTAATATTTTAGTTGTAAATTATCTTAGGATTGATCAATGCCATAAATACATAGTTTGTACTCTCAAATTGACTATGTTTACAATGTGTCCCTTACATTTATGGATTGTATCTTTCCAATTCCCCCTATCTCTAGGGCCTATTATACCTATAATTATATTTTGATCATTGATGGGAATCACGTGTGCAAGCATTAGCTCATTTGGATGTGATCTATTCCATGGGTTAATCTCTCACTTTCTCTCTCTTTTTGAGACTTCATCCTTCTATTTCATCTTAGTATGTCCTCTCGAGGGGGCATCATGGGTCTATTCCAATTTCTTCTTGACAACTCTTTTCTTTGAAAAGATGTTTCTTCACCTGAATGTCTCACTATGCCTTCTCAAATAGGGGGAAAATGTAGACATCTAATTCATAACACCATTTGTGTTGAAATTATCAATCTTACTCGAATTGTACTCAAATGTACATTTTAGGTCAAAATCTATAAAACACCCTAAATGGTTCAAAATTGTCAATTACAAGTGTTAGTTTAGGTCAAAGTATCCCTAAATAGGGAAATGAATTTTATGGGCCAACTAACTTTGATTATATCATTTCAAGTCAAAATGATGATTTCACCATTTAGTGCTCTAGATCACTCTTCTCTTCAAATTCATTGGTACACATCACATACCTTTATTATTTTGTGTTGGAAACATCCTAAATGGAAATATGGTTCTGACACATCTAACACCACCTTCTAATTATTCTTGAGTCAAATTACAACTCATTAATATGAATTTTTGACCATTTTGATTAATTGAGGGCCCATTTTCAAATAATTGCACAAAAGTCGATTAGCCTTGTTTAACTACATCATTCGGTGACATCATTTATTGGGAAGACATCCCTAGGCCATAAATGCCACAAATATTAGGATTATGGGTTACCCATGCCTAGTTAATGCATCCCATGCCTCTTTAATGCCCCTTCTTCCAAGGTCATGATGAAGATAATTATAGATTTAATTCCAAATATTAGGATTATCCATAGCCACACATCTCAATCTTAAGATGGATAGTCATCGTTGATCCTAACCAATATCAAAAATCTATAAATAGAGAGGCCATGAAAATCATTTCTAAGCTATTTATGCGTAAATTTATTATGCTCAAATATCTTCAAAGCTTTAATATTGTAAAGTTATAATGCTAAATTATTTCTATAAAGCTTCATTGATAGTCTAGTTAGTGATTTAGAATTAAGATCCTAGGGTTTATGGAGTGTTCTTGAGGCATTGGAGTATCTTACCACCATTTTTGACAAAGACAAGGATGCTTGATCAAGGGAGAACATATTTTTGAGCCACATGGGCATGGTGAATCCATTTGGGAAGAAAATATGGTGTTGCTTTCTTTCATTTGTTTCTTACTATCCTTTGTAATTCCCATAGGAATATATAGGCTTGGTTAGTTAGTTATTTATACATGTTTCATTATTTATGGACTAATTCTTGACTAACTTGCTTTGTAATCCCCTCTATAATTACAACCCTACCATATCTCTCTATACATTACACTACACACTGAGTAAAAGAGCACTCATTTTTCCTATTTCAATTTTACAACATTATAACAGTCATAATTTAGGTTTGAATATGATTTATTACAAGTCTGATGCATACATTGTAAATATTTTCAATTAATACTCTATTTAGTAATTCTAGTTGCATCATCATAGATCACACATTCACTCTAGGAGGGAGAATTACTTTGGCTCGAGGTCCATTTGGGCTATGTAGGCAACACTCAGTTATAGGGGGTTTCTAAGGCTAGCTCTACCATACTTACTAACCCATTTTTATTCCCCTTTTTTATCTAATTTTTATCATATGTGTGCAAAATTTAGGGTTTTATATTTTGTATGCCTTTTGAATGACAACAAAACACAATTGTCAAAAATCAACACTTGTAGGTGATCACACAGACATAAATCTAAAAATTATTAATATAGTAAACTAGGACATGGCTATGGTGCATCTGCATTTTCTTCATCATACTTGACCCAACAAACTATATTACTATTTTTTATCATAACTCTATATAGGTCAATTTCACATAGTTCCAAGTTACATGAGCTTACACATTCAGATTTATTTCTATTTTAGGGATGTTTTTACATCCTTAGTCCTTTTACTATTTTATATTTTTATAAATTTGGATCATATATTGACTTTATTTAATTATTAGATCAATAATATTAGGATTTTTATTTCAATTATTCAATACCAATTAATCTAAATCTTATTAAATTAAAAAGGATTAAACATATATATATATAGGTCTATACAAAAGAATGATAAATGACCCAATATGTATAAATAATGTTGATATATATATACATATACATATACATACACATACAAACATATACATACATACATATATATATATATATATATATATATATATATATATATATATATGTATGTATGTATGTATGTACACACACATATATAAATATATACACATATACATTCATACATACACACACACATACACACACACACACACACACACACACACACACACACACACACACACACACACACACACACACACACACACACACACACACATGTATGTATTTATTTATTTATTTATTTATGTGTGTGTGTGTTTGTATACATACACACACACACACACACACACACACACACACACACACACACACACACACACACACACACACACACATGTATACATACATATATATACATAAATACATACAAGCATGCATTCATGCATGCATGCATACATACATACATACATACATACATACATACATACATACATATACATATATATATATATATATATATATATATATATATATATATATATATATATATGGGTCTATACAAAAGAATGATAAATGACCCAATATGTATAAATAATGTTGTTACATAGTTGAAAGTATTAAATATGATATGCATAACCTCAACAAGAAGATTTCCTTTAGGATTTTTTTTGTGATGTATTATATCTATGTATATGAATTTAGAGATCTCTTTAAATAAATTTATTTTAATTTTGTAAATTAATAAGGGAAATCAAAGCCTCTATTTGAATGGTGTCCTCCTTTGAGGATAACAAGGTCTAAGTTTCATTATATTTTTTAGTGATAAACACATGGTTCTTAAGTATAATATGATTCTAAGGTATATATCGCTTAGAATAGATATTTTTTTTGGACTTCATAAAGCCTATAGGAAAAAATTGATTAACTAACTAGGAATTTCTTGAAAACTGTATGGTTGTCAAAATTAATAGTGAACTATTGAATCCCTACATACTCCTTAAATATGCATCTCTTAGATTTTTTTTCTTGAGTATATAAATTATATAACATATATCGATGAATGCTCTTTTAACAAAAAAGAATAAAATTCACTTCCATGAATTACAACTAATCCTTGCATGATTAAATCTTTCTAGGTAGGGGTTACATGTAGTTTATAACATCTTAAAATAACCAAATTCCAATTAGAAGTGGAATTGTGGTATGATAATAAAATAATTTTTACATCTCTTATTCAACATAATGGGAATGTTCCATACAAACATGAAAGCAATCTTAAGGTTGAAAGGATAGAAAATAAAACATTATGGGAAGAATATTATAATAATGTAGTTTAAGTGTCTCATTAATAGGGTATTACAACTTCCTAAGCATTGGAAATATTATTAGACACACAAAGCTAATCACTTAGATAAATTTATAAACCAAATTTTTTAAACCATTGTCAATGGGAAAGATACCAAATAAGTACAAATACCATATGAAAAAGTAAAATTAGTTTACTAGTAAACAAAAAAAATGGTATCATATGAGGTGTGAAATAGGGGTCATAAAAAAAAATTATACAGCTCAAAGAAAATACTTTTGTTTGAAATGTGGAATGAGTAAATTTCTCAAAAATATTTTGAATGAAAAAAATAGTATATTTTTAGTGATATAAACAATACGTTAAGGCTTAAAATCCTTAGCCCTTCCTTACAAGCATAAATAGCTCAAAAATTAAGATTTTGACCTTGGCTTAAATAACTAGCTAATGGAGGGAACACTTACACCAATAACCCAACCAGTCATACACTTGTAGGCCCTCTACTAATGTCAAATCAGCTAAAACCATCTATACCATTGATTAAATTTATTGAATAAAGTAGATTATTTACCAAAAGGATAAAAGTTAGGGCATATATTTGGACCCAAAGGTAGGCCAATAACACACTCCAACTGATAATATTTCACCACTATTTGATTAAGACACATAGGCCTTATAGTATGGGCATAGTGGAAGTTGAGAAGTTTCACCACATTGTGGAAGTTGAATGGCACAAATTGCTACCATCATGTCAATTTTATAATAGTATTAAAAAGCTCCAAGATCTATATAACTATTTATGCCCCAAAGATAAGTCTTGAGAACATGATTAAATTTGTATCTATACATTGGTCAAGGGATGTATCTTATGTTGTGTATCACAAATCATACCTTATTCCTCAATAAATTAACACACATTTGTAACATTCAATTTTATGTATAAATAGTTACCTACATGGCCTATAGATGGTGGCCACCCCAAAAATTCATAAAGAACTATAGAAGAGGTGGAAGGGTGATCCATAGAATATATATCGTACATATTACATTTACAATATGGATAGGTCCCACCTATTTTTAAATATCTTATTGATATCAATTCAAAGAGACTATAGAGAGATTTAAATTAGGTAGTGAATAATGAAGGAGATGAACATGAAATATAAATCAAAGCAATGATAGTTAATTGCATAATAATAATCTCTCATTTTAATTTCATACACAAATGTCACAAGTACATATAGGCTATCAAGATCTTATAAAATAGGACATATCTATAACAATACTACCCATAATTCACTCACATATATATAGAATATATTGTTACAATAATATATCTAAATAATTAATAATATAACATATTAACCATAATAAAATAACTCATGTAAACACTTATTTACCAAATTAAATATCAATGTTAATACTAAACTCCAACATTCCCCCCTCCACTAATTTTTACATGATAAATAATATCTCATTCTTTGATTGTAGCATGCCACCTCTGTGTTCTCATGATTAGCTCTATTCTTACAAGTGGATTTCATGGGTGGATACAACCACCATCAAGACATGAATAAAGACCTATGATTCTACTCATCATCCACACTTGTATGTTGATGGTTTTCTTTGGAAACTACCAACAACCTTACACAATTGGTTCTCATAGGTTTACCAAAAACCTTACACAATTGGTTTTCCTAGTTTACCAAAAACCTTCAAATAATGATTATTTAAATACATATTATATTCAACATTCTACAATATTTCTTAAAAAAGGGGAGACATTCAAATACACACAAGTGAACATGAATACTCATATGTTCTTATTTCATACCACACTAAAAGATCTTAAAAAATAGAAATACAAATAACTAAAAAACACATGCCACTAAAGTAAAAGTGGCCCCATCACTAGTGGATAACAATAGGCTTGAATGGCCTCCTTCCTTTGATGCCTCAAAACTCCAACAAGTGAAGCTTCTTACTTAGCTAATGAAGTCAACATGTGTTTTGATGGTTCTTGTAGGTTCTCTATTAGTTAATTCCATATAAATTGGACCCCCGCTAATTTTAATGTTACATACAAGCTAAAATACATTTGTGAGGATTTTATTTTATAATTTTGACTTTACATGACATAGGAATTTTGACATAATGAATTAACATACAAAATGACTCTTTAATCATTTTATTTTTTTACAATATGACTAAATGACAATAACCTAAGAAAAACTTTTAGTATTAAAAAATTATTAAATATTACATTTTGATTCAACCTACGATGTGGCTTATTACAATACCTATAATACCTAAAATTTAATGAATGATTCTTTTGATGACAAAAAGACACACTTATACAAAATTTATACCATGTGACTAAAATGTTATAATAATACATATGCTAGTTATTCTAACCATAAACTATAAAATAATGAACCAAAAATATAATATAAAAAAATTAAATGACTCAATGTTAACTGACCTATATAGAAGCACGATCTTGATGTAGATTTTCCTTGAGTTAAAGTGAATGAGGATTAACATTCACAATTATAAATTCCACATAAATTTGTGACAATAGGACAACATGAATCATAACTAAAGACCACTAGAAACATGTTGATGTAGGTGATAGAGTAGAGTTAATGCATGTATAATTCTGATTAAGCATACAAGACTGAGAATTGTTGAATCCAAGTTATTGTTAGATATTTATTAGAAATATTGGAATAAAATCATTTGATGGATAAGGATAGTAATTCCATGAATTAAAGATCAAACATGAGTTTTTCCACATGAGATCTACAACCAATCTAAGTGTGGATATCCACTGGTGACTAGATCAACTCATGAAATAGACAATAAGCTCACCAATTTTGTAGATAAAGGTACATATATTAACATATTTTAAGTGGAATCATACTATCATGTATAAATTTATTGAAATAATCTAGAATAGTCAAATGTAAAACTAAATTTGTAATAATATTCTTTATTTGTTCCTTTACAAACTTGGCAAAATGAAAGGATAAACGACACACAAATATATTAGATTGTCAATTGTAAAATATAATTTTCTCAATTATATTTTAAAATAATTTTCATAAGCTCAGCCTTGTAATAGATAATTTGTGTGTAGGCTTTTATAGATTCTTGAAACTAAAATATTTGAATAGATCCTTTATGCACACCAAATGAAAAAAAATAAATATGATCCACCACTAAATTATTAAAAGATAAATTCCTTTGCATAGAACTTTCATCCATTAACTAGGTTAGACAAGAATTTTAATGTATCTTCCCTACATAATGTCTCATAGATCCATTAAAGACTTTGATCAGACTAATTTGATATAATGATATTAATTGAAAGAGCTTCAACTCATGTAGTGAATAATGGAGGAGATGAACATGAAATGTACATTAGATCAATGATAATAAAACATAGAATAATAATAATCTCTCACTATTATTTCATACATGAATGTCACAAGTACATATAGGCTATCAAGATCCTATAAACTAGAAGATAACTATAACAATACTTTCCGCAATTCACTCACAAAACTATATACAAAATATATTTTTACAACAATAAATTAAAATAACTGACAATATAACCTATTAACCATAATAAAACCACTCATTGAAATACTTAATTACCAAAGTGAATACCAATTTAAAGACTCAAATCCAACACTTATTTCAAAATATTTTCTATAAAATTAATTACCTTAGTTAGAGTAAGGGATAGACAAATTTTATTTTAGTAGATATATTCTACCTCTCATAGACTGTGTACAACTAAGAGTCCCTTGATAACTTTATCTAATATTCAAATTTATTTGTAACACATTTGATGTATTTATATAAGTGTGTGAATTGTCTAAATTAAGCATTATATATATATTAATTTTTTATTTGATTCATCTAAATTTAGTTGTTTTAAAGGTTGCCTCTTGCAAGATATCCAACATTTTGTCTTTAGATTTTTAGGGAAGCATATGAGTCATTTTTTTATAATTAAGTCATTAAAATATATTTTACTCACTCTTTTTGGTATATATTTACATTTAATTTATGCATTTTACTAACATTATCGTTCTCTATGTTATGGGTAAGTGCAAAGAGTTAGGGGATAATTCTATGGACATTTTAGGTAATGAAATTATATTAATAAATAATGTGATCACATTATTTAAATTATGACTAAATAATTACCAAGACATAACATGATTATGTTAATAGATAATGTGATCATGTTATTGTAAAAATAATAAAATAATTGTATTACTATTGTTTTGCATGTTAAAGAAATGAACATGTAGATGGAGTGAATTTTGGTTAAAAATTAATGTGATCACATTAATAATAACATTATTGCATTATTGATAATTTTATCACATTCTTATTAGTTTTCACATAAAATCATGTGGGGTTTGCACACAAAGGCAACCTTGGATAGAAACTTATATTTAATATTACAAATTCTAAGTATAAGTTTACATTGTACTTTAAATTTATTTTTAGTAAACATAAGAATTAAGGGTCACTCAACATCTGATAGAGTTGGTCTCATAACTACATGCCTTAAGAAGTGGAAAATAGTTCTTTCAAAATTTAATCTAGTCAGTACTTAGGCATTTTCAAGGTCTCAGTATTAAACCTAAGGATTTCAGGATAATTTTTGCAATTGATAACCATTTTTGGTAAACATATAGTTACTTTTTAGGTTTTTGTGCTTTCTAGATTGATTCTTAGCATTTTTATGAGTCTTAAGTTTATAAAAATTGAATTTTTTAAACCACTCACTTTGAAATTGATGAAAAGTGGTGTGATTAGGGTAGCATAAGTCACATTGATGACCTGCACACATCAAATGACCACTTTGTGTTAATTTCACTTGTTCATCATCCCTCCATCATCCCTGATCACTTCTTACTCATGCATCATCACCCCTAATCACTATCTCATCATTATTAATTATCCCTAATCACTCCCTCATTAAACCTCATTATCCTTAGTCATCTCTAATAAGTCCCTCATCATCCCTGATTACTCCCTCATTGACCCTTACTATCCCTCATTATCCCTAATCACTCACTCCTCATCCCTCATCATCCATCATCAATCCCTAATTAATGTTCACCATCCCTCATCATCTTTAATTATTCCCTCATCATCCCTAATCACTCCATCATTTGATCTCACCATCTCTCATTATCCATAATCACTCCTTCATTGGCTATCACCATCCTTAATCACCAATTCATCATCCCTAATCACTCTCTCCTCATCCCTCATCATCCATAACCACTACCTTATTTACCCTCACCATTCCTCATCATTTATAAGCATTAACTCATTACCCCTAATCACTCCATCATTGACCCTCACCATCCTTCATCATCCCTAATCACTTCTTCATCATATGTCATCATCTCTAATCACTCATTCCTCATCCCTCATCACCCCTAATCACTCCCTCATTAATCCTCACCATCCCTCATCATCCTTAATCACTCCCTCATCCTCCCTAATCACTCCCTCATTAAACCTCACCATCCATCATCATCCCTCATCATCCCTATTGACTTCCTCATCATCTATACTCAATTATTCCTCATCCTTAATCACTCCATCCAATACCTTGATGGTGGTATTTTTTTGGGGTTTAATAATGTTAGGAGCTACAAGTGGATATTTGAATGCTAGCATAAAATATAAGACAGTGATCAAAATGATATGGAATAAAATTTGAAACATAAATATTTAACACCTATGAAAAAACATGGGCCTATTATAAATGATGTAATTCAAAATTGAAAATATTCTAGAAAAAGAGAAGCCAGTAAAACCACCATAACACCAAAAATGGGTAGTAAATACATGAGGATCACCAAGGTATGTGATTTATTGAAACCAATCAATTGCTTTCCATATGAAGACATTTTATGATCAAAATAATTACATTGAAGGCCTTCTATTTATATGTATATTTATTAAGTCATCATAATAGAGAGTGGAAAATAAATTTCAAATGATTAGAATAAGTAATATAAAATTGGAAAGTGGTGATTAATTCATAACTTCAATATTCAATCCAATGAAGAGTGTCACACTATGATCTATCTACTTACACATCTCAAGAAGTGGGTATAAGTTATCTAGAAGTATAAAAGGTAAGTATATAATAAATTATGAACCTAATGATATGGTCATTACTAAAAATATCTCTACTTCCCCAAACAAGAAATTATATGAATTAAAAATATTATTTCATTAATAAATATAGATTAATGGTGAGCCAATACACTTTATCATTTCCAATAGAAGTCATAAGAATTTAATTTTTCCTAAAAAATATTTTCATAAATTTAACTTGAAATTTATACATCATCCATAACCATATGCTAGTGTATGGTCTTGTGTAATCCTTGAGAAATGGATCACCTATTAGTGTCACTTGGTGTACAAAATAAAAAAATTTAAAGATCCAATCCTTTGTGGCATCTCACCATTAGAGGTGTGTGATGTTTTACATGTGGTCAACCATATATTTACCATTGACATGTAGTCTATGAAGTAGATCCATGAAATGTTGTGATAGATTATCATGATCTAAAATACCATATCATAGTTAGTTCATAAGATTTTAGTCATTAGTGTCAAGAAGTCAAAGAATCTTGTTAGTTCTAATAATAAGTATACTCTTTATGGTAATAAGTAAATGTAATAACATCCTTATATCACCATATCATAGTGTGGTTTATCCAACAATAAAAAATAAAAAATAATTAGACCATAAACTAGATGAATATAAGGATATCCTTTAGTCACCTAAATAAATTCCTACATGTTGTACACTAAACAATACTATTAATTTTATCCTTTAACTACTTATGCCTCAAACCTATTTATACAACATATCATTTCTATAGAATGTATAGAGCAAGTGGTATATCCATGAAATCATGGATAATGGACACATCATGCCCAAAGCATTACCTTGCAAAAGCCCAATTATGTTTGTGCCAAAGTTGTGAATCAATTAAAAAATATTAACAAGATTAAAGTGAAGAAATATTATCCTCATTTAAATATCAAGGCATTTTTATACCATATCCATGGTGTATAAGTCTTTTCCAAAATTGATCTTAAGTTTGGATATCATCATATTCATGTTAAACCTCTAGACATTTGGAATATAATCTTAAAAACAAAGGAAGGATTGATTGACTAGTTAGTTATGACTTTTAGGTTAACTCATTTAACAAATTCATTTATTTAAATATGTTTAATGATATCCTTAGGCCCTTTACCTATTCCATTTTTTCAATCTACCTTGATGACATCTTAATCTTTAGTAAACATGGGATGAACATCTACACCATGTTAAACTCGTGTTTCAAATTTTTCAAAAACATATTTTTATGATAATATGAATAAATGTTGTTTTTTCA
This sequence comes from Torreya grandis, assembly GCA_037957365.1. Taxonomy (NCBI): domain Eukaryota; kingdom Viridiplantae; phylum Streptophyta; class Pinopsida; order Cupressales; family Taxaceae; genus Torreya; species Torreya grandis. The sequence continues at coordinate 1,150,777 of JARHVA010000850.1, read as the reverse complement.
TTCAAGAGATAAAATATTTGGGACACAATACACATACAAGGAGTGCATGTATAAACCTGACCAAGATTCAATTCATACAGGAATGAGAATCACTAAATAACTTTGTACTTGATTCAAATCTTCTTAGAATTAAAAAATTATACAAGATATTTGTGTTTAATTTTTATCTTTTGAACCAAACTATCAAAGGTAGAACTGAATAAAGTTTCATCTAGTCAGCTACGCAACAAATATAATTCGATGAACTAAAATTTAGACTCTATTTTATGTCAGTATTTATGTTACTTGACTATATATTTGGAAGATCATCCAATTAATTCAATATTAAAATTGACTATCATAAATGGGTATTGACAACACAAGTCCTAGAAAAGAATTAATTTCTATTATAATTGATTAAACAACACATGATTGGAATCAAGATATATTTAGAGTAAATACTAAATTTAGATGATGAGGGAGTGATTAGGGATGGTGAGGGATGGTGAGGGTCAATGAGGGAGTGATTGGTGATGATGAAGGATGAAGAAAGATTTATTAGGGATTATTATGGATGAGGAGAGAGTTACTAGGGATGATTAGGTATGGTTATAATAAATGGAGTGATTAGGGATGATAAGATCAAGTGATTAGAGATGATGAGAGATAATAAAAGATCAATGACAAAGTGATTAGGGATGAATAAGGAGTGAATAGGGATGATGAAGATATTAGGGATGATGAGGGATGAGGAAATAATGATTAGGGATCATTAAGGATGGGGAGGTAGTTATTATGGATGATGAGGGATAGTGAGGGTTAATGGAGTAGTGATTATAGATGATAAGGGAATGATTAGAGATGACTAATGATAGTGAGGGTTAATTAGGGAGTGATTAGGGATAATGAGGAATGATGAGTGAGTGATTAGGGGTAATGAGGGATGAGTAGGAAGTGATCAAGGATAAGGGAGAGATGATGAATAAATGAAATTAACACAAAAGTGATTGTTTGATGTGTGTAGGACATTAATATGACCTGCACTACCCCAATCACACCACTTTTGATAAGTTTTAAAGTGATTAGTTTTCAAAATTCATGATTGAAAAACCTATGACTCTTATAAATTCCAAAAATCAATCCAAAAGGCATAAAAACCTTTAAAATGACTATATGTTTACCAAAAATGGATATCAATTGCAAAAGTTATGTACTATAATCCTAGGTTTAATACTTAGACCCTAAAAATACCTAAGTATTGACCAAATTGGATTTTAAAAATCTATTTGATACATCATAAGGTAGGAAACTATAAGACCAAATATATTAGATGTTGAGTGACCCTAATTTATTATATTTAATAAAAGAAATTTAAGTTATAAGAAAATAAATGTAATAATATAAATACAAACTTATACCTAACATTTATGGTAATAAATATAAGCTTCTAGATAAAGTTGCCTTCATGTGTAACTCCCACATAATTTTATGCACAAAATAATAGGAACACGATCATGTTATAGATAATTTGATTGATTTATTAATAATTTGATTTCATTACTTGTTAACAAACATTCACTCCATTTACATGTTATTTACTTTAATGTTCAAAAAAATAGTAACACAATTGTATTATTATTTTTAAAATAATGTGATCACATTATATATTAATGTGATCATTTTATACATTAATTCAATTATTAATTATGAATTTAAATTCAATTCCCATTCTTTTTGGTTAGGGAATGTCTTGGATTCCTGATCCAAAGGCTTAGTCTATCAATGTACAACTGAGTTTTGAGAGTTATGATTAAAAAACAAAATTTAAATTTTATTTCCACATACAATAATAATTTCAATATGAAAATTTAAAAACTTAATACCATCATAATTATAATTCTCTCCTCTTTCTAAAAATATTATTTTTATAATTTTTGGACTAATTTAAGGTTTTAAACTATGTTTATTTTTAACTATACCCTTTTTAGGCCACTACATGCTATAAACATACATGCATATACATGTTCATGTAATTTTTATTTCGTTGATCCAATTAAAAAACAAGTTATATGGTCACAAACTAGGCCTAATTCTACACACATTTAAGAAAAATGATTTTTCATTTTTTTAAGGTAGTTAGGCATGTCACACGGATGGCTATCCTTTTTTTTGTTAGTTTTCAAGATCTATTTACTTGTAAAATTCATAAAAAAAAGTATTTAGTGAAAAAAATATAGGTCACAAGATAGAAGATATTATCTATTTTTTCCAAAGGTTTTAAAATAATATTAAAAGCTTCTCAAAAATGGTACACTACACGACCATCTATCTACTATGTTTTATAAAAAATAGGAGTTCCTCTTCAAATTTTAAATGTTTTACCTATTTATACTTAACCATTTTTAATAAAATTATTATTTTTAAAACTAGACTCAAAATTCTACATTTCATGTTCTTACACCATCTTCAAATTTAGAGTGTAGATATCTCAAATTATCTACATAAGTTCAAATTTATAAAAATTTAAGAAAATCATGTCCATGGGTAAGCCATTTTTTTCCTCTAACTTTGTGCACTTACCCTTATTATAAAAATTATTGTTTCAAATTTTAATTAGAATAAGGAGCCAAAAAAATTATCCTAGAGTGCATCCTATAACTAGGTCCCACATTTCAAGATTTCCCTAAATCTATTGATCTATGTTGGGCATCATTAAAATATGTGTTTAGGCATTGAAAATATTTTTTTTGTCATGTTAAATAGGACCCCAACCCACTATGTTCTGAGTTATAAAATTTTTCAATATTTTGGTGAAATTATTGACTATTTTGATATTATATGACAAATTTATTCCCCTGATGAATCCACTTGAAAATATAACCTAGATGGCTTATGATAAGGACACATACTAGATTTATACTTTAAACAAAATCTAGTCAATAGTTAGAAAATGAACTACTACCATAAAGGAAAGATGTGAGAGGTAGATTTGTTTTAACAAACCCATCTCCTACATAGTTACCTCCACATTGTATTCTAATAATAAATTCCCCTTAAAGGATACTCATGGCCTATAAAAACTATCTCCCTAGGCAATATCGTTTTCCCCATTAAAATTATAATAGCTATTTGAATATAATAATATGGACCAATATTCCCCTTGTTGTTCTCAAATCCCTTTCATATTTTAAAGATGAGAACCAATCCACAAACATAAATCACATATAAGATGTTGATAATCTATGTTTTATAAACCAAATTAACCATCAAGATGTAAATTTTATATTTATTATAGCCTCATTCAAAGGGAAATTCTTAGATTTATATAGGTGTCTACCTCCTAGATCTTTGAAGTCCTAGGATGACCTAGGTGAAAAATGTATAAACAGTTTAGGGAGAGGGGAGATAATTTGTCCCTATTTTAAAAATTGATGACCATAAAAGATATGATACATAGCCCATACCTAATTTAAATATAAGGTAAAAAAGTAATTGGAAAATAATTCCTTTGTAGGCATGTCTATAGTTTGATTGGAGACTAGAGAGAGTTTACCTTGGAAATCAAATAAAGTAAATTAATGGATGTGTAATGCTCTAGCTATATGATTCTCTCTCCCTAACTAGATATAAGGAGGTTGGAAGGATGTGGGCTATACCCCACTTCTATATATTTTCACTTACTATAGCATTCTTTTATTTTATTAAATCTCTCAAATTGAACATAGTTAATATAATTTAATCTATGGGATCCTATACCCTCCTTAAGGCTTTGAAATGATCATCCAAGAAAAAATATTTTCATAAAAACTAGAAATATATCCCCTAGACTAGCCATACCATTATTTCTAGAGATAAAATACCTAATATATCCTTCCAATGTGTTGCCAACTCCTCTGATCACCCTAATACCTAAGTCTTCTATGTATAATTTATAGATTAACACTTTAAATTAAATTGATGATGTGAATACTATAATTGGATCCTTTTCAAATGAACTAGTGGACATTAAAATAAAACAAGACCAGTCAGCCCAAGTTTATTATGCTCCTCCACCACCTGGATATTTTATGCATCCTTATAGTTATATCCCCATCTCCATCTTAGTTACCCCCCATAAAATTTAAATGCTACAAAAGTTAACCCAACCAATCTAAAATATAATACCAAGGAGATACCTACCCACTAAGGCTCCTCCATTAAAATTAAGTCATTAGTTATTGTATAGAATAGCATGGTGGAGGCATAAAACTAATGGTTTCATCTTTGTGCCATGCCTCATGATTCTAATTATTATCCTATTGGTAACAAAAAAAGCTTTAATGGTCTAGAATGTCATGTACAAACCCCTTATCGAAGAGAAAGAACCCATGGCACCCTAAAAACTAACCTAAAACTTAGTATTATGGGTTAAATATGATCAACATGAAATTAAAAACAATAATCCAACTAGAGGAAAGAATTAGTTCTAGTCTGAGTATGAAACCTTCTCAAAGAAAAGAAAGCTATATAGAATCATAGCGAGACCACCTTTGATAAATTCTCTAACTATAGAGGAATCTATGAAGCCTAATTTTTAATTTTAAAGTTAAAAAGGAATATCCCTAATATTATAAGTGAAACAACCAATAATAGTAACTCCTAAGCCTTGTTGACTAAAAATGATTACCTTATGGTGGAAAATCTAAAATGGGATTGGATGACTTTTACCCTAGAAAAACAAGCGGTCATTGAACCACTTAAAGGAATAATTGAAAATGGTAACAACTAATGTTTCTCTAGGAAGTTATATCTATACCATGCATTATTTACTTATTTCATAAGATACTAAAGAAACATATAATATTGGAAAAGTCAAAGGATAAAAGAGATTTTTATTATAGTAAGTCACTCACCCTAACTCCTACCATTTGTCAAGAAGGAGAAGGGTTAAGCTCTAATAAATTTTATCATTTTATATGGGGATTAATGGTTGTAAAATACATGATAGGTTGTAGTGTTAGAAACACAAGATGCTTGAGAAAGTATAAAAATCCCTAGGTGTTTCATATATTCTAAAATAAAGAGGTGTTACTTAACTAGTCAAAACCTCGATTCCTATTGTGGGCATAATCAATGATCATGAATGCCCTAGTTGTTAAGCACGGAATATAATGAGAGGGGGGGTGAATTAGTATATTATATATCTTATAAAACTTTCCTCTTTATCGAATTCCACTTAATCAAACATTCAAGATATGCAATAAAACTCAAACAATAAACATCACACAAGATAGAGAGAGACACCAAATATAACATAGAAACCCAATGTGGGAAAAACCACAAAGAATCAATCTCAAATATATTCATGAGAAAAAACCCATAGGAGCACCATACCCTTTTTCCAAGTATAAACCTCAGCTACAATTCGTGAGCACCAACCCACAGGAGCTTCAAACCCCTTTGTCAAACACCAACCCAGCACCTATTTGTGAGCAACAACCCACAAGAGCACCAAACCCTTTGCCAAGCACCAACCTAGCACCTATTCATGGGCACCAACCCATAGGAGCACTAACCCCTTTGTGTATACCACACACCTATCTCTCAATGTTGCTATCTCAACAAATGATAGATCAATACAACATCTCCTTCCTCTCTCTCACCTTTGCTCTTATAAGCTAGATATAACAAATACAATTCATATTCATCTCTCACAATTGCTCTTCTAAGCTAGATATTACAATATCAAATCAACCTCTCACTTCCACATTATAAATGACTACTCAAGACTTTATTTATAGCTTTCCAAATGACCTTTGGCCTTCCCCCTTTGTGACCTTTCAATCCTCATGGAAAATGGCACCAATCTTGGATGACCCTTCATATCCAAGCATTTGAAAAGTCATGTAGTGACCCTTCATGACCAAAAACGTCCTTCCCACTTTTATCCTTATCTTTGGTGACTTTTCGTATTCCTTAAAGTGTCCCTTCATGAGAAATTCACCATTTACTCTTTTGTCTTCACTTGGTGGCTCTTGGTATTCCCCAAGATGACTCTTCATGGGAAAATGCATCCCATCCTTCTTTTGTCTTTATCCCATGGCACTTCAATTTCTCCATGGGCCCTTCTTTTGTCTCATATGCAACCAAAAATATATTCGTTAATATTATATAAATATTAACTCATATTAGCCAAGATATGTTTATTATCAACAACATTAAATTCAATGGGGCCTTTATCACCAATAATGCTAAACCTTTGACATCAATGACAATATTTCCAACAATCTCCCCCTTTGTCATTGATGGCAACCTCAATCCTGAAATTGCCACATCATGTCACTTGCACATACTGTCATCTGAAAACATATAGTAACTCCCCCTTACTGTAGTAACCTGTACTTATTTTTTGCACCTATACCTATACTTGTTATTGTCCCCCTTTGACATCAATGGCAAAGGGCCTACCTAGAGCTAACACTTAGCTCCCCCTCACTTGATGTTGAACATCAATGGTAGGAAGTAATAGAAATTACTCCCAACTCCTCTCACTAATCTTTGAGAAGATATCTGATTTTACCTATCCTTTGAGAATCTGCAATCAACTCATTTGAATATTTTATTCTAGTCTCACAACCTTATGTATGAAACTTTAAGGTGTATCCTTGATCACATATTTGCTTTACACTCAATAGATTATGCTTATAAAACATTCTTAGTCTTGGTTCTACCATTATCCAAAATTAAAATACCTTTTCTAGCTATCCTAGTAGTGGTTTTATCTTTGAATCTCTCTATACCACCATTGATCTTATTTACTCTTATCTCCTGTCATATGCCTCGAACATCCACTATCAAAGAACCATGGCTAATCTTTATCTCTTACATGAAAATTTGTTTGCACCAACATAAAATATTCAAGTTGTTTCTTCTGCCATGAACATGAATGAACCTTCTTCCTAATGAATGGAGCTTTGAAACTTTGATCCTTCTTGATTGAATCTGCATGAGTATCCTTTTCTTTCTCTCTAAAACTGTTAGCTCTTTTTCAACATTCTAATTTCTTATGACCATAATCTTTTGAAACACTACATATGCAAGAATCATTCTAATAGCCTCAAACCATAATACTGATGCAAAATTTTATTCAAAAATATATTCCCTCAAAAGATATACAAATTAATCTGCCAACTCACCTTCTTATCATGTAGCATAGCCAAGACCCAATAGCATCCACCATGCTTCAATTTTCTTAAAAAGTGTCTCCTTGAAGCCTAGAAGAGACACCCCCACACAATAGGGTTCTAGAAATAAATCTTAGGAGATTCCCACATCTCCTCTATTTATTCCTTGATCTTCTTGTGTTTTTATTTTAGAATCCGTTTAAGCATGTCTAACCTTTTTGACCTACTAACCTTATCATTTATGATGTTTTTCTTTTTCTCAACTTTTACAACTATCTTATCTTGACAAATTTCATGCTCAAATGTAACAAGAGATTCTACACAATCCTTCTTATCTGATTCTTTATCTACTATAGCAAGTAATTCATTTTCATTCTTGAAATCAACCTGATCAACCTTTACTATTTTAGGTCTCCAAAACTAAATTTGTCTTTTCTCATATTTTCTAGGGTCTCTATATCCTTTGACATACCTTGAATATCTCTTTACTTTATTTTGACATAATCTAGCAATATTTCCAACCTCATGACAACAAAAGCAAACAATATTTCTCATACCTTTTTCTTGAATGTGACTGAGATCTCCATTTGACTAATTTCTTCTCCTCATACAATTTCTTGCCCTATGACCAACATGATGACAAATAAAACGACCATGAAAAGAATTTGAAAACTTGAAAGCATTGGGCTACTTGATTGACTTCTTTGATTTGCCTTCAAAACTTGCATCCTTCTTTCCTTAGACTGATATTTCATGATCTTTTTCAACCTTGATTATAAGCTTCTCATGATTATCCTTTAAAGAGCCTAAATCAACCTTTAACTGATTACACTCTTCTTCTTTTGATGTTAAAATTGAAGTTACAACCTCTAACTGATTCTTAAGATCTTGAATAAATATCTTATTTTCTTTTACTTCTATAGCCAACTTAGAATCCAAGATACACACCTATTCTTTAAGAGCTTCAACCATAGATTTCAATTCTTGATTCTCCTTCTTTAGCTGCTTGGCCATCTGTGCTTTTCCTTGATCTACCTTCAAGCTATTAAACCCTTTCTGAAGGAACCTGCTCTGATACCAATTATTAAGCATGAAATATACTGAGAGTGGGGGGTGAATCATTATATTATATATCTTATAAAACTTTCCTCTTTATCAAATTCCACTTAATCAAACATTCAAGATATGCAATAAAACTCAAACAATAAACATCACACAAGATAGAGAGAGACACTAGATATAACATGGAAACCCAATGTGGGAAAAACCACAGAGAATTAATCTCAAATATATTCATGAGAACAAACCCACAGGAGCACCATACCCCTTTGCCAAGTACAAACCTCAGCTAAAATTCATGAACACCAACCCACAGGAGCTTTAAACCCCTTTGCTGAGCACCAACCTAGCACCTATTTGTGAGCACCAACCCACAAGAGCACCAACCCCTTTACTAAGCACCAACCCAACACCTATTCATGATCACCAACCCATAGGAGCACCAACCCCTTTGTGTATACCACACACCTATATCTCAATGTTGCTATCTCAACAAATGATAGGTCAATACAACATCTCCTTCCTCTCTCTCACTGTTGCTCTTTTAAGCTAAATATAACAAATACAATTCATATTCATCTCTCACAATTACTCTTCTAAGCTAGATATTATAATATCAAATCAACCTCTCACTTCCATATTACAAATGGCTACTCAAGCCTTTATTTATATCTTTCCAAATGACCTTTGGCCTTCCCCCTTTGTGACCTTTCAATCCTCATGGAAAATGGCATCAATCTTGGATGACCCTTCATATCCAAGCATTTGAAAAGTCATGTGGTCACCCTTCATGACCAAAAACGTCCTTCCCACTTTTGTCCTTATCTTTGGTGACTTTTCATATTCCTTAAAGTGTCCCTTCATGATAAATTCTCCCTTCACTCTTTTTTCTTCACTTGGTGACTCCTGGTATTCCCCAAGATGACTCTTCATGGGAAAATGCATCCCATCCTTCTTTTGTCTTTATCCCATGGCTCTTCGACTTCTCCATGGGCCCTTATTTTGTCTCATATGCAACCAAAAATATATTCATTAATATTAAATAAATATTAACTCATATTAGCCAAGATATATATATTATCAACAACATTAAATGCAATGGGGCATTTATCACCAATAATGTTAAACCTTTGACATCAATGACAATATTTCCAACACTAGTATCATAGTACCTCAATAAATATATATCATTTAAATTATTCATATTTTAAATTTATGTTTGCCTATATAATTCATTACCAAAATCAAAGGATATTTATCCTTGGACAAAACACAAATGTTGCTCAAGACTAGGTATGGGGCCAAGGTCTAAATAGATATACAACCTAGAGTTATATATCATGTATAATGTCTTGAAATATAATCCTTATGATCTAATGATATGATAATATCTAATGAGGTTATTTTAGTCTCTAGCACAAATGATAAAATCACTAAGACCCCAAATAAATATTTGAATTAATGGGTCATACTCGATGGGAAGGAGACCCATATGAATCTTATAAGGATAAATGAATGAGAAATTATTGCATCCATTAGAAAGGTAATATAATTCCTTAAATAATGAAAAATAAGGAGGATGATATCCTAAGTTGTGATAGAGTATTAAATCTCTACTTTGATTGGGACAAATGTAAAAATAGAGCAAACACTAGAATGGATTTATACTCCTTGTATGGAAGTAAGACTATGAGTTCATACTAGTTATAATTTAGTTATATTAATAATGTTTTGAATATTAAGCTCTTGCACTAGGTCTAAAAAATTTGAGAATAAACAAGTTAAATTTATCCATATATTTTGAGACACTAAATTTATAGGAAAATGGAGGTAGTCCCCATGTGAGACCAAAAATACCATGCCAAGATATTACAAGCATAGAATTTAGAAAATATTGGAAATATTTTTTGCAATCAACCTTATAGATATACATCAAGTAGATAATTTTAAATCTAATAAAATAGTAGTATAAGGATCCCAATTTTTCCCCTCCACCTATATCCTCAAGAATAAAAGTCACATCAAATTCCTTTTTTGGCCTTTGGCACTCCATAATGATAAACACTAAAAAGTGTTTGGTAATGATTAGTAAATATTTAAATTTTATGTAGTTGGGGGTTGATTTATACAATTTAAGTAAGCCTAATATCCAATAATAATATGAATACTAGATCCATTAGTTGAAGAGGAATGATTTTCCAAAGAGCTTGGTCACCATTGAGAGTATGTTTATCCTAGATGACCAACTAAGAGGAGGAAAAGGGAACATGACATTCATCCATGAATATTTCAAGTATTTCCATATCTCCCAAATAAATATGTTTTAATTATGAAATATTTTTACTCCTAAGTAGGATAAACCATTTGTAGATATCTATAATAGGTTTAAAGACATCATTGTTTAGGACTACGATGACTTGAAAGGCTATAACAGAGATACCATCTAGCACATCATAGAAAATTTCCCCAAATCAAAGTCTTTCATATATAAATAAAGACTAGTGAGCCCTAATATTAAACCTCTTATGAGGAAGGAACTATCAAATTTATGTTGTCTAACACACCCCCTTATTTTGATAAATTAGGGAACCCTCTTTAAAGTTACTCAAATTCAAGGTTCCCAAAGTTTTGATCTCTCCTTGATCAATGTCTTTATTTTAGAATCCTTGAATTTATGTTTCTCCCTAGTTTTGTCATGTGTCCAATGTATTAATAATGTTATTTTACCTATTAAGATCCCTTGTGACTTCTAAGTTTAAGCACATTTAAGTCTTTGTCACATCCTAAGTAGAACAATGTGATTTCACACTTGGAATATATTTATTACACCAAATTTATAATCTATATATTTGGACTTATTTTGAAGCTATCAGAGTCTCAGTCTCCTAGAATCACAATTTATTAGAGTCTTATGTGGCACCTTGTAAATATCCATCAATGAGAAGGTGAGTTGTATGTGATTGTGTGACTTTTTCATGGATTTTTTGTAGGTTGAGTGACTAAAATCAAAATGTGATGCATGGGTCTAGCCATTAGAATGGTTAGTCTCCTAGACCTAATATATATTTTAGATATTAGAATATATTAACCAATTAGAACATTCCCACTATTAGAGCTATCAATCACCCAAATCTAATAGAGATATTAGAGCCTAGGAGAGACCAACTAGGTGAGTATGTATTACATGACCCTGATGACTAGAGATAACAAAAAATGACCAATCAGATGGCCCTAATGTTAGATTTATTAGTCTCATAGCCTTGATAACTATGTTAGAGCCTAAGAGAGCCTAAACAAATGAAATGATGTCATGTAACTCACTATGAGAGCTATTATTCTCTCAAACCTTACAAAGATGTCAAATCCTAGGAGAGACTAACCTAACATATTAGTTGGAGGAGATGGCTCTCCATCCATCACTCTCTTCTTAGACTTGGTGTTATAAAAAATTAAATTACTTGATTTATATACCACCTCACTTTTATTCTACCAAGAAATCCATTATCTTCCCATTTTAAGAGGATAGACTCATCCTACACTTTTGTTGCTTATTATTATGCTTCTCCTCCTTGTGTAGATGGTTCACTTGGCTACCCTTGATAAGATGCTACACTTTATACCATTAGATCCTGATTAAGGAATTCATTTGGATAAGTAGTCTAGTTTTGGGGCTAATTAAAAGGATAAACCCACCCATATTCCTACACTAAGTTATTTTGTATAGGTACAATTTCCTTTGAGGTACTAGCAACATTTGGGTTATGATTATTGTATATCCTAGCATGAGTGACTTAACCTTGGGCTTGTACATTACCTTGATAAAGCTACCTAGGAGGTTGATAAGGCTGATTGTATGGCTAATAAGGTCTAAAATTATGGACTTACTACCTCTTCAAGGTAACTAATTGATTTCCTAATCTTTGAACTAGTGCTTTTGTCCCATGAAGCTCATTGGTAGGGGTAACAGGGGTGATTTTAGTCTATTTACTATTGGAATAGGTGTTAGAGTAAGATAAATAGGTGGTTATATAGAGGTGGGAAATTATGGGAAAAGTGGCAAGGGAGGCCTTGGGGAAATTTTCCTAGCTTGTATGAGGAAATTATCATCTCTAATAGTAATACCATAGGCATCAAGAAGGGATGTAACCCCCATGAATTGAATCATCACTATTATATCACTATTTAGAGACCTAAAATAATATAATAAAGTAGTATTATGGGTATGTTTTATTAGCCATGGGATTCTTTCCCATTTTTATTGAAATATAAAATTGAAATCCACCATATAATCATGTGGATCTCTCTTGATGGTGGCTAGTTGTTCTATGAGTGAAAGTTGGTCACTCTTATCCTCAAATTTTTGGCACATTTTTCCTCCCAACTCACCCCAATTATGGATTATACCTAGTTTTAGACATCTGTAACATTGGATATCTCTCCCATTCAAGGATGAATCTATAATACTCATAGCTACATTGTCCTAGGTGACATGATGAACTAAACAAATGTTTTAAACATCCTAAATGTGCTTAATAGGTTTTGTGGAGTTCTCACATGTGAATTATGGGATGTTCTTTAGGGTTAAAATAGGTATGTCATCATATTTTTATAGATATAATGTGTTTCTTTTGGGAAACAATGTGAAAATATGGATCAAATCTCCCTCTTGGACTAAGAAATCTACCAAAAAGAGGTATTGATTGGGCCCTATGAAATTTTTTCCTAGAACCTATATTTTCATTTAGTATATTATGGTGTTATTTTTATTATTATTCTAGAATTAAAATATAGATAAAAAAACTTAAAGTTATTACCTATAATATAATACCTTATCTCCTTTGGCATGAAATTGAAGGACTAATATGAAATTGGAAATGGTTGGAATCACCAGGTGCCTTTGAAATGTATTAAATATACTACAACTTGCTAATGATAACACCAAATACTCAAATTAATCCTTATAACTCTATATAAATGTCCCCACCAAGAATTCCATGAACTATTGTCACATTGAAGTGTACCCTACCAGGTCTTAATACTTTCTTCAACAAACACAATGGAAACATTCCTAGGTTGTGGGTGACATATAGCAGGAGTGAATCTATAAATAAGGCTAGATACTTTTCAAACCATAGTGATACTAATTTAATATCAATATATAACCATAAAACCTATGCTAACAAATCCTAATCTTAGCTACAACTATGTTTTTATCATGAAAATGGAGAAGAAAGAAGCTGAAAACTAAAAATAAGGTGATGCACCAAGTTTTAATATATCTTCCACTTGATATAACATCAAAATAACAAACTTTAAAATATTGTTTTTATATGCACACTCTCACAAAATCACTATAATAGAGGTATAATTAAAGGACTAGCTTACATAAGAGTTATATTGTCTACAATTTCCTTACAAATGAGCCAAAAGAGACTAATGAACATCTACAATTGATCTCAAACTAAGAAAAAGAGATTAAATAACATAATATAAAATTGAAATTCTAAAATACATAGTGAAATAGTAAGGAAAGAGAGGAAAAATTATTATTTTATTAACAATTCAAGTCCTAAGCCAACATTATAGGTCTTTAATTGAGTAGTCTTATTATACCCAAGTGGACAAATTTAAAATTAGGCATTTCCATCCAATTTTATAATAAAAATAAAACAAGATAGGAGAATAAACACTACTATGATTCATAAATATAGTTGTTACATGATAATTTCAGCCTATTCAAGAGAAAAACAAGTGGAAATAGGAACATTAAGATCTCTTCAATGCCTTCATACATTCCACTCTAATGTATCTCATGGAAGATGGATGTATAAGTGGAGGAGAGGGATTAATTGATACTAGTTTTGTCATTTGGAGTGATTTATCATAGTGAATATGCTCCTATAAGGTTTCTCCACTTGATAAAATCATGTATTAATTTATTTCACTCACCCATGTATTCACACTTTCATGTTAAAGCCCTCTACATGGTTGACTTATACATATGCCTCCTACACCACTTGGAGTTATTGATGAATTAGGATGACCATCACTCCACCTCATGGAGGGATTTACATCTCTCTAGCATTATTTTCAACATCTCAAGTAAATCTTAATTACCATTGAACTCCATTATTCATAGCCTTAAAGGAATAGTCAAGAGACATATCTAATGTACTTATCATGTTTGAGGCATGATGGAGTTGAAATATTTGAAATCAGCCTTAGATCCTATTAGGAGGCCTCTTAGAGAAGCCTATAATCTTGAATCATCATCACATCTACCTAAAATAGTCCTTTAAGAAGTAAGAAACATACATTTGTATTTTTAACAATCATATTTGATCTTTTCATTTAGTTTGTAGACTAATAGTCAATTGGTTAGATTCCAAGATTTGCATCTCATGTATCTTTTGGTCTATAGTATTCTTCAATACAACTACATGCCTTCGTGTGGAAACTTTCTCTATACTAAATATAACTTTTAAAATAGGTTGTAGGCCTACATCCTTCATGACTATGTTTAAAGCTTCTTCAACCTATAACTATCATGCTCAAAAGAATTCATGAGCATGAGAAACCTGTTTCTATACTTACAACCTTTGTGAGATCTCTTACTTAGAAGGATACATGGAACTTTGTATCACCTTCAAAAGTATCTCATGAGTTTGTAGACATACTTGACAACTCAAGACTCATTTCTCATTCTTGTCATCATGAAGTGATATTGAAGACTTCATCACCATCTTGTATATATTCATTGGTAAGTCCTTTAACTTCATGGAATATACATGTAGGGGTTTGATTTGGGCTAGGATAAAACTTTTCCATATTGATTATAAATTTATAAGAGTCTTGAGGTAAAATTGTATTCACATATCTCACAACATTTTTAACCACTAACATAAGCTAGAAAAAGGCTCTAGAAATTTTCAAGAGGTATTTTAACTCATTTTGAAACTAGAATAGTCATTTCCATTTTAACACAAATTTGTCATGATTTACAACTACTAGAAGAGGTCATACTTCCCCTAGGATCATATTCTAAATACCTTGATGAATTTAAGGAGGTTTAAACTATAATCTTCTTCTTATAATTGAATTATTAATTGAAGAAATGTAACTTCACATAGACCTTATCCTTCTTGTTTAATAACCTCATCTCAAGACCTCATGCTTTGGAAAATTACAACATCATAACTCTAGGTGAAATCTTCTTGAATCCTCTTTTGTCAAAACTTGAAGACCTTATACATGTCTTTTTCACCCTTTCCAACATCAATATTGACTTTTTAATATCTTTAAGAAGCATATGGATTAATCTTAAATCTTGGTCAATAATAGATCTTACTCATAGCCTACAACTTTTAATCTTGCTAACTTTATCTACAAATTACACCATCACCATGCTAAAATAGTCATGGAAACATTTCTTTGTCTTGTATATCTCCAATAAAATATTTAATAACGTTTTTATCATCCCTTGAGGTCATGAAAACCATGAAACTTACTTAGAAACCTTGTATGGATATAGCTTGGGCCTGAATGATAGCCCATTGGCATTGACAACTTACTTATCACTAAAACCTCATAAACCTATCAATTATGTCCTTGATCTTACACAAGGTCATGCTTTCAATCATGGAAATCTAATTAATCTACCTTATCCTTGTAACATCACTTAATTTATAAGTTTCCTAAAGAGTCTTTAGTATTACTTTTAACTTGTAGACTTGTCAATATTGTAAACTCTTGCTCCCTTTGTATGTAGACCTATTAGGTAATTGCAACATTATCAATCTAAACCATATACCTACAAGTTATTATAAATACAAAGACATATTTTCACTTTGTTGTCTCACCAAAAAGCTCATTAATCTTAACCCAACTACCTACAACTTGATTTAATTAAAATTTTAATATTCCTTTAGAGTCTTTTGATGGTGATAAAGAGTTTTCTAATGGAATCCTCTATTTTGAGATGGTAATTTTTAGACATTGTGTAGATCCAATCAATATTATAGATCCTAGTTCTTATCTTGTAGGCTTATTGAGGATCATCATCATTATGTTTGTCTCCTTGTTGATCATGAAACCTCTCTTGAATACTATAGGTATCACTGCATTCTTTTAGGTACATGTCTCAACACCCATTAGGTCTTTATTCTTCATCTTCACAATAATTTATAGGCCTAAAAGTCTTCTTGAGACCATCTAGAAGGCTTATAATAAGTGTAAAGTATCATAACTATTTTTTATACCTATGTGAGTGTCTCCCAATCTTGAAACTTATTATATCCCTAATAAAGAATTGTTAGAAGTGTTGGAGAGCTATCATGATATTGTCATGATGGTGTCATGGAGGTTCTCTGATGAGTAGATGAATATCCTTGATAGTATATGTGATAATTACAAAGTGTGTAATGTTATTTTTCTTGTATGACAAAGTGTGTAATGTGTTTATTCTAGTGTGATTTATGTATAGGTGGTTAATCTTTGATATTGGCATAGCTTGAGAGGATCAAGGATGAGTATGGAGGATTGATCACATGAATGTGGTCCTATAAGATTTGATCCATGCTTTAAGATATTATGTACACAAATGGAATTCATTTGGTTGATCATAGTTTACATCTAGACACTTTGGGTCTAGTGGAAAAAAATATGAGTTCACAATTTGATGATGTCGCCATTACCATATGGGAAATAGTCAATGGGATTTATTCATATGGTTGTGATCATTTTATTCCTTATTTATTATCTATCAAATATAAATTCATGTATAAAATCATGATCAAATTTATGAGGGTACAAAGTTGGCCTCTCAATCAAATTTCACTATTTTCTCATTCGTAGCCAAATTTGCAAAGTGGTCAGAAAGAGCTAAGTAAGCATGTTTATGAGGTCAACATTCACACATGTGGATGTTTCAAGATAAGGCGATTATATGGGTTTTTTCATCCTTAGACTTAGTTTATTTTTCATAATTTATAGATCATGAAATTTATTGTATCAAAAGATATGCATATGCAAAGTTGGGCTCCCAAGTAGATTGATTGTGTTTTCCAATACTTGCCAATTTTGCAGTATGGCAGAAAGAGTCAAGAGAGCACTTTCAAGGTTTTATATCTTTCACATGTGAAAGTGTCAATAAAATATGATCATATGGGTTTGTTTAATTTTGAGTATAAATGTTTTGTGATAAGTTTGAGATCATGTGCTAAAGTGTGGTAAAAGTTATGGATGATCAAGGTTGTCCTCTTAAGCAGATTTGGAAATGGTTGGCTTTGTGATAAAAGTTTATAATAAAGCATGTTCTTGACATTATATCTCACATGAATGAGAGTTAAAGTAGTAGTGGATTACATGGTTGGATTCCCATATGGAAGGATATCATCTGGTCTAAATTTGAGATCCTATAAGTAAGTGAAATAAAAGTTATTTAGGTGAAAAAATGGTTACTCATGTATACTGATAGGGTCCTCATACTTAGTCATTTTTAAAGGTGTAAAAAATTGATCAAGATCGATAGTGAATGAATGTTCCAAGGAGTTAGTATGAAACAAGATGAGGATAGGTACATGAAATTTAACATCTAAGAAAAGGTATATGGTAATGATCCAACATCTAGTGGATGATCATATAGTTTGATCAATACTGAGCATTAATCGATAGGAACTTTGTCTATATGTAGATATCGATGAAATGCATTAACATTTTAAGAGGACATGAGATGATGTCAATGTGATATATGTTTAACATTTGGATTAGGTGGTTTATGAATTAATGCTCAAACATTATTGATGGTGTGAGATCAATAGTAATTAGAGAGTCCATGACATTTGAACATAATGTTCTAAGTTTAAATATGACCATTTGCATTTCAAATATTTGAATTTTACATAGGAAAAACAAGAGCTTTATATTTTGATCATATATTTTGATAGAAGATGAATTTTCTCATGAAGTAAAAATGAAAGTGGTAGAGAAATATATGACAGATCCATTTAACCTAATTTTAAGATCTTAAAGTATGTACAATTATATTTATGAGGCTCTAAAGTTGACTATGTTATGTATATGTTCTGCAAGTGACCCAAGAAGGATAATTGAGATTATATTAGTGTTATTTTGACATCTCATGATGACTTAACTATTAGAACATGTTTTAGACTCCATGAAGATAATATTCATGGTTTTTATATTTGTGATCAATCTATATTGAGTATGAACAATGATTAAAAAGTTGATTATGTGCTCATTCATGGTGACTGTATGCATAAGGTCTATGTTTGAGTTTTTTGAGCATACACATAGGTGAACTAAGTTGAATATGATATTTTAAGGATGTTAAAGGGGATATAAGGAGTGGAACTATTTATTTTCAAAGTGGTTTTATGTTTTTGTTTTGCTTGAGGAAGTGCTAATGGGTGAATATGTTTCTATGAGATCTATAAGAGTTATAAATGCCTTATTTAAAAGGTGTAGCTACTTAAGGGAAACACATAGATGATATGGATGACCTATATAGTTTTTATTGAGCCTTATATTCATATGATAGATGTATTAAGGTTTAATACATGCCTAATGGCTGACAAAGATGTCATTGATCAAAAAAATTCTACAAATAGTAGAACTAAAGATGTTAGGTTCTAGACTTGTAAGTTAGAGCAAAAGGAGTGATAAAAAAGAAGCTTGTGTGTGTGTTTTGTATATCAAAGGAGGGGTAGAGTTATCTAAGGATGTGTTGAATAATAGAATATATTTAGGACTATTGGTACGACTTGTTGTTCATAATTTTTTTGAGAGAATAGAGAGCTTCTCTCTTATTTGAGTGTGAGTGAAGGTGAAGAGAGATGTGTTGAGGTCCATCATTAGGTGTTGTTGACATTCGCTCATAGGTGGAAGTGTTTCATAGGCGATGTTTTGGTATCCCATAATCTAAGGTGATTATAGCCTCCTTAAAAGGCAACACTTTCTAAAAGGTCTAGTTGTTGTTGTAGCTTAGTTAGATAGGTGTGGTAGTACCTTGTGGGATTGGTGTCTCACTAAATAGGGATTGTAGTTTGTTGATTAGTTATATCTAGTATAAATTAGATCTTGTTATATATGAAATTAGTCCAATTATAGGCTATACTAGGTTTTATTCCCTAAGAGTGTTTCCCATGTATGTCATATGTTATGTGATTGATCTCACATTGTCTCTCTTGCCTATTGCTTTGAATGATATGTATGCTTCATGAATCCTTGTGGTATCTGGTTAAGTAATTATAATGATCAAAATTAAAGTTTGGATTATTTGGGCTCACTAATTAATCCCCTCATCTTAGTGATTTTACCTCTAATAATTAGTATTATATCAAGGTCCTTTGGTAAATATTAACATATTGAAGGTGATCCAAGGTACAATAGTGAGTCAGAATGTGCAAGGTGGTTTATCTACTAAGAAAGCACTAATGTTCAATGGATCTAATTATGCATTTTAGAGTGATAGGATGAAGACCTATATTATTTCCCTTGGGTTTGATGTATGGCAATCTATTTTATATTGTTATATTTCTCTTGTTATTCCTTTATCTAGTTTTATAGACAAGAAGTTGTTTGAGAACAATTCGAAGGTAATGAATGACATCACTTGTGGTCGTATAGAAACTAAGTTCACTAAAGTAATTAATTTCACATCAGCCAATGAAATATGGGATAAATTGAAGACTATATTTGAAGGAGATTAAAATACTAAGCTTGCTAAGTTGTAGACTCACAAAAGGCAATTTGGAAGTATTAAGATTAACAAAGAAGATACGGTGGCATCCTTTTTATAGAGATTTGATGAGATTGTGAACATCATCATAGGTCTTGGAGATAACCTTGAAGATAATACTATTGTCTAAAAGGTATTAAGGTCTTTATGCCCAAAGTTTGATCTAAAAGTATTTTCTATAGAAGAGAGTCATGACCTTACTCTATTAAAGATGGATCAATTGCATAACACCCTTACTACCTATGAGATGAGGAATAATGATGATATACCAACAAAGAATAAAGTTTCATTCATGATAGAGATGAAACATAAGAAGAGGTTACAAGGTAAGAAATCCAAATATTATGACATATCTGACATTGATGATGATGAACTAATTTCTTTGATTACTAGGAAATTCAACATTGGCTCAGGAAAGTATAAGGGTAAACTACCCTTCAAATGTTTTAACCATGGAGAGATAGGAAATTTTTCTTAAAATTACCCTCATAAGCATGATAATAAATATGATGAATAACATGTTGAAGTACAAGATGAAGTAAAGAAGACATACATGAAGAAAGGATTTAGGAAGTATAACAATAAGAAGAGATCCTTCAAGAACAAGAAGAGTCTTTACACCAAAGAAGATTTTAGATCATCAAATAAGAGTAAAGATAGTGACTCAGAATATGATCATGAAGATAATGGTTCTACTAAAGATGAATCTCTATTCATGTTTGAGGAAGGAATTTGGTCACAATAAAAGGAGTATACTTGGAGTGATTTAGAGGATGATGAAGATGAGGTGGATTGTGAGACTATTTTAATGAATGCTCTTGAAGAACTAAAGATTGAGAAGAAGATCAATAAGAAGATGAAATATAAGATCAAGGACTATGAGGAGTAATTTAGTGTGTTTGAGGCAAGATTAAATGGAGATGCCAAGGACCATGAAGATATGATCAAGCATCTCAGTTATTAATTGAAAATTTTATCTACAAGCCTAAAAGCTAAAGAAGATGAATTTTCAAGGTATGTTTCTGACAATGAATCTTTGAAATCAAAGCTAGAAAATATAGCTAATAATGTGAAGACATTTATGATATTTGAAAAGAGAACATGCGATCTAGATAATATTTTGAGTGGTCAAAATCATGTTAGTAATAGAACTAGTCTTAGATATGAATAAGAGAAAAAGACTAACTTAAAACAAGATGAAGACTAATGTGAACTAGGACAATCATACTTTGTAGACAAATCATTAGACAAGGAATGAAGGTAATGATAGAGTAAAGACAAATCAAGCCACATATACAAATTCCATGAGGTATGCAAGATTTAATAGTTACTATTATACATGTAATCAATTTGGTCATAGGGATAGATAGTGTAAGAGACCTATTAGAAATGAATTTGCATGGGATTATGATGGGGGCCATCATTCAAAAGATGTGAATAGAATCAAGTGATTTAATTATCTTGATATGGGAAACTTTTAAAATCATTATCCACATAAGATTAGAAAAGGTGAGTCCTCTTTAAGAAGGGGATGTTGTTTTGTTTGTCATGACATAAGACACACTAAAAAATTATGTGCAAATAATTTAAGGTAAGATACATTTCTTGTAAAATATATGGTGTGCTAAAATTGTGAATAAATAGGTCACATTGCTAGGTTATGCAAGTAACGACATACAAGACAAAGTATATTTAACTAGGATGCTAGAGTTAAAAAAAGAATACAAGTTAACACATGGAAGCCAAAGGTGAAAAGTGTGAGTCATGATGAGATTGTAGGTCAAATTAATCTACTTTCTATGGTGGAAAAGGAATTTGAATTTAAAGAGTATTAAGAGGTTTCATTGTCTACTCATATTGAGAATGAAGATGTCAAACTTAAAGAGAAGAATAAGGTGTTGGTTGAGGCTAGTCTTGAGGTATGTATGGATCCTAGTGAACATCCTATTATTGATGAGCATGTATCATGTAAAGAATATCAATTGTTTGTGCCTAATGATGACGTTTCAAGCTATAAGGAAGATTATTCAGATGAAAAGGTATGTAATAAATCTATTTTATCTCCATATAATGTCAATTAAATCATATAAGAAAAGGATAATGTTTTAGTGGATGAGGAATTTATTTCTCCTAAGCCAAAGAAGAAGAAGAAAAATAACTAAAAATATTAGATGAGAAAGGAGAAGGTGGAATATGATGAGGATCTATTTTTTTTTAGAGCATTAAGGTGTAGAAGGTGTCTCTATCTATACTCCTTAAGAGACTCATTTCAATGGAG
This sequence comes from Torreya grandis, assembly GCA_037957365.1. NCBI lineage: Eukaryota > Viridiplantae > Streptophyta > Pinopsida > Cupressales > Taxaceae > Torreya > Torreya grandis. Next base: position 1,128,540 of record JARHVA010000850.1, on the reverse strand, counting down.
AATAAAATTTATGTGTTTAAGTTGATAATGCTAATTAGAGAAGGTCTTTGGTTAAGCGAGAACAACAAGTTCATGAGTTTATTTTAGAGGTTTGTGAAGGAGTTATAGTATAGAGTTAGAATGGGTGGTTCCAAGTGTCTTAATGAGATTGATGAAAATATCAATAAGTGTTTGGTGTTCATAAAGGTGTGTGAATTTATTTGTGGTGTGATCCAGATGTTTTATAGGTTTGAAGGTTTATATGTGCCAATTGAGGATTTTTTGAGTGCTCTTAGTTTTCTCTATTTTTGGTTCAAGGATAAACATGCCTAAACTGGGTTATAGTATGTATGGATTCCCAAATGTATGGAATCTAAAAATTTTGTCCATAAATTTGTGATTGTTTTTTCCAGGTGTGCAAGAAGTTTTAGAGGTGTGCATTAATCACAAGGAGGTTTGTTGACCCTGCTTGTATTAAGATTCTAGGGTTTTTAGACTATGATATAAAATAGTTATGCCTTATGAGTTAAGGTATAAGGATTATTAATTTTTTTAATGGTCCAAATGGATGGTCAAATAAATCTTCATAGAGTTTTTAAGGTTTTTGGTTATCTAGTTATTAATGTTTTTGTCCATATGAAGGGTTAATTGGCTAGTAGGTCTATGAAGGAATTATGCTACATAGAATGATCTTGGTGATGAAAATTGATGTGATTGAGGGGGCATATAAGAGTGATCCAAATATGGAGTTTTAGGTCTTGAATATGTGTTTACTAAAAAGTATGGGCTCTGCAAGTTTCAGGTAGGGATATAAGGAGGTTATATAGGCCTAGTTTAAATAAGAGTGATTTTTGATTCGTTTATCCAATAGAGAAAGGTATGATTATATAAAGGTATGTTATTAGGTTATTTTAGTGCATTTTTCTTATTTTTTATAGTGTAGATGCAATGTTGGTGGTCATGGAAGTATCTTGAGATAGAAGGCTAGTAAGCCTACAAGGTGGTTCTTCATGGTGTGGAGATATGCAGATGCTTAGAGGATGCAATTTCTCAAAGTTATTAGGGGGAATCCTTCTAAAATTTTTATTGGTTAATTACATCAAGATTTATATTATTTTTTTTATCTTTCTTAATTAGTTTTAGTACTTGATTGAAGAGAATTTTGACATGGAGCAAGAGGAAGTTGTCAAGACAAGAAGAGGTAGGCTCAAGGTAAGGGGGACTTTGTATCATCTTTATAAGATGGGCCTTCCCTATTTTGATAGTATTTTTAGGTCCTAAATATTATTGTGTGCCCACTTTTTCATTTTGTTAAAGGGGGATAAAATTCATGTTGGGAAGAAAGATCCAATCGGGGGTGTGTTTTGAAGAGAGAGAAGGTAAGCTATATATTGTTATATTGATGGGTGTTGACATCAATGACAAAGGGGGAGATTGTCATAGATTTGTCATGATGATATCATTATGGTGTCATGGAGGTTTTATAGTGAGTGGTTGAATAGCCTTGATAGTCTATGTGACAATGACAAAGTGTGCAATGTGCTTGTTCTTGTATGACAAAGTGTGTAATCTATTTATTCTAGTATGCTTTATGTATGGGTGGCTAATATTCAGTATTGACATAGCTTGAGAGGATCAAGGATGAGTATGGAGGATTGAGAATGTGAAAGGTTTCATATAATATTTGATCCATGCTTTGAGAGATTATATACACAAATGGAATTCATCTGGTTGATCATAGTTTTCATCTAGACACTTTGGGTCTAGTGGTAGAAAATATGAGTTAGTAGTTTGATAACATCACTATTGCCATGTAGGAAGGAGTCAAGGGAATTTGGTTATATGGTTTGATTACTATAGTAACTTATTTTTATGTGAAAAATATCAATTCATGCATCAAAGTGTGGTAAAATTTATGAGGGTGAAAAGTTGGCTTCTCAGTCAGATTGCACTATTTTCCCATACCTAGCCAAATTTGCAAAATGGATAGAAAGAGCTGAGTAAGCATGTTTATGATGTTAGAATTCACATGTGTGGATGTTTTAGGAGAAGGTGATCATATGGTTTTGTTCATTCTTGGACTTAGTTTACTTTTTCTCATTTCTAAATCATGAGAGGTAGGGCATCAAAAGATATGCATATGCAAAGTTGGGATCCCAAGCATATTGATTATGTTTTTCAATACTTAGCCAAATTTTACAGTATGGTAGAAAGAGTTTAGTGAGAAATTTTAAGGTTTTATATCTTGCACATGTGAAGGTGTCAATAAAATCTAATCATATGGGTTTGTTTAGTTCTAAGCATAGATGTTACGTGTTAAGTTTGAGATCATGCACTAAAGTACAACAAAAGTTATGGATGATCAAAGTTGGCCTCTCAAGTAGATTTGGACATGGTTAGATCTATGATAGACATTTATAAGAGGGAATATTAATGATGTTATATATCACATACATGAGAGTTATAGGATTAGTAGATAACATGGTTAGATTATCCTATGAAAGTAAATAATCTATCTAAAATTGATATCCTAAAAGTAATCATAGTAGAAGTTATTCAGGTGCAAAAATGGCTACTCATGCATATTGACAGGGTCCCCATAGTCATTTTGAAGGTGTTAAAGCTTGATCAACATAGATGGTGTGTGAGTGCTCTAAGGAGTCAAGATATATCAAGATGATAAAAAGTGCATGATGTTTGACATCTGAACAAAGGTATAGGATAATGATCTAATGACTAGTGGATGATCATACAGTTTGATCAAGGGTGAGCATTGATTGATAAAAAACCTTACTGATTCATAGAGATTGATAGAGCACATTAAGTAAAAATTCTGAGAGGACATGAGATGAGGTCAACATGATAGATGTTTAAAATTTGGTTATGGTGGTATATGCATTAAAGATTAAATAAGATCGATGGTGTGGGATTGATCTTGAGCTGAGAGTTCATGAGATTCAAAAATAGTGTTCAAAGTTTAAATGTAACGATTTTCATTTCAAATATTTGAATTTTACATAGGAAAAAATTAAGCTCTATATTTTAATCATATCTTTAGATAGAATACAAATTTACTCTTGCAGTAAAATGTAAAGTGGTATAGGACTCCATGGAACTTCCATTAAACCTAATTTGAAGATTTGAAAGTGTATACATACCTAGTTAAGAATCTCCAAAGTTGATTGTGTTTTTGTATATGTTCTACAAGTGACCCAAGAAGGATTTTTGAGCTTTTGTTGTTGTTATTTCAATGTATCATGATGACTTATCTATTGGAACATGCTGTAGACTCCATGCAGATTCTTTGTGTGGTTTTTGAAATTGTGATAAATTTATTTCAGGTATGAACAATGCTTAAAAATTTGATTGTGTTTTTGTTCATGGTGGTTGTGTGTATAAGGTCTATGTTTGAGTTATTTGAGCATATGTAGAGGTCAGCTAAGTTTATTGTGATCTTTTGAGGATGTTTTAGGGGATATAAGGAGTGGAAATATGTAATTTTATAGTTATCTTGTGTTATTTTTTTGCTTGAGGGAGTGATAATGGGTGAATAGGTCTCCATGAGACCTTTAAGAGCTACAAGTGCCTTGTTTAAAAGGTGTAGTTGCTAAAGGGTGACCCATAGATGCTATGTCAAACCTATTTAAATTTTATTGAGCCTTATCATCATATGATATATGTCTTAAGGTTTAAGACATGCCTAATGGTTGACCAAGATGGTGTTGATCGAGATTTCTCTAAAAATAGTAAAACCAAAGATGTTGGGTTATAGACTTATAAGTTAGATAAAAAGGATTGATAGTAGAGAGTCTTGTGTCTGTGCTTTGGGGATAAAATGAGGGGAAGATTGACATGAGGATGTGTTAAAGAGTATAATAGATGGAGGAATATTGGTATGAATTGTTAGTTATAATTATGTTGAGAGAATAGAGAGCTTGATATTTGAGTGTGAGAAAAGGTGAAGAGAGATATGCTAAGGTCCATCATTAGATGTTGTTGACATAAATTCAGAGGTGGAAGTGTTTTATAGGTGTTGTTGTGGTATCTCAACATCTAAGGTGGTTGTAGCCTCCTTTCAAGGAAAAACTTACTAAAAGGTCTAGTTGTTGTTATAGTTCAGCTAAATAGGTATGGTAGCACCTTGTGGGATTGGTGTCTCACTAAATAGGGATCATATTTCCTTATTCATTTGTAGCTAGTATAAATTGGATATTGTTATATAATATATTAGTCTAATTTTAGGTTCCCATGGGTTTTATTCCCCAAGAGTGTTTCTCATGTATGTCATGTGTTATGTGATTGATCTCACATTATCTCTGTTCTTATTACTTTGAATGATATGTATGATTCATGAATGCTTTTGGTTATGGTTAAGTAATTATAAAGATAAAAATTTTAGTTTGGATTATTTAGGCTCATTGATTCACCCCCCCCCCCCTCTTAGTGATTGTACCTCTAACATGAAGGTATTAAATATACTTAAGATTATTGAAAATCTAATTATAGACTTGTATGGAACCATAAAACACTCATTTTTAGCATAAAATCAAGGAAATTAAAATATATTAAAGGCCTTTAACATTCTTGAAATCCATGTATAAGACTCAACTCTACATGTAGGCATGTTTATATTTGATGCCATGTTTGGCATTATAGAAACTTTGTGAGGACTCTAACATAATAGCTATTTACAGTATTGCTCTCAATACATGAAATATAGCCATCTAAACTTGCATATTTGAACATATTATAGGATTTATAAGACCAAAATGATAGCCTATGGAGAGTTCATATAACTAAGATACATAAGTATCTACAAGAGGTCTAGGAAATGTTTACAAGAAATCATTGATTGATTGTAAAATCCTTGATTTAGCAAGCACTAAAGTGTGTATAACTAAACTAATTGTGAGTTCACAAGTATGGGTATTTACCTCTAATCATGCTTGAAATTCATGAAATTTTCATATAGTCCTATAAATTCTATTGTTTTTTTAGGTTTGAAACCTTGTAGTCTTCATTAGGTACCTTTGAAATATGTTGAGAATATCATGACACATATTAATTGAAAATTTTAAATTATTAATGAATGCTTGCAGAAATTTTATATATTGAAGACATTTATTTATATATACAAACCTTCAAAGGTCTCCTCAAGCTCAAAACCTTCATTAAAACCCTGAATTGGATATCATAGTCTATAGTTTCCATAGATGGCATGAGATGTGAGGGGAGTGTTTTCACTTGTGTTTATCCCTTTAATTATGAGATAAAACCTCAAAAATCATTGAAAACATCCATTATTTTCTACAAACCTACAACTCAGGTTTTACTCAAGATTGAAATATATTTAAAACCCTACAATTTGGACTCTTATGGGTCTATATCTACATTTGGGTGATATTGGATAGAAGAGGAGGGTTGTTATGCTTGCTTTAGATCCTTATATCCTCTAAAATTTTAATATCATACTTAAAATATTTTGAAGACACCATATAAACCTACCATATCAATATGCAATTAGCCATTGGGATCCTCTAGGGGCTTGCAAGCCTATATATGCATGTTTTCTTTGAGAACTTGAAGCCATTTACTAGGAGTACATGTTTATAACCATGGTGAGGTTGTTTAATGTAAAAGAGAGCTTATAAATCTTCATATTTCATGCTTTTTTATGGTATTTCCACCAAGATAGAAACACTTTAAAACATATTAGAACCTTCACTCCTTACAGATCTGGATAGGTTTTATCAAGCTTGAAACTTCACTAAACTTTGAGAAGGGTTTTCATGATATTGTAACTTGATTAGAAGATAGGAGTATTAATAGTATGTATCTTTTACTTATTTATAGTCTCTATATTGAGGGATAAACACCTTGAAGCACATTAAAGACCTTCATCTTTTTCGCAAACCTTTAGGTTTTCTCTTCATGCTCAAAACCTTCACTAAAATTTTTAATTAGCTCTCATGGTATTAAAAATTTGAGGAGGATTCCAAATAATCCTAAAATTACCTCTATACCTTTATCTCCATGAATTTCACTTAGACAAGATCAAAACATCAAAAAAGTAAGTTCATGAGTTCTTAGGGTTTTATAGGGTTTAGGAGTAGTCTATAATTTTTGGGCCATATGACATGATTAGAATCTTATAAATCTAAATATTTTACTCAAAATTATTATACGTCTATCCACCAACCTTCTCCAAGAGCCATTCTTTTCCATTCAATAGGAGAAGTGAAATCAAACCCCAAATTGTGCCTTCTTCGAGCTTGTTTATAGGTTGTTTTAGCTCCTTAAGGATGATTCATAGATTTATTTAATTTTTGTTACCCAATAATACTTATAAAGGATCCTCCATGACCTTATCCATGTTATCTAATGGATGTACTAGCCAATGTAACTATTGATAAAAAGTAACATGTCTTTTAAGACATCTTGTAGGTGCTTGTGAGTGGGGTTTTGGTCAATTTTGGTCTTGATTTGAAATTATTGAGCTTGGTTATCTTTATTAGACGTATTGTGGACTTTAGGGTGATTAATGAACCCAAATTTACTCCTTTTTTTCTTGTGAATATACATATAACTCTATAACTCCTAATAAAACCTTGCCAAAACCTATAATTTATTGAAAACCTTCACATTTGGAAACCTTTATGCCTCTTTATACATAGAATAACCATTAAAGAGGTTGATACACATGGTAAATGTTTGATGAAGGATATTTAATATCATTCCCATGAATTAACATTCACAAAACCTCTATAATTTTTCACTCAGGATCAAACCCTGTAACCTTCTAGGTCTACAACCTAGATTCATGACTTGTATTTATCAGATTCCACTTGAAATTTACCATTTAGTCCATGGATGGACCATTTATTCATTGGATAAACTATATATTATGTTATGAGACCATAATCATCCAAAACCATGGTTTTATCCTCCTTATATCTTTGAATAAACCTATAAAACATGATGGATATGTCCTCCTTGAAGCCCTAATCATTGGAACCATGGTGGAGCCTTTAATTTGGTGGTTTAGATTTGAGTATTTCCTCATCAAAACTAAAAAACACTCCTAAACCAATGAAAAATCCATGATCATGCCTGAAGGATAAAGATTATGTGATGGTCAAGTGCATTTCTCCACATCGAGAGAGTGGGAAGCCACCAAAAGTAAAAATGAGAAAATAAACTAACTTTAATGCATTTTTGACTAGTTGTATGGATGGAAGAAGTCATCAAGTGATTTTAAAACATTGGAATGAACTTATGAGACATTGAGAATTCCTAGATATCTTAAAATGACTTTAAGGACCCAAATTATGACCTTTCGACCTTTTAAATCCTAAAATGCACTTTTTGGGACCTTTTGATGTGTTCATGACTTATCATGATTCTTCAGGCTTATTTTGACCTTAATCTTCTTTGTAAATCACCTTTTATGACCCTATTACTATGTTCATGACCCTATGTTCAGAAGTGGTGGTTAGGTCTACAAAAGGTTGTCATGAAGACTTTCTAAATGAACCTCAACAAGATTGATATGACCTTAAGATGACATGTTAGGCTTTCTTGTAAGACTAGGAATTAGGGAGGAGTTTGAGTGTTTTTTGAACATGAATATAGGATTGATGAGATTGAATACCTTATTCAATACCTTGACACACATGCATACATTAAAAACCATGTAAATAGACTCTTTAATAGGCCTAATACAAATTATGACTCCATTAGTGACTACAAGACTCATTTAATTAATTAAGAGTGCAAGTAACCTTAGTGACTCATGAATACCTAATATTTAAATCAATTAATCATCATGAGATGATTTAAATGAGTTAAAACTCAAATTAGTTTTATAAAAAATACCCTCTCCAAGTGTGCAAGTGTCATAAGGACCAAGGGTATTTAGGATAGACAATAGGTAGTTCAAGCTCAGGTAGTTCAACCTCAAGCAGTTCAACCTCAGGATATAAGGATACTCAGGTTTGACATTAGTAGTTGTCTAAAGACAATCCTAAAGTGAAACCAATAATCTACACCTATGCATATCCCTCCCCTTTCTCCCACCATTCTTTAGCAACCTAGTGAAACCCTTACTCGTTTCTATCCCCCATAATTACCTATTCTAATTATGCCCCCACTTTTCCCTTTTCAACCCCTTCCATTATTCACCCAAGTGACATTCACTTTGGATATGCATAATATTATCACCTCTCAGTACCCATATTTAAAATTCATTCCAAAATTAGGGATATTCATGGTAACTCCACTGATTATTTTACAAGTTTAAAAACATGTTGGTGCCCATCTCCATCAAGGTATACTACCTATCCATAAATAAGTTCACCAATGTGCATAGTTTAGTTAGAATCAACCACATCAATGACACATGTTGTCACCCAAAATATTCCTCAATCAACCCTCATGGCCTCTACTACCCTAGCTCCTTCCACTTTAGCATTTAAAGTTGATATAGGCAATAGGCCTAAAAAGAATCAAAATGTAACTCATGAGCCCTTGACCTCTTGCAACACCTCTTTTTGTTCCCAACATCATTCTTAGGCCTCCATTTTCCATTGTCCTGGGCAACTAGGGACTTGATTGAAAAAAACCAATTTCATGCATTATGTTAAATGCCTCTCTCCCTGGTGTTATTTCCCCACAAGTTAACTTAACCCAAAGCTAATGGTAACCATAGATGTTCCCTTGGGTATATAATTTTATTCTTCCCCATTTCACCCCCATGCCTCCTCATCCTCCATTTGTATCTTCATTAATTCCATCCATTTAATTTTTCCCCTCCACACAAACTCCACCTATCACATCCATCTATACCACCCCACTAGTACCCCTTTTATTTTGGGTGTAACCATAATGTCGTAGGCACCTGAGATGACTATGTAGGGTGATCCCAAAGTCTAGTGGGACTTTGATTAGACCACATATAACATTAAGATGATCATTACCTTTTATTTCATCTAAGAGGGAAATCCTATAGTCTATAATACTTAGTAATACCTCTTATCCCTCACCAAAGTTATGGCATCCATGAGAGAAGATAAAGTTATTGAGGACCTAATCTCTATGATTTGAGATACACATGATATGTTAGAAAATATAATGGAGGACATGTAAGAATAGGTCTAAACATTATAATCAAAAGTAAATATCTCCTTCCCTATGGAGGTAATTTAGTGATTCAAGGATTCTATCCTACATTTTTTCTTAACTCTATATGAAGTGGTTAAAACTCTAACAGATATCAAGGCACACCTTCTAAGGGATCAAACATATTTAGAAATAATTTATATCATGTATAAAAAGTGAAAGAAATTAGTTTTGATCATACATAAGGTAAATTCCCAAAATTAAAGATCATGCCCACCTTAGACTTGAACCTTTATCAAACACATGTTAGAATCATGTGGGCTTTGATTAAAGTCTGGTTGAGCCTAGCATAACAAATAGTAGAGCCTCTAGAAGAAGGCAAGGAAATGATTTTGTCCTACTTCATAGAGGAAAACATCACTATGATATTCCATATATATGGCACTCTACTAGATAGAGGTGATTTTAAATTTCAATTGAATCACTTTGACCAAGTCATGAGGAAGAAAGTGGAAAAATCCAAGAAAGTTAGAGCCCTAGTAGTGCTTGAACTCTCTACTCAATCTAATGTAAGAATCATCCAAGTCTCAGAGGTCAAAATTTCCATGAAGGCCCCTCTCTAAGTATCTCAAAGTCTATTGGCCCAATCATAGGTTATATTTCAAGATTCACCAATAAATTTGGCCAAGCTAGATCAAGAGTTTGACTTGGTGTCAATCATGATGACCGATATGGAGGAATATTCCAAATAGTTTAGAGGCAATTCATCTATGGCTCATCTATGTATTATTTATGTGAGCCCTCAGGTATATCTTATGGATATGTGAGGATTATCTACCCATTTTTGAATCTATGTAGTTTTAAAAAACTCTTAGAGGCCATCATGGCCAAATATGAGAATTTTGTGATATTTGGAGGTGAGCCCCATGGTCTATATATTATAAACTATAATACTTATTAAAAGTAAAAAAATTGTTTTAAAGTGATGTTAAAATCAATTCAAGATTACACATGATAATCCCTCACCCTTTTGATATTTAAGTGTCTTCCATGGTTGGTATTTTGTAAAGAAACTCTATTTTAATGTATACAGTTTCTCATTTTATACTAAACTAGTTGGTTTGTTTGCTAATGTTTCAATCATTTTAGTTTTGAATAAGTGTTGATGTTAAATAATTAAATAAGTTATTTTTTACTCAAATGAATGTATATTTATAATGTGCTTGATGTTCTAACTCATTTATAAATATTTATCAATTTTTTTGTAATGCATGAAATCTATGTACTTGGGTTATAGATTGTATCAAGGAATTTGTGTTATACACCATAGGTTATTTTGCGTGTTGATGTTTAGTGAAGGATTAAAAATTATTCATTCCTTTCCATATTCCTTATACTACTTTCCCTATGTAAATATGAGTCAAATCCCTTATTGAAACTAGACACATAGTGGTACAATTGTGGTAGGGCACACATACAGATTGGTTATTGAAGCATTAACATCCTTTCAAGCTTGGAATCATATTTTTATACCTTTCATTGCCTTCCAATTTTATGTTTATTTTTTAGTTAAAATAACTCTCTCCTATTTTTATAAATAAATGAGGTCTGACTTAGTAGCAAATAATGAGTAAAGTTTCCTTTAATTTGTAATGACTTATGGCTGAAACCGCACATACATTGATCCTCTAGTGGTAATAATCATTACTCTCTAAGTAAAAAAAAGTTAAATTTTTCATTCATTCAATTTAACTAGCATTATTCATTAAATTAATGAGGGGATATATTTATCCCATGCATTATTGATTATTTTCCTCTTTAGAACACTCAAAACTATGAGTGCCTTTGGATGCATAGGATTTTGGGGCTTACAATGAGTTGGTTCAGGACCATATCATTTACCCTATCAAGAAATATACATGGGTGGCTAACCTAGTCCTAGTG